>OX638131.1:8027403-8399758 GCA_951804985.1 Dryomyza anilis | reverse complement strand
GACCCAACATGTCGATCGTGTAGTGCAACCGTTGCAGACAAAATCGAACGTAGAGCCGACGCCAATAAAACGTCAATCGCAATGAACGAAGTGTGAAAAATTGCACGGTCGATGTTGCTGTTGTTGCTGCTGACTACTGCTGCAACTTGTGTCTCGCATGGCATGAAGTCACGTTTCTACCGTAGGTTAAGCGTAGTTCAACGAAAAGAGTGCCAACACTGTGGCGACCTGTTGCTCGGCTGTCTGGTGTTATTTGGCCCAACATCCTGTGCTGCCGTTTCTACCAAAATCTATTGATTTTTTCTAGATTTCATTTTTTTTTTTCGACTGCTTGAAGCAGCAGTAAGCTCTACTTAAGATTTCTTCGATTTTAACCATGGTTTATCGCTTAACACGTTGTTTCCACTACTTAACAGTAGCAACAAAACGTGATTAATGCGCATGTTGTTGCTGCTGCTATTGTTTTTTTTTTTTTGCTTTTGTATTGTGCTGCTGACTTTTGTTTTTGTGCAGCCATTTATTAGTGAGGTTTAGAATTTTGATAATTGTTTGGGAGACATTTTTTTTGTATTCAGTTTTTTTTTTATTTCTCGTTGACATTGTTCAGTTCAGTGAGCAATTTGTGAATGTCTGCAAAAACAAAAACTTCAATTAAAAAAATACTCTAATAAAAATATAGTAACAGAAAAACAATAAAAGAAAAAAAAATTGAAAAAAAACAAAACTTAAAAAAATATATACAGAAAAATAAAACAACAAATTGTAACAATGACGACATTAATTCAAAGTGCGCCGCGACGCCATTCTAAAAAAAAAAAAGAAGTCAACATTTATTACTTGTGACACTCATTAAAATAATTCGCATGCCATTCACTTTTTATAGCATGCGAGTTTTTTTTATATTTCTGCTTAAATCTAAACATTCCGTTGTTTTTTTAACTTCATCACATTGAATTATTTTTCTTCTTGTTGACTTATGCCTCTGTCTTTATTTTTTGACTTTTTTTATATACTACCTAAATCTTCTATTCAGCTACACAGAGAAAAAACTTAACTCTTATGTAAGTAAATAAAATAATAAAATGTAATAATTTTTAGAGAATATTTTAAATTTTAGTGTACAATTGAGTTTTAGTGTGAAAATTTTGAGATCAAATTTGAGTTTTGAGACAAAATTTGATTTTTGACTGAAAATTATAATTTTTAGTGTAAATTTAATTTTTGTGAAAATTTGAATTTTGAGTGAAAATATAAATTTTAACTGAAAATGTTGAAAATAATGAGTGAAAATTGAGTTTTGAGTGAAAATGTGTATTTTAGTGAAAATGTGAATTTTGAGTAGAAATTGGAATTTTGAGTGAAAATGTGAATTTTGAGTGAAAATATGAATTTTGATTGAAAATGTGAATTATGAGTTAAAATTTGAGTTTTGAGTGAAAATGTGAGTTTTAGTGAAATTGTGAATTTTGAGTAAAAATTTTAATTTTTAGAGAACATTTTAAATTTTAGTACATTCAGGTTTTAAGTTGAATTTGAAATACTGAGATCAAATATAAATTTTGACAAAAAGCATTAGATTTTTTACTAAAAATTTAAATTTTTGAGTGAAAATGGAGTTTTGATTGAAAATTATAATTTTGAGTGAAAATTGGAATTTTGAGTGAAAATTGGAATTTTGAGTGAAAAATTGAATTTTGAGTGAAAATTGGAATTTTGAGTGAAAATTTGAATTTTGAGAGAAAATGGAATTTTGAGTGAAAATTTGAATTTTGAGTGAAAATTGGAACTTTGAGTGAAAATTGGAATTTTGAGTGAAAATTGAAATTTTGGGTGAAAATTGTAATTTTGAGTGAAAATTGGAATTTTGAGTGAAAATTTGAATTTTGAATGAAAATTGGAAATTTGATTGAAAATTGGAACTTTGAGTGGAAATTGGAACTTTGAGTGAAAATTGGAATTTAGAGTGAAAATTGGAATTTTGAGTGAAAATTGGAATTTAGATTGAAAATTATAATTTTGAGTGAAAATTGGAATTTTGAGTTAAATTGGAATTTTAAAATTAATTTTGAGTGAAAATGTGAATTTTGAGTAAAAATGTGAATTTTGAGTGGACTTTTAGGTGAAAATTGGAATTTCGAGTAAAAATTGGAATTTTGAATAAAAATTGGATTTTTGAGTGAAAATTGGACTTTTGAGTAAAAATTTGAATTTTGAGTGAAAATTTGAATTTTAAGTGAAAATTGAAATTTTGAGTGAAAATTGGAATTTTGAGTGAAAATTGCAATTTTGAGTAAAAATTTGAATTTTTAGTGAAATTTGGAATTTTTGGTGAAAATTGGAATTTTTAGTGAAGATGTGAATTTTAAGTGAAAATGTGAATTTTGCTTGAAAATTTGAGTGACTGAAAATGTGAAATTTAGAAAACATTTGAATTTTACTGAAAATCTGAATTTTAATTGAAAATTTAATTTTATAGTGAAAAATTAAATTTTTAGTGAATATATAAATTATATAATGTAATGAAACGTTAACGATTTTTGATTTTTTTTTTTATTTAAATATTGATAGCAAAATCTTCTATGGAGTGATAAATTCCGTGCAATAGATGAGTCAAAACTTGTATTTCTCAACGTGTACACTATGTAAATCTCTGCTTTTTAAGCCATTTCCGATCTTGATCTTGCAATTTCGCGTCCATTTAGCCATAAATTAAGTTAAAGCTTAAGCAGCAACCAGCCTGAAACATGCGGCAGCTGTTGCCGTCGCTGTTGCTGCTTCTTAACGTCATCTTCATTTTAGATTTGGCTTCGTGGCTTTGGCCAACTTTCGCCTTCGTTTGCTCTTAACTTGTTTCGGTTTCGATTGCCGTTTTTGTTATTTTTGAATTGGGGGAATTTTTGTGCTGTTGCCATTTGTTTTGTTGGCAGCTTGATTTGTGTTGTTGCTATTGTTGTTGTTCAAGGTGCGGTTGAGGTAGGCTGGGTTCTTGTTCTGCGTCGGCCGCATCTTCTTCTTATTTTTTATTTCTGCTTTTTTTAATATTCTTTTTATGCTGCTTAAATGGCACTCATTTGCATACATCATAATATTGTTGTATTTTATGTTGTTGATCAAGTTATCATCAATGGCTGGGAAACAAACGAATTTCATATAATTTTGTATTTTTTTAATGCTAAATCTTTGCAGCTGCTTCATCAACGCCTAATGATTCTGATATTTTCTACAGCACTTTGCAAATTTTTATTGTTCCCATTTAATATCTTCAAATATTTGTTAAATAATTCTGTTTATAACGCAAATTTTAGCCGATAAAGTACCTAAACATTTGGTTGAAAATTTCAAAATTCAAATTTTCACTAAAAAAAAATTTAAATGTTTACTTAAAATTCAAATTTTTACAAAAATGTGAAATTTTCACTTCAAATACATAATTTAACTCAAAATACCAATTTTTCGTAATGTTCCACTCACAATTCAATATCTACTCAAATATGAAATTATCACTCTAATTTTACAATTTCACTCAAAATTTAAATTTCTTAAAAATTCAACTGTCTAGTCAAAAATTATTTTCATTCCAAATTAAAATTTCCACTAAATATGCATATTTTGATTTTTGAGAATTTGGAATTTTAAATAATAAAAAAAAATCAAACCAACAATTCCTCATAACCCGCTCCTCACACGTTCGATAATATGTGCAAAATTGTAATTTTTTGGATTTTCAGCGCACATACCGTGGACTAGATTGTTTTATATTATAAATTATGATGAGGAATTATTTTTTGATGATCAAACATAACAATATGTATTAAATACAGTTTAATCCGACCAACTTGAAATGATATCTTAAAAGTTATTTTGAGGAAAGGGTGAATTTTTGAACAATTAATACTAAAATTCACATTTAATGTGCTGCTGTATTTTTACTTCGAGGGACACATTCATGCGACATACCTTAAAATCTTTGATATTGTATTATCAGTTCATAAAAAATTTAAATTTAGTAATTTCTTGAAAGCCGCCCTTGACACAGTCGATAATATGTCAGAAAACATGGTTCTACCATATGTTGAAATTTGGTTTTCACAATAAAAAATATTTGACCAGAATACTGAAGCAGCATTGTATTTTTAAATTAACTCGTGGCATACATTTTCGATCTCACCTATGTTCAACCTAATTGAGTTGGAATTATCGATGTGCGGTCGAAAAATGTGCTTTTTTGGACCAATCACGGTTTTTTTTTAAGTTCTACCGTGTCCTTTTTTGTTGGTTTTAGGGACGCATTCACGAGTCATATCTTAAAATCTTTGAATTTACGTCCTTTATTAAAAACCATATACAAAATGAGCATGAATGACAAGCCGCGCCGCGCCGTCTCACACGTAGAAATAAAGGCGAAATTTTTGTTTTCATTCCAAAAGTGGTATCATACCTCCACCTCTGATCAAATTTCGTTCGGGATATGACATACTTATGCGACATATATTTTTGTTTGTATTCGGATTTAGCTAGCGATTCTATTAAAATTGTAGCGATATCTTGCAAACCGTAGCAATAGTATTGATAAGAACGTCACAACACCTGCGCGTATCATCGGAATTTTTGACATTTTTCTTACTTTGGCCACATGTAGCAAATCTACAGATCATCTTATGAACCCAAAAATGTTTGTTATTTATTAATTCAAGTATTCTTAATAATAATCAATAAAAATGTAAAATATAAAAAACAACAAATAATTTTTATTCATTGCTTTATGTAGCTACATGAAGGTTAAAAATTGAATATCAAAATTTGGTTTTTGGTTTTTATTTAAAAATAAACTCAAAATTAAATGTTCCACTCAAAATATAAATATTCACTAGACGTCTGCACAAATGTTTTTGAAGTTTTCTCTGCAAATATGCTCTGCAGTTTTGAATGCATTTTGCAAATGACAGTCGATAGTATTATGATGAAGTCTCTCGGCCGACTTCACTTCACTGCAGTATTTGTTTCATTGGTGTCAAGTACTGTCAAAACATCAAGCCATTCAAAACATTCAATTTTTTGAAAAACAAAACCAAATGACAATACTGTCACTGAACATGCAACGAATACAGTGGGTGCAGCGAGTGAGTGCAACTAGTAACGAGTGAGAAGGCGTACATTGAAAACAACAACAAATCTGCCGCTCGTCGTTCGAGTGTTGTGTTGTTGTCGGTATTTATGTAAAGGGTTTTTCAATAAGAGCTCTACAAAAGTTTTTTTCAAGGGTTTTTCAAAAGGGACGCTACAAAAGTAGAGCGACAGGGACAGCGACGACGCCATATTTCTTGCCGCTCTTTTGACATTTCATTTAGTAAGGTTTGCCATTTCATGATGGAAAGATGATGGAAGAAAAACCCTTTATTAATAAAACTTACAAAAAAAATTGTAAAAAAATGTTTTAACGACAAAATTAACGCTTTGGTCGCAACGCAATATATTCAACCATTTTTTTTAAATTAAATAAAAAAAATTAAATAATGAAAAGTTTTGTTCGATAAATAAAAAAAACTTAATATTTTTTTTTTTTAATTTTTTTTTTTTATATTTCAATATTAATGAAAATTCCTTAGAGTAAGAATGATAAAAAAATGTAAATGCACTAAGTACTCGGTGTCATAAGCAGTTCTTTTCAGTATTTGAATTTTTATTACACATCATCATAGACCTATTACACTGCAGTTTTGTTTGTGTTTTGTTTTGACAGTACTTGGTGCTTCGTTGTTGTGCGCAATCATAGAGCTGACACAGTAAATGTTTCGAAACAAAGTGAATGTCTTGAAGTGGTTTTCAAATGCACTTGTGAAGATGTCTAATATTCACTGGATTACAATTTTTATTAAAAATTTGAATTTTCAATTTTGAACTCAAAATCTCAATTTTTATTCAAATTCAAATCGCTCAAAATTTAAAATTTGATTAGAAACTCGAACTTTCAGTAAACATTGAATAATAATAATAGTTTGGCACTACAGTCCTGTACAGAACTTCGGCCGAGCTCTCTCACCATTTTGAGCTGTGCGTGTTATATTTGTACTCAAAGTGGTGGGACCTACAGTTTATTGCCGAATCCGAACGGCGGGTGAGAGCTTTTCATAGACAATGTTTTACTCTCGTAGGTTTGCCATTTACTGATGAGAGGTAGCGCAGTATAGAAAAATGTTTCTATGAAAAGATGTTGTTAGCCCCAGTCCAGGCTTGAACCGGGGACCTTTCGACTCGCAGTCCAACGCAATAACCACTGAGCTACCGGTGCTACGAATAGATTGAAAAAAAAATACTAGTTTGTTTCACTAGAAATGAAAATTTTCACGTTTTTATTTTATTTTTGTTTAGATTCATTTATTTAATTTATAATATAAAATTTAAATGAAAAAAAATATTCTACAAAATTAAAAAATAATAAATGGCTTTAAAAATATTTTTTCATACAATTCAAATTTTTTCTCATATTAAAATTTCATTTTCTTAATCATTTTTTCTTTTCGATATGAAGATTCCAGTGGAAAAGCGAGTAAGTAATTTCTTTTTAAATCGTGTTTAATGCATAAATTATGTAATAAAATATTATTTATCATAAAATACTTCCGACTTCAAGTTATAAAGTCTAATGAAATAAGGTAGCAAAAAAAAATTATTTTGTGCAAGAAATAATCATTTATAAATGGATGGATTGGATAAGTGAAAAAACTTCACGAAATTTATTTTTTGTTACGTACCTGATTCATCCACTGACGTCTTTATATGTTGAAATTTACCTAATGAAACTCATTGAAAAAAAATACAATGAAATTATTCGTTTATTAATATATTAAATTTATCAAATTCGTGGTTTGATTGGAAAATTGTTTAATACGAAAATCGCATGCGATACTTTTTGCCTCAAAGCGCACTCATGATGACTCTGATGGTTTTTTATTTTTTTTTGTTACAACGTGTTAAACTCATAATGATTCGCTTGAACCGCCAGCAACATGTTAACATGTTGTCGACATTAATTTGTTGCAGGCACGCAAAGCATTGTTGTGGCTATTGCCAAAAAGAAAAAATCATATAGACAATAATTGAACGAAATCAATTGCAGCAGGTTACAATGGGGAAATTACAAAATCAAATAAATGTTAAAAATCATTTTTTCCAATTATTTAAATTTATGAAAAATATAGAAAATTTTAGAAATATTTTTTAAAAACAGAAATAGAAAATACCATATTCCATAGGGGCGAATGTGTAATTTTTGATATTTGCGTTCTTTTTTTACATTTTTGAATGTAGTTTTTCCTCAAGTATACTGTGTCAAAATCGTGTGTGGTTTTGTTGAATATTGCTAGCCACAAAAGTCAGAACCAAAAGGGCGAATTTGAAAAATTGAAATTGTTGTCATGTCCAAAAGGGCGAATCTTTTCGATTTTTTGAAATAACTTTTTATTGGTATAAGATAAAATAGTGGTGTAAAGGCATTATTAGTTTGTTCTAAAGCACCTCTCGATCTTCATCATTATTTTAAAATATTTTTTTGAATTTGTAAGAAAAATGTTTGGCGAAATATTTTTAAATAATGATGTCAATCGATAGGTGCTTTAAAAACAAACAATAAATGTCTTTACATCACTATTTTAACTTGCACCATTAAAGAGTTATATCAAAAAAACGAAAAGATTCGCCCTTTTGTCATGACAAGATTTTCAAATATATTTCTTCGTTTTTTTGCTATAACTCTTTATTGGTGCAAGATAAAATAGTGATGTAAATGCATTAATTGTTTGTTTTTAAAGCACCTATCGATCTTCATCATTATTTAAAAATATTTTGCCAAAAAATATCCTTGCAAATAACAAAATGGCAAATTAATGTTTGTCAAAATATTTTTAAATAATGATGCCAAACGATAGGTGCTTTAAAAACAAACAATTAATATCATTATATCTATATTTTATCTTGAACAATTAAAGAGTTATAGCATAAATAACAAAAAATTTGCGTTTTGGTCTGGATATTGCCTCACAAAACCCGTATTTATAATTTAGTAAGTTATCCAAATCCAAAGATATTTTATAAACGTTATAACAATTGACAAATTAACCAAAATAACAAAAAAATTTGAAAAGAAAATAAATTTTACTAATTTTTAAAGCACTTTAAAGCACTTTAAAATTGGATTTTCCAACATTTTTAAAAATGCACATTCGCCCCTTTCGCATCACAGTTACAATATATAGTTTTCAACCGAGTAAAATTTGGAAATTGAAACATAATCTGTCTGTCTAATTATTTTGATTTTTTATATCATAAAAAAAAGTTATTTTTTATTTTTAGGTAATTATTTCCGTTCAAATTTCCCGTAACTATATTAATTAAATTGTCTAAAATAAAATGCAAATTAAAACCCAAAATTAGCTTACAAAATTAATTAATTAAATTGGAATGTAGGTCATTATTTCACTGAAGCAACCATGAAATATGCGCCACCAAAAGCCTATAATTAAAAGCGGCCTAAAATAGGCACACACCAACAAAAACACAAGAAAAACAATAATTAAATCTAGCATTACCCGCAACATTATCAACAATTGTAAATAACCATTTAGCCTCGTTTGAACTTTGAGCAGGTCAAAAAGCCACTCAATTGTGGGCTTGGCTAAATTAACTACATGTTAGAGTACTTTTTAAATTGTTATTGTATTTTTGTAATTGTTTTTTATGGCTCCTTATTACTACGAACCATATGCGTAGTAAATACTACAATTATTACATTCAATACTTTAGCTTTACCTACTCCAACTCGTACTGTTCGCCTAATTTGTGAAGATCAATTTTGTTTTTTGAATATATTTTTATTTTTTAATTTTAACTCGTTTCTGGCTACCGCTACTGTCAACATAATCCCACTTATGGTCATTGTCTCAATAGTCTTTTGTATGTTTTTGGCAAGCCAGTGACCTTAATTTGTGACTGCGAACAAAAAAAAATAAAATAAAATTACAAACTCAGTCGTTGACTGCACACGTTGACAACCATTTTTGGTGAATGCAAAATTTTTGCAATTTTTTTTAATAGTTTTTTCTTTTTTTTATTTAAATTTTTAATACATTTTTTTATTATATATTTTTTTTTTATTTTGTGATTTTGCATTTTAGTTACTACTTTACCTTACCTAGTGCATTAAATTAGCATAAATTGTGTTACAAGTATAACGCAGTCTTTGTTTTTTATAGAGTTTCGTATTTTTGTAGTACGCAAATCATGATCGTAGTTTATTGAGCCATTTTATTTTTTCGTAAGTCTGAATTCTGATTTACATTCACTTTTTCTGCGTTCAGCTAATTTAGCCAAAAATGGGTGACATTCATTAATTACGCTATTTCATGATGCAAGAGAAGTTGAAGCAGGTATTGAAACCTCAACCGAAGCTAACATTCATTTAAAAAATAAACTGTTATAGAAAAATCAAAAATAAATCGAGATTTGCTGTTTTAATTTGTTATTTCCAAATTTTTATTTAACTAAACGCAACACCGAAGTAGTTTTTATTCATTTCAATCCCTGGTTCAAAAGGATTCCAAATGCTAGCAAAATTCTATAAACAATTGGCGCATTTCATAGAAAACGTTACCAAGGTGCGATATATTAAAGTTAAACCTATTGATTTCGTTTTATAATTTTTGGGATAAGATATACTTCTAATTTTATGTACTGTGACCAGAATTAACAAAAATGCGAGCCAAATATATTTTTTTCTCAATTAAACTAAAGTTTTTTGATATTTATTACAACATTCCGCACGTTACCCATAAGCTTTATATAATGTATAATAGCTAATAGACATATGCACAAATGTAATTGAAGTACCCTCTACAAAATATGTACTACTTCACTCTACAGTATTGAGCACATTTTGCAATGGCAGTCTACTACTGTATTATAGTGAAGTCTCCTCCAACGAATTCAGCTCACTGCAGTATTTATTTCATCGATGTAAGTACTTTCAAAACATCAAGACATTCAAAAGATTCAATGTTTTGAAAAACAAAACCAAATGACAATACTGTCGCTGAACATGCAACGAACACAGTGAGTGCAGCAGATGGGCGCAGCGAGTAACGAGTGAGGAATCAAGAAATATACGAAGTGATATACAGCTAAACCGAAAATTCCTTAATTTCAAGAAATGGATTTTCTTAGTTGTCAAAAAAGTAACTAAGTAGAATTATTCTTGGATTCAGTTATTAATTTCTTGGGTATCAAAAAAAGTAATTAAGTAGAATTATTCTTGGATTCAGTTATTAATTTCGTAGATATCAAAAAAGTAACTAAGTAGAATTCAGTTATTAATTTATTAGGTATCAAAAATGTTGTTGTTGTTTTCGTCCCAAAATTTAATGAACACGTATTCGTATAGTTGTTGTTTTTGCGATCTTGCTTTGTCGCTATTATGTTTTGTTTTACTTTGTCCGTCTGTCGACCCCATTTGTTTGTTCGTGTGTCTGTCTGTCGATATATTGAAAGTAACTAAAAGCAATTATTTCGAAGCTAACATAAAATAAAAAAAATATAGTCGAGTTAATTCATTGTTTTTTAGAACTTTATTACCTATATGAATTTTTGTATATTAAATGACTTCTTTGAATACTTAATGTAATTGAATTGTTTATTTTATTTTTATTATTATTTAATTTAATCTCTGTATATTATTCTGAAATCGTTTACTTACCTTATACATTCTCCTATTCCGATACCTCTTCTGTGGGTAATGTATAAACCCTCCGAACGTTACCCATAAGCATTGTATAGTGTATTTAGATAACAATGGAATGAAATCAACTTGGCATTTATGCAAAATTGAACCCACATTTATGTTTACGAACTGAAACCATACCAATATTCGTTGAAAAAATGGTTTTTTCTATTTATATCTTTAACATTCATACATACACAGACGCTTGCTTGTCTAGCTGTGCTTTGTTGTTCTGTTCGTGAAAACACACACATGCAAACATTGTATATCATGCCGTTTTTTGATACCTAAGAAAAAAAAATTGCAATCCAGACAAATTGTATTTAGTTACTTTTTTAATACCTAAGAACTTAATGTCTGAATATCTAGAAAAATACCTAAGAACTTAATGTCTGAATATCTAGAAAAACAGGCAGACAGACAGGCAGACTAACAAACAGATGGCGACCTTGCAAAACAAAGCATACAGACAGAGCAATATCGATAAAAACAACAACAATACATGAACACGTGTTCATTTTGCGATGAATACAGCAACAATTTTGCGTGTTCTTTTTGGTTTTTAATAATCAATAAAATAACTTCTGAAAATCCAGTTGAATAAAGTTTGTTTACTTCTTGACAAGTAAGTATTTTGCTTTCTTGATATCTTGAATTTTGACAAATTCTTGAATTTTAGTAGTATTTTATTGATATTAGTCAATTTCTACTATTTTTCTTTCTAACCGAATTCTTCTCGAGTTTTAGAATTTTATTTCCCTCCGTGTATTTGTATTTGTATTTGTTTTGTTTTGACACTACTTGTGCTTTTGAGCAAGACACTAATTTGATTTTAAAGCATAAATTCGGCAACATTAAATGTTATGAAATAAAATAAATGTTTTTTTTTCCGAATTTTTTTTTTTTATTTTCGAAAAATTCGAATAATTTTTATTTCAATTATTTTTTTTTCAGTTATTTCTTAAGCAAACATTTTACAACAATTTTTTTTTTTTTCGAAAAAATTCGTAAAAAAATATTATATTCATAAATATTATGAACAAATTCATCAATATGACGATACTATTTCATTGTATTGAATACTACGTTCTTCACTATGTTGTTCGATAGTACGAATAATTTCATATATGTATGTAATGAATGTATTCCATCCATATCATTTAATGAACGGTGGTATCAATATGATGAATCTGGTAGTTGGTGAAAAAATTCATAATATTAATGAATAAATTCATCATATGGAAGAATTATTTTTCTGCGTACATACACGGACGCTGTCTTGTCTGGCTGGAATTTTGTTAAAACAGACACATGCATACAATATGTATCAATCCGAGAAGAACCTCTACATATCAAGAATAAACTTCTACATATCAAGACTAAAACTCTACATATCAAGAATAATTGTCCTTAGTTACTTATTGATTTCTAAGAAGTTAATTTCTCTATATCAAGAATATTTGCTCTAAGTCACTTTCAACAGATACTTCACACAGATACAGATGGTGATGACAGACTGATATGTCAACAGCAACAGATACATGAACACCTGTTCTTCTTGTGTTCTTTTGGTTTTTAATATTCAATAAATTAACTTTTCAAAATCCATGACAATAAATCATGTTTACTATTTTGATAAGTAAGTAACTTGCTTTCTTTATATTCAGATAATAAAGGGTTTTTCAATAAGAGCTTTACAAAAGTTTTTTTCAAGGGTTTTTCAACAGAGACGCTACAAAAGTAGAGCGACAGGGACAGCAAACGACGCCATATTTCTTGCCTCTCTTTTAACATTTCTCTTCAGTAACGTTTGCCATTTTATGATGTGTGATTTTCTTCTTGATTCATAGAAGTTAAATTCGTAAAGCAACTTCATTTAATGTTGCAAAATGTACGCAAATTCTTTTAGGTAGTTCTGCAAAGAAATCTACAATAGCTTTACCAACACTTGCTCTTTTTCTTTTTTTATTAGTCAATAAATTAATTTCATTGAATGCAATTTCAACTCCAACTCAAGTAGAATATTCTTGATTGCCTTTTTGATAGACAAAGTTCCAAGAAGTTTTTAATTTTGCAATATTTCTATCAGACATTTACGGTATAAAGAAAAAAATAATAAAGGCTTGATTATGTTAAACACTTGTGGGGTTGTAATAACGTAAAAATAAATAAACTATTAAATGTATGTTATGGAGTGTAATATTTACAATGTTTAATTAAAAAAAAAACAATCTTTCAATAAATAAAACACAAGTTTTCTTTTTTTATATCTTTAAATATATATTTTATTTACTTAAATATTTGCCAAATGCAATAATAATCAGTAAAATTTAATTATTATTACCAAACGCATATATAATATGTCATTGTTTTAAAATCATCTCATGTATGCAATGTAGCAATTGTAAAATTTCTTGCCCGATGCATAGTTTTTCGTTTCTCTCTCAACGTACTTATTGTACAATGTATGTTATTTATTAAAGTTTAAATCGTTTCAAATGCTTTTAATAAATATTATTTTGTAGCTACGAACTTTTCTTACACTAAAAAAAAAACTTATATAGTCTAAAATAGTCTAAAATACCGAGATATATTTAAGGTTTGCGCACAATCGAACCGTATAATTATACAAAATATTTCAACATTTGAACTTTATGATAATTTGTTTTCTTTTTATTTTATTTTAGTTAATTACTAATTTCTGCTAATTATAAAATATTTCTTTGTAATAATTTCTCCTTTGTGTTAAATCAATTTAATACATTTCGAACCTAAAGTTCTCAACTGGGTTCTACGACTTGGTTTGCTCAAAGCAGCTGTATAAAAATACTTAATTTAGTCGTAAAACATATGAAAATATCTTTTAGTTTATGTTTAACATTACAATAAAAGCTAAGGCTAATTTTAGTTTTTTTTTTTCAAACATTTTTATTTGAAATGTTTTCAAGTTGATATATAATTTTTATTTTTGATAATGTAGTTTTGATCAAATTTTATTTTTGTTTGTAAAAATTTTAAATTATATACTTTTTTTGTAATTTTTGTATTTTTTTGAAAATGTTGCTTTTTTTTATTATTATTTTTTTTTTGTTGTTTTTTTATCATTTGTTTTTTTTTTTTTTGTAATATTTAACAATTCTATATAGTTTTGTTTGTTTTACCAAATTTTCAATAATTTACTTTTGATCAAATTCTATTTTTGTTTTTTTTATTGTAAAAATCTTAAATTTTATACTTTTTTGAAAATTTTTATTTTTTCAAATTTTATTCTTAAATTTTTTTTAATTTTTTTTTTTTTTTTTTGTAATTTTTAATAATTCTGTATGGTTTTGTTTGTTTTACCAAATTTTCAATAATTTAGTTTTGTTCAAATTTTAATTTATATTTGTAAAAATCTTAATTTTTATATATATTTTTTTTTTAATTTTTGTCTTTTTCTTTAAAAAGCTTTTTTTTCAAATTTTTTTTTTTTTTTTTAGTTTTTTTTTTATCATTTTTTTTTTTTTTTTGGTACTTTTTTGTAATCTTTAATAATTCTATATGGTTTTGTTTGTTTTACCAAATTTTCATGCTAAGTATACTTTTTAGCTAATTTTTCAAAATTTCATTTATAAAAATTGTTCATTTAAAATCAACGTTTTTCGTTTTAATTAAAGGCAACATCATTTTCTTGTACCACAATTTACTAAATTTGTTTTTCTAATTATTGTTGTCATTTAAAATAGATTTGATCCATACAGCTTTCTACTGCTCTTTAAAGTAATCCGATTACTGTAATTCATTTTCAATAAAAATTCAAATATTTAAAAACAAAATTCGTATTGAATAAATAGATTTGATTCATACACCTTTCTTCTGCCTTTTAAAGTAATCGAATATTCATTTTCGATTAATTCATATTAATTTTCGATTAATCGTATATTCATTTTCGATTACAATTCAAATTAATGCGTATTCTATACGATTCAAAACATTTTCTTTTTGTTTAAAATATATTCAGGAACATCTCAAATTTAATTTGATCGATTTGGAATTTTTAAATGTGCCGAATTATTTCATTTTTAGTTTCTTTTTGTCGTTCTTCATGGACTTCAATTAATTTTCATAGTTTTTTGTGTTAATTTGCTTTTTTCTATGTCTTCTTATTGTTCTTTAAATTTCAAGTCTGCGGTATCCCCGCATTTTCATCAAATCAGTTTTTAGTCTGCAACATATTTTCCTCTCATTTATAGTTTCCATTATATAATTCTGCAATTGTTTCTGCAAATTCATTTCGTTTATATTTTGTACTATTTCATCTTTCATTTATACCTCTTATTGTTATTTTTTTCAATGCTCTATTCATCTTTTATTTTTCAATTCTGCTGTATTTGGTATTTATTTTTTGTATTTTTCAGATTTTCGTCTCAATTATAATTTTCATTATATAATTCAGCAATTGTTTTTGCAAATTCATTTCATTTATATTTGCTGAATTACCTCTTATTGTTCTTTTTTTCAATTCTGCTCTATTCATCTTTTACTTATACCTCTTATTGTTCTTTTGTTCAATGCTGCGGTATTTGATACTTATTTTTTGTATTTTTCAGATTTTCGTCTCACTTATAATTTTCATTATATAATTCAGCAATTGTTTTTGCAAATTCATTTCATTTATAATTCATTCTATTCTTCTTTCATTTATTCCTCTTGTATATCTTTTAAAATCAATTATCGTCTTTCAAATATATTTTTCATTTTTTAGTATTAATTATTTTTGTTTATATTTCGATCCATTCCTAATTCATTTATTCCACTTTTTGTTTTATTTTCCATCAATTCTGCTCACTTTCCTTCAGTTCTTCCAAATTTAGTTTTAATTCTTTGACGCATTTTCAGCTCATTCGTTATATAGTTCAGCTTTTTCAGCTCCAATTTCATTTATATTTTGTTTATTCCACTTAAAATATGATTTTCTATCAACAATGCTGTTTTTTGTCAGCTCATTTATGATTTTCCTTAAATTCTTCGAATTGTATTTATCAAAATCATTTCGTTTTCGTTTGCTGCTTCTCTCATTCTCCATATTTATTATAAATATATTTCATTTCAATTTTTTTCCATATTTTTATTTCATAAATTGAAAATTTCATTATTCTCCAATAACATATTTTAGTTTTTCTCCGTTCAGAACCCAATACCAATTTGTATTTATCATTGTTTTAGTATTCGATTTACTGAAATGTATCATGACGAATTTCTTCCTCATCACTGACATACATGCGGGTCAGATCGGATGCAACAGAGGCGCGGTCACTACTGCAAATAGTACAAAAATAAATAAATTCAATTAGTACAGTGTAAACTATTAAATATTCTTTACTTAAAAAATTAAATAAATTCTACGAAAAATTAAAACTAAATAAATATTTTAATTAAACACAATTTATTCACTAATTAGTCACTTAAATATTTAATAAACTCATAAATCTAAAAAGCAGTAATAAAATGTTTAAAAAAAAAACCTAATTCACGTCTCAATACCAGTCTCATTTCAACACAATCACTGCAGCAAATCAGCCACAATATCATTTACAAACGTCATAAATTCTAGACAATCAACCAGAGATCAGTAGCAGTTGACCACAACAAAAAAAAAATTAAACTAAACATTAAGTTAAATAAAACCATGTAGCAACTATTAGTTAAAGGCCAATTAAGGCATTACGGGCCAACTGTCAAACGAGCGGAGGAAAAACTTGAAAAAAAAACGTCTGATATTTGAGTCTAAAGAGCTAAGAAATATGTCGCATAACATAAATAAAACCATTAACATGACGTAAATTATTTTGGGTTGATAAAAAAAAGACAGATATTATTTCCAAAATATGTAGAGTTTATCTACAGTTAAATTTAGTGACAAATATTTTGTACATAAAAATATGTTTGAGGAAAAAATGCAAGAAATGCGTTATCTTATGACAAATTTAATTTGACAGTTGAAATAAATAAATAAACAAAAAAATTATGAATTCTTTGGAACAAAAGTTATATATAAAAATTGCAATTTTTATTTTAAAATTTCTGTCATTTAAAATTTTAGTAATATTTTATAGTGAATTTTATGTTTTTAGTGCACATTATTTGTGTTTTTCATCGGAATTTGCAGAATTTTGAATTGTTAGAGTACATTTTAAATTTAAGTGAGTGATAGATGTATTTGTTTTGGGTTTACTTGAATTTTTAGTGTACATTTGAGTTTTTAGTAATAATTTGCATTTTTAGTATAAATTAAAAATATTTAAGACGTGATTGTTTATTGATAGTGAACATTTTAACTTCAAGTGTACATTTGAATTTGAATCTCGAAATTTACATTTTTGTTTTTTTATGAAAATTTGTATTTTAAGTGAACATTGAAATTTTTATCCCGTAATTTACATTTTTTTTTTTTTTGTTGTGAAAATTTGAATTTTAAGTGAATTTTGAATTTTTTTCTCGAAATTTTAATTTTTTTTTTTGTGAAAATTTGAATTTTAAGTGAACGATAATATTTTTAGTGAACATTTAAATTTTTAGTGTACATTTGATTTATTTTTTGTTCACTTAATTTGCATTTTAGTTAAAATTTCAATTTTTTGTGAATACTTGAAATATTGAAATATTTTAGTGACATTTTTTTTATTTTTAGTGAACATTTAAATTTTTTCTTTCTCGAAATCTGCATTTTTTTGTGAAAATATTAGTTTTAAGTGTACGGTAATATTTGTAGTGAACATTTCAATTTATAGTGACAATTGAAGTTTTTTTATTCTCGAAATTTTATGTTTTTGTGAAAAGTTTAGTTTAAAGTAAACATTAATATTTTTTAGTGAACATTTAAATTTTTAATGTATATTTGTTTTTTTTTTTTAATTTACATTTTTAGTTAAAATTTCAATTTTTTGTAACATTTTGAATATATGAATTATTTAAATTGCTAGTGAATATTATAATTTTTAGTGAACACTTAAATTCTTAGTGAATATTTCAACATTTAGTAAGAAATTAAATTTTTAAAATTTTAATTGTGATCGAATAAATTTTGTTGTTTTAATTGTTAGTGTACATTGAGTCCTAAGAAGAAATTTAAAATGTTCAGGATATTTAAAATATTAGTCCATTTTTGAATATTTAAAAATTGTCAATTTTGTAAACATATGAATATTTATTGAACATATGCATTTCATAAGAACATTTGAATTATTAGTGAGATTTTTAAGATTTATTAATAATAATAATAATAGTTTGGCACTACAGGTCTATAAGAACTTAGGCCGAGCTCTCTCACCATTTTGAGCTGTGCGTGTTACATTTGTACTCAAAGTGGTGGGACCTACAGTTTATTGCCGAATCCGAACGGCGGGTGAGAGCTTTTCATAGGCAATTTTTACTCTCGTAGGTTTGCCATTTACTGACGGGAGGTAGCGCGGTATAGAAAAAATGTTTCTATGAAAAGATGTTGTTAGCCCCAGTCCAGGCTTGAACCGGGGACCTTTCGGCTCGCAGTCCAACGCACTAACCACTAAGCTACCGCGGCTACTAAGGTTTATTGCACATTTGAAATTTTAGTGAACTTTTGTATAAATTGTTCACATTTTAGTCTGTATTTGAATTTTTTAATAAAATTTTGAATTTGATCAATAATTTAAATGTTTAGTGCACATTTCAATTATAATGAATTTAAGACTTTTTTTTGTGAAATTTAAATTTTGTGTGAACATTTAAATGTTTAGAGTTCTTCAGACTTTTTAGTATAATTTTAAGTGTACTCTTTAATATTTATTAAAAATTCAATACTTGTGAAAAGTTTAATTTTTATGACATTTTAAAGTTCCAGTTCCGGTACTGGTTCCAACCAAACAAATTATATAGTCTACGGTTCCAAACATTTGTTTCATACCGGTTCCGATTCCAGTTCCAAAAATCGAAACAATTCCGATTCCAGTTATTTGCGATCCATGACAGGGACAATAATTCTTTGGAATAAAGGGACCGGTTCTGGTTTCAGTTTATTAAAATAGCGGTTCGTGTTTAACCAAAACTAAAAAAGTTTTTTGTGAACATTTTTATTTTAAATTCTCATTTATGGTGTTTTAACTTGTTCAAATTCGATAGATATTTAAATGAGTTTAAATCAATTTTAATTTCATGATCCAAGTTAATTTCATAAATTTTGATAATGGTTGTAGTTTTCAAATAATACGATTTCAATATTATGTAGGATATGGGTTTTGGTTTAGAAATAAATATTAATCATTTGATTTAATGAATTCATTTAATTTCATTTCATGTGAGATTCATAAATTTGAACATTTTATTAGGGTGCCGCCTCTGTATATCAAAATAAATTCAGCTTTCAAAATGTGGGATCGATGTCCATATTATGTAGGACAAAATAAAATATTAATTATTATATAAAACTATTTCCTTAATGCCTTAAGTTTCATTTTATAAAAATAACAAAAAATATTATTTAAAATTTATAAAAATTTAATGCTTTTGAATTGTCGCTTTAAAGTTGGTCGATTTCAAATCACAAAGATGCCGTAAATGTGAAATACCGAAGATCTTATTACAGTTTAAAATATGAAATTTTTGAAAACCAATATAAACATTTACATCAAATGAAAATAAATTTCAAATAAAAATAGTATGGATATTTCTGAAATTTACTTTAAATCGAAATTCATATATTTGACATCTAAAAGCATACATTTTATAGCAACTTAGCGTATTAAAATCAGTTGAAATACTTTGTATTTGTATTTCAAAATACTATTTCAAAACTGGTATAAAAATTTATTCGAATTAAAATGCTGAAAATGTCGATTTTTGAACAAGTATTTTTTGTATTGATTTTCGATAATGATTTCTCACCCTATAGCTTCAATTAAATTTAATTTATAGTTTTAGACAGATCGTCGAATGAAGTAGAGGGCAATATGTAACACCAACATTGTGCCAATAATTTGCAACAACATAATTCACAAACACCTCGCAGTATTAACGTCATTATCATTAATACTATAGCACACAAAACAAAAACCTAAACATTTTGTTTTTTGGAAAAATAATTATGTTTGTTTTTGTACTACCATTAAAACATTATTATGCTTGAAAACCGCCGCTGTACTATAATTGAAATGAATGCACATTTGATGAATTTGTTTTGTGTGTATATTGTAGATGGAGTTTTTCTTTTATAGCAATTTTAAAAATATATTTTTTTTTATTTTTTTTTTAACTTTTTGAGTTCTACCGTTGTCAGTTTTTTGTATGCTTAAATTTCGATTTTGATTTGATGCTCGCTGCTGGTGTCGGTTACCATATTTGGTAACTCTGCAGTATTTGTAACATTTATCTGTAATTGGTGCTAGCGACGTACAATGATTGACAGTAGAGACAAGTTTTGCGTAAGGTGGATTATGTATGACGTTTGAAAGATATATGGCTTAAAATTATAGAAATTTTGGGTTTAAAAAAAATCTAAAATTCAACATAGATTCAACCTTCAAACAGCCTAAAAATTGTTTTCATACTTATACAATTTAAACCCACAGCATTTTTGTAAACTTTAAATTTGATAATTTATATTTTGTGTTTTTCCAAAATTTTGTAATACCAAAAAAAAGGCCAACAATATAATAATTTTCATTAACTTTTTCTTTTGAAATAAATTTGTTTAATTAGCTCATTAAATATTTGGTACAGACAGACGCTATCATTTAAATTGATCGCGAGCGCATTGTATAAAATACGTTGCGATAATCAACAAGTTGTTGATGGCCAAACAATTGAATGTAATAAATATGTTAACCTAA
The DNA here is from genome assembly GCA_951804985.1 of Dryomyza anilis. Taxonomy (NCBI): domain Eukaryota; kingdom Metazoa; phylum Arthropoda; class Insecta; order Diptera; family Dryomyzidae; genus Dryomyza; species Dryomyza anilis. The sequence goes on along the minus strand of OX638131.1, from coordinate 8,379,148 downwards.
ACGAGTGCAAAAACTTTAATTTAAACTAATTACTCAGACAACATTGCACGTTGTTTAATAAATTATTAACTGCAACACGATATTTATGGCGATTGCGAGTGACTATAAGGAAGCCGAGCACACAGTGAGCAAAAGAAAAAATTAAAATTAAAAAATTTAAACAATATAATAAATGCCACACAATGTAGAGCTTGTTAAAAGACAGATAAAAATCAACGTTAATAAAATACAAACCCAAAAATCTGTTTGCAATTAATTAAAAGGCTGATTTTGTAAAAATTATATAGAGCAACAGGTTTTTTATGATTAAAATAAAGTATTTTTAAAGAGTGCATTAAACTGTAATTTATACAAAACAAAATATATATCAAATATAATATTTTAAATATTACACAGATTTATCTTAACAACCTGTGCTTTATATATATTTTATAGCATGCAATAAATATTGTTTTAGAATTTGTATTTTATAAGATAAAATAACAAATAACCCTAAACCATTTTTTAAAGCAGCCACAAGTCGAACATAACAAATTTATTAAATATGCTACAAATTAGAAGTAAACTACATTGAAATGTAAAAATATTGCATGAGATAAATATTAAATAAATTTGATTACTTTCAAATGTTAATGTTTTTTTTTAATAAAATAATTAATAACTCTAAACAATTTTTTACAGCAGCAAGAAATCGCCAATAACCAATTTATAAAACATTCTATAAATTAGGAGAATGCTGCATGTACAAATATTGCATGCGATAAATATTAAATAAACTATGTTTACTTTTAAATGAAAGCGCTTGTTTTTTATATTTTTCAAAACATTTAGAACAAGAATACAACATATGTATTTAAAACTATATAAATTAAGTTATAAATGAAAAGTAAAAATTCTATTAATATCGCATGTAACAAATATTTGTTCAAAGAACATCAATTATTAAAATCTTAAGTATTTCTTCAAATACTTTTTAAGTTATTTTTATTGAATACTCGATAATTTAGACAAAAATCTCTATACACACTTTAAAAAATAGTCCGTGGATATAAATAGATTGCATGAGATAAATATTAAAAAACAAATTTTAAACTTTTATATAAAAAAAATAAATTTTAAATAGATTTTAAAGCACTATTAACTAGAATATTATGTATTAATGAAATGCGCTACAATTGAAGATATATATGGATTATTAAATTGTAAAAATAGTGCATGCAATAATAATTTTATCCAAAGTAATTATATCATTGAAATCTTAAATAATTATTAATGCTTTTTAGAGACTTAATATAGAGTGCATTTTAAATACCCCATAATTTAAATAATTAACTGCATTAATAATTTTATAAAATGACAGAGGAGTAAGTAAATTGCTTGATATAAATATTTAATTATATTTTTTCCTCCTTATTTAAATGGAAGTACTAATTTTTTTATATATCATCTAAACACCTGTAAATTGTACATAATTTATTTATTTTAAACTTTACAACTTAAGCTATAAATGAAAATAAAATATTAATAAATATCGAATGCAATATACATGTTTTTCAAAGAAGATTTATTATATAAATTTTAAGTAATTAGTCAAATTCAATTAAAGGTGTGATTATTGAATGCTCCATAATCCAGAAATATACTGCATTTAAACTTAAAAAAATAACGCAAGGAAATAAATAAATTGCATGCAATAAATACTTAATAATATACCTTATAATATATATAAATGTTTAAATCTAAAGAACTAATTTTTAATACATTTCAAAGCAGTAATACGTAGCTTAATAAATATGAATTAAACTAACCACAATTTAAGATATAAATAGCATATTAAAATTGTAAAATTATCGCATGTAATAATAATTTTGATGTCGTATTAAAATGTTAAGTAAATAGTTGAATAAATTTATAGAATTTGTTTGGTAGCCGATTCTTTAATACGCTATTAATTAAAAAATTAACTGCATTTTAATATTTGAAAAATACTGCGCGAAGGTAAATAAATTGCATTATATTAATATTTAATAATATAATTTTTCATTTAAATAAAAGTACTATTTTTAATTTTATGGCTTACATACAACGTAGCAATATAAATATTAATGAAATAGATACTACATAATTTAAGATATAAATATAACGATAAAATTATAAAAATATCGCATGTAATAAAAAATTTTATTGTATAAAATCTGAAGCAAATAGCTAAAGCCTTTTAAAGAATTTGTATGGTAAACGATCTTTTAATACTTTAAAAATGACTTCAAAAATGAATGTAAACATTCAAAAAAATTTCGTAAAAGTTTAATATATTGCATGATATAAATATTTAATTATATATTTTTATTTTAATGAAAGTAATATTTTTTATATTATAAACTACTTATAAGGTGAATATAATATAATTAAGAAGTATTTAATAACTTCAGATATAAATGGCTTAAAAACTATTGTAAAAATATCGCATGCGTTAAAAATTTAATAAAATTCTAATGTGAATAAATAAGAGAAGTAAATATATAAAAAATAGTGTTTTGAACCTATATTAAAACCATATATAAAATATTAAAAATAAATAGAGCTAACATTTAAAAAATTTCATAAGAGAATAAATATATTGCATGATAGAATAAATTACTTACTTACTTAAATGGCCCTTACAACCGTGGGTCGGTTTTGGCCGCTGAGATGAAGCCGCGCCAGTCGGATCTGCTTTGCACGCGCTGACGCCAGTTAGAAATACCAAGCGTTGCCAGGTTGTCCTCAACTTGGTCTTTCCAACGCAGATTTGGACGCCCTCTTCTACGCTGTCCACCTTCGAGTTTCGATTCAAGCACCTTCTTGGCTGGAGTGTTTTCATCCATTCGTTCGACATGACCTAGCCAGCGAAGCCGCTGGATCTTGATGCGCTTGACTATGTCAATGTCGTCGAATAACTCATATAGCTCGTGGTTCATCCTGATTCGATACTCGTTAGCAAAGCAGATAGGGCCAAAGATTTTACGGAGAATCTTTCTCTCGAACGCTCCCAGTACTCTCTCATCGGTGGTGGCCAGCGTCCATGTTTCTGCACCATAAAGTAGGACGGGCATGATGAGTGACTTGTAGAGCGTTATTTTTGTCCGGCGAGAGAGGGCTCTGCTTCTCAATTGCCTACTGAGCCCAAAGTAGCACCTGTTGGCAAGAGTTATTCTCCGTTTGATCTCCAGGCTGACGTCGTTGTTGCTGTTTACGCTGGATCCCAGATAGACGAAGTCCTTCACAATGTCGAACTTGTGGGTGTCAAAATCAGCTTTTTGTCCAAGACGCACGGACTCTTTTTTGCTTGTTGACACAAGGAACTTCGTCTTGTCCTCGTTCACCGCTAGACCCATTCGACGCGACTCTTTCTCCAATCTGGAGAATGCTGCGCTGACTGCTCGTGTGCTCCTGCCAATGATATCAATATCGTCGGCATATGCGAGCAGCATGACACTTTTGTTGAGGATAGTGCCGCTTTGACGGAGTTCGGCAGCTCGAACTATTTTCTCCATCAATAAGTTAAAAAAGTCGCACGATAGGGAGTCACCCTGTCTGAAACCTCGTTCGGTATGAAATGGCTCGGAGAGGTCTTTTCCTATTCTCACTGAGCAACGTGTGTTGCTCAGGGTCATCCTGCAAAGTCTTATAAGTTTCGCAGGTATACCGAACTCAGACATTGCGGCGTATAATCGTTCCCTTATCGGAGTGTCGAAGGCGGCTTTATAGTCGACTAATAGGTGGTAGGTGTCGATCTGTTTTTCTAGGGTCTTTTCCTGGATTAGGCGCAATGTGAAAATCTGGTCTATGGTGGACTTTCCAGGTCTGAAGCCGCACTGATAAGGTCCAATCAGTCTGTTGACGATGGGCTTCAGTCTTTCACATAATACGCTCGATAGAACCTTGTATGCGATATTGAGTAGGCTGATCCCACGGTAGTTGGCGCAGATAGTGGGATCCCCTTTCTTAAGGATTGGGCAGAGTACACTGAGGTTCCAGTCACTTGGCATGCTTTCATCCGACCATATTCTGCTTACGAGCTCGTGCATGCTCTCTATTAGCTCTTCGCCTCCGGTCTTAAACAATTCAGCAGGCAGGCCATCAGCACCTGCGGCTTTGTTGTTTTTCAGCCGAGCAATGGCTGTTCTGACCTCGTCATGGTCGGGTGGCGGAATCTCAACGTCGTCATCAAGTACTGGGGTTGCCGGGTTTGCTTCTCTATCGGTGGAATTGAGGTCATCATCACCGGTCAGCAGTTTAGAGAAGTGATCCCTCCATATTTTCAGTGTGCTCTGGATATCTGTCACTAGATTTCCGTTCTCATCTTTACAGGAAGAGGCTCCGGATTTCGAACCTCCGGCTAGGCGTCTTATTTTCTCGAAGAATTTTCGAGCCTCATTCCTGTCCCCATGCATCTCAATCTCCTCACACTCACGTCTTTCTGCCTCGCTTTTTTTTCGCCTGAAAAGACGTCTCTCTTCCCTCCTCTTCTCTTTGTATCGCTCCTTCGCAGCTCGCGTAGCTACTGACTGCAGGGTGGATTTGTACGCAGCGTCTTTCTCTGCAGTGGCCGCGCGACACTCTTGGTCATACCACTGATTCCTCAGGGGGCGTTGGAATCCAAGCACCTCTTCGGCAGCCGTACGCATAGAGCAGGAGATATGATTCCACTGCGCGCTTATATCATCGAGAGGAGGAGTGCTTTGTCTAAGCAGGTGTGAGAGTCGAGTGGAAAAGGCTTGCGTTGTCTGTTGTGATTGCAGCTTTCCGACGTCTAGCTTTCTCTGCGTTTGGTTCCGTACGTTCTTCGCAGCGCTTAAGCGTGTGCGGACCTTGGCTGCTACAAGGTAATGATCCGAGTCCATATTGGCACCTCGGATAGTGCGTACGTCCATCACGCTTGAAGAGTGCCTTCCGTCAATCACAACGTGATCAATTTGATTTCGAGTTTTTTGATCGGGCGACAACCATGTGGCCTTGTGGATATCGAAATGTTCGAATCTAGTGCTACTAACTACCATGTTTCGTGCTGCGGCGAAGTCGATTAGTCTCGTTCCGTTATCGGAAGTGTTGGCATGGAGGCTAAATTTTCCGATTGTGGGACAATAGATGGCTTCTCTGCCCACCTTGGCGTTAAAATCGCCTAGCACGATTTTGATATCGTGGCGGGGGCAGCGCTCGTATGCGTTGTCTAGGCGCTCGTAGAAGCGCTCTTTTGTCTCGTCATCTTTCTCGTTCGTCGGAGCGTGTGCACAAATTAGGCTGATATGGAAATATTTAGCCTTGATGCGGATTGTTGCCAGCCTTTCGTCCACGGGCGTGAACCTAGAGACAAGGTGGCGGAGTCTCTTGCCGACCACAAATCCACATCCAAATTCGTGTCTCTCCGCATGGCAGCTGTAGTAGATATCACAGGACGCTTGTTTCGAACAGCCCTGTCCCGTCCATCGCATCTCCTGGATAGCGGTGATGTCAGCCTTATATTTTTCGAGGACATCTGCCAGCTGGATAGAGGCACCTTCCCTATAAAGGGTCCGGACATTCCAGGTGCATATCCGTAAATCATGGTCCTTAAAACGTTTGCGTGGGTCGTCATCGTTGTAATCGGTCGTTATCCGAGGCTTCTTTTTTGTTTTCATTGGGCGCATAGGTTTTTTCCGTGGTGGGACCCAAACCCAACGCACGAAACCTCACTCTGAGGGAGATGCTCGCCACTCACTTTAGCCGACTTCTACACCGGGTGGTGTAGAGCGCCGTTTCCAGGGACTTCCACGAGGAGGACTTCCACCGAAGTGGAGGTGTCACCATTTGACAATTTGTCAATTCTGGTGACCAGTGAGTTGACTTGAGACGACACCTACAAGGATTGCGCTGGCTTCGCCATGTTGAAGCACTCAGACACGTTGCCTTGTGATAATCGCCCCCATAGTCCCCTAGAATAAATTATACATTTTTTTTTAATTAAATGAAAGTACTATTTTTTATATTATAAACTGCTTATAAGGTGATTATAACATAATTAAAAAGTATTCAATAACTTTAGATATAAATGGCATACAAAATATTGTTAAAATATCGGATGCGTTTAAATAAAATTCTAATGGGAATAAATAAAAGAATTAAAAATAAAAAAAGAGTGTTTTGAGCCTCGAGCCTACATTAAAACCATATATAAAATATATAAATTAAATAGAGCTAACTCAAAACTAATAACTTTTAAAGCACTTAAATATATAAATACATATATATTAAAAAAAAAAGTAAAAAATATCGCGTGCTATATTAAAAAATGTAAATAAATGCTAAAAATGCTTAAAAGCATTTAAAAAAAAATATTCTGTAACTTGTAAATTAAATCCTATCGAATAAATGCTAAAAATGCTTAAAAGCATTTTAAACAAAATATTCTATAACTTGTAAATAAAAATCCTATCGAAAATTTAAAAAAATCGCATGCAATAAATATTTTGTTCACAGAAAATGCACTTTTAAAATCTATAATAAAAAGCTTCAAAGCATTTGAAAACATTTAAATAAAAAAAAATAACAAAATACTCTGCCAATTAGTGAACAATAAATATTTAAAACCATAATTATTGCATGCAATAAATTACTTGGTCACACACTTACTTTGCCAGCTCGTTCTCATAGGCGGCCGCCACCATGGCACAGTACTCGCTGTCCAGATTGCCGCTGCCGCTGCGCGTACAGAAGCCGCTCGAACTGGAATCGTTGCGATCACCGTCATTGCCGTCCGACGATTTCATCGCCGAGTCATCATCGCTCAAATTAATAAAATGTTTAACGGTTTCTTCGAGTTGTTGTTGATCAAGTGTTGCTTTTGTCATATTGATGATGGTGTTGTAGTTGTTAATGTTGTTGCTGCTGCTGCCACAGTTTGTTGTTGTTAATGTTGCTGCTGCTGTCACATTGTTGCAGTTGCTGTGTTTGCACTCATCAGCACTGTTATTGTTGTTGTTGCCAATGCTGCACTGTCCAATTATGCTGTTGATGCCAGCACATGTTGCTGCTGATGCAGTAGGCTGCATTGTTGCAGCAACTGACGCTGTCACTAGCGTAGACATGACACTGTTGCCACTTCAAGTTGACAATGCAATGCAAGGCGATGAGAGTAAGTGGGAGAAAAAAATTAAAAAAAAAAATTAAAATTTGTTCGTTAATTTTTGAAAGTTTTTTATATTTGAAGTTTTTCACATATTGCTGAAAATACTACTAGCGACACAATTGCAAATTTCTCATTGTTCAATTACAATAATTTGAAATATTTTATATAAATTTTATATTTCCGAAGTTCAAGAAGTTTATAAATGATCTATTCCAAGAAAAATATCTATTTTCGGACAATTCACATTACATAATAGATAAATTTGGTTGTAATATGTTTTTTATCATTCTGAAATTGCTTTTTTTATTTCTATTCTTTAAATTATTGTTCCACAACAAAAAAAAAATAGTTTGGTTTCAAAGTCTATACTATCCAAACATTTTTTGTTAATTGGATATTCCTTAGGTCGAAGAACAGTCTATACTACCCAAACATTTTTGTTAATTGGATATTCCTTAGGTCGAAGAAGTTTCTTATAGATCTAATGAAAAAAAATGAGAAACAAATTGAAAAATTACAAATGTTAAAATACGCTTCGAATAACTAACATTTTCTCATTAATTAATGACAATGTTTACAAAAAAAAATCATCATCATATTAATGAATCATGATTCATTGTATTGAAGAACGATTCACAGTATTGATAACTACAAAACATCAATGTTACGAATTGATTATCAATATGAAGAATGATCGAGAAAATGTTCTTCAATATGATGAACTAGATGTGAAATGTATTCAGCATATTGAAGAATGCTGTTCATGAAACCAAATTTCAATTAATTCTTGTCTGTTATTTCATATAATGCTTGCTCGACATGAATAAATTAGTAAAATGTTTTATAATATATTTTTTCATAATTACAACTTTTTATTAATAAATTTATAATTTTTTTTCGACAATTTTTTTTTTCGAAGTAATTATTTTTTTTCAAAAACATTTTATTCCGAAGGGTTGTTTCCCAATTTTTAGAACAAAAATTTGTTTTTTGAAAAAAAAAATTTTCGAATTTTATTTTCGAAAAAAAAAATATTATTTTTATTTAATAGTTCGAAAAAAAACCATCAATTAATTTTTTTTTTTTTGAAAAAAAAATATTGTTTTTCAAAATAATATTTTTTAAATCAAGTACTATTTAAAATTTAAATAACAAAAACTTTACAGGAATTATAAAAGTGTAAATGAAGACACATTTTTTATTGTAAATTTGATATTTAAGAACATCATATCGAACATTAAAAACATCATATTGAACATTTAACACATTAAATTGCTCAACTGTGCAAGAGTAAATGAAACGCAAGACAATTCAGCGCACTAAGCAAAGTGTTAGAAAGAGACGGAAGATCATTCAGCGCACTGGGGCAATGTGCGAGAAAGAGATTGAAGATCAGCGCTTTAACAACACATAAGTGCGAATGAGCATGCATCATTCACGAAAGGAGTAGAAGGTTCTCGAAACATATCGAAGCTTGTCGATACGTGTCGAACTGATGCATGCAGTAAATAAGGACGCCGCATACTACAATCAATAGTAATTGTAAGGTGGTCGAGTAAGTCCGTGTGAGAACAATGTCAAGTTAAATAGTGGACATGCAGCAGTTGTTTGAATTTATAATTATTAAATTTGTTTCGAATCTATTGATTTTTTTTACATTTACTGAACATTCAGAAATGTATTTAACGAGTTTTAAACATTTTTACATACCAGCTTTCGATCGAAATGAAATTATAATTCGCTATAATTTCTATTTTGCTGTACCAGAATTGTTTTTTTTTTTTTTCAGAAAAAAGTGTTTTCGTAAAATTCAAATAATTCAAAAAACGAATTCTATAGAGTTTGTTGATGTCAAAAATTTGAATTTAGATCGAAAATCAATATTTCATATACAACATTTTTAATATTCAATTTTTCCACAATTAAAAAACCTCTTTAACTCACAAAAATTCGACGCATATGGCAATTTGTTCCCCATACTTTCCAGCCATGTTTTGCCACACTTTAAAACCTCTAATAAGCAACGACACCAGCATGGAACCCCCCCATTGAAACCTTTTGCCTACCTCTATCCACTGACCCCCATATAGAAAATCGTGCTGCTCAAACATCATTTATAAAGCATTAAATTATTTTATAAGCACTATTTTCGTGCACTCATAAATTACAGCAGAAATGCATAGTTGGGAAAACAAGAGCATTTTTCAACGATTTTCCGATGAATTGAACTCTGGGCATAGAGTTGTTTACTTAATAATTAAAATGATTTACGTTTGATTGATGCAAGGTTTTGTGCTTTTTGAGCCCAACCCCATTTACACGTTGCTCAAAACGTTTTTGCTACGATTCTAAGAGGGGTCTTATTTATGTCTGTGTGTCGAGAGTCTATAATTTATTGGAAGCTACTTTTGATTGGAAGCTATGTTGATAGATGAATGAAAAACGTGCAATTTTTAAGACTTTTTTTTAATATTATGAAAGACAATTGATTGCGTTATAAAGTTGAAAAGGTACTTTTGTTAAAGGTTAACAATTGTAAAATGTTATAGGTAGTAAAAGGTTAAAGTTTGTAAAAGGTTAAAGTTTCACAAAGAGGCTAAAAGATATATAAAAGATTTAAAACGTACAAATATAAACTTTTTTGACTGGAAATTGTTGGTTTTTAATAAAATTAGTTCTTTTGCAAATAATTTAAAGTTGTAAAAGGTTAAAGGTCACTAAGTGGAAATGGATGTAAAAGGTTAAAATGTATAAGAAGTCCAAATATATGTAAGTATGTAAATTAATACAAATTTTAAGAGAGACTAAAAACATATAAAAGGTTTAAAACGTTCGCTTTTTACTGGAAATTTTTTGTTTTTTATAAAGATATAAAAAAAGTACTTTCGTAAACAATTTAAAGTTGTAAAAGGTTAAAGTTTGTAGAATGTTAAGGATTAGTAAAGGCTTAAAAGGGGTAAAAGGTCAAAATGTATAAAAAGTTCAAAAATATGTATATAAATTAATTGCAATTTAAAAGTAAATTAAGTCTTACTTGCCGTTAAATTGAAAAACAATTTAAACTCCCTTCAATTATGCAAGACGCCACCATATTAAAACCTCTACCCTTTCTCTAACCAATCTTTAGTTGTATTCCTGCTTATTTGATCTGCATGATAATAAATTTCCTTGTTAAATGTCAAAATGGTTCGTAAATTAATTTCTAGCGCCAACATTGAGAAATTGTTTTATCGAGGTGTCGAAATGAACGCCTACACGTTATGTCAGACTACAACAACTCCTACTTCTGCAGTGGCTGCTCCTCCAGCAGGTTTCAGCCTGTCTCTGGATTTGAACACGCAGAGAAAAATATCATAATTATTAGTATCATTTGAAACTATTGTATTTTAATAATTGTGGTGATTATCAAATTGTTTGATGCAACAATCTCAAGCGTAGAATATGTTGGACTTAAAATTTCTCCGTTCGTTATAAGTATATCTCTCATTTTAATCATTAACATAATTGATACAAGTCGACTATCATTTCAGCAATCATGATATTATTACTTAGAATTATAATATTGTTGTAGCAATCATTTCTTATTGGTTTACATATTTTGCCGCAATCATTAACTATTCTACTCATTAAATAGAATCATAATAGAAAATATGAATTCAGAAATTGAAAATTATAAGATTATCATATCAATTAATCTATCATTTGTGCAGTTATAATTATGTTTGTCACAATCATTTCATTAATAAATTTGTTTTTTCTGCGTGTAGATTGCGATTGTGGGTTTTTGTTATGTCTCGTGTTCGTCTCTAGGTTTCGAATATCCTAATGAAGTTGTCTGTGGTAAGAAATGATGTTGCAAATGCCACAAGAAAAAAAAATACTTTCTATGTTTTTTTGAACAATATTTATTTTTTCTTGATATTGCACTATCACAGAAAAAAAAATGTACATCATATTGATGAAGTTGTTCTTCAAACCATGATTCATTGTATTGAAGAACCATTCATAATATTAATGACTAACGTCATCATTATTAGGAATGCGATCATAAATATGATAAACGCTTGGTGTTCTTCAATATGATGAACTGTACATAAAATACAACACATTTTACATAATATTGAAGAATGCTGTTCATCAAACAAATCAATCAAAATATATATTTTTCGTACATTTTTCAGTTCTCAAGTAGTATATAATACTTGCTCGATATGCATAAATTAGTAAAATGTTTTATAATATATTTATTTATAATTACAACATTTTATTAATAAAAAGTTATATTTATAAAAAATATATTTAAAAATAATTTCATTTTTGAAAAATATTTTTTTTTTCGGATAAAATTTTTTGAAATTTTGTTTCTTTTATTTTTTAAATAAAATTTTTACAACAACAACACTTTTTTACGAATTATTTTCTAAACAAAATTTTTTTTTAGAAATATTCATAAAAAACTATTATATTCATAACTATTATGAACAAATTCATCAATATGACGATTCAAATTCATTGTATTGAATATTTTGTTCTTCACTATTAAATTCGATTTCATTTTTATATATCATTATTATAAAGAAGGTATTCATCAATATGTCATTAAATGAACGGTGGTATCAATATGATAAATCATGTAGTTGGTGAAAAATTCATAATATTTATGAATAAATTTATCATATTGAAGAAAAACATACAGATTGATCGAGACGTAGCATTAAAGACGATATTAGCTTATATTAAAGGGTTTTTCAATAAGAGCGCTACAAAAGTTTTTTTCAAGAGTTTTTCAACAGGGACGCTACAAAAGTAAAGCGACAGGGACAGCAAACGACGCCATATTTTTTGCCGCTCTTTTGACATTTCTCTTCAGTAAGGTTTGCCATTTCATGATGGAAAGATATACGAGAAAACAACGAGTCGAAATTATTAAAATTTACTACCGAAATTCGAATTCGTATATCTCTCCATCATGAAATGGCAAACCTTACTGAAGAGAAATGTCAAGAGAGCGGCAAGAAATATGGCGTAGTTTGCTGTCCCTGTCGCTCTACTTTTGTAGCGTCCCTGTTGAAAAACCCTTTATTTAAAATATTTGAGACCAGTTATCTGACCAATATGATCATTTTAGAGATCGAGACTCTAAAATGTTGCTAGTGCACATCAATGGTAAAAATAGTGAAAATATTGACTTCATCGAAAAAAATACGATTTAGATATAGTTGTTGCGTTTATAATATAAAATATAAAATTTAATTAATAGAATTAAATTAAGTATTTAAATAAGAATTATAAGTTTTAAAATTCGATTAAGTAGTTAAAAATTGTTAATGAGTTCCTTAATTATTTCATCATCAGTTCTACTTAAACTTAAATATTTCATATTATTCTTTTGTGCATTCGGGGTAGAGATTTTAACATATTGCACAAAAGTTGTCAAATAGTTGAAAATGCGTTTTAGAACACAAGGCAGCCGTTCAAAGTCTGTCTGAAATATCAAAGTATTGTTCAATTAAGTTATGCGAATTCATGTTCTCATATTTAGCATATAAATGTGACATGTTTTTAATTTGAGATTTGAGAAACTTGTTTCTGGAAGTAAACAAACAAATAAAATTCATAGAACTATTTAAAAAAAACTAGAGTGCTTTGTTAAAAGTAGAAAACCGGTCAAATTTGAATTAGTAAAACGTATAAAAGAAACAAATCATGCTAATTTTGAAATATCATCAAATAATAGAGAATGTTAATAAATAATAAAACTGACATTTGGCTAATATATAAAATATATTTTATTAAATTGAATGCATTCGTTTCATAAGTTACAGTAGTGCACACTACTTCAGTGCACACTGCTTGATCGACTCAAGAGACAAAACTAATACTGCACTGCACTCGTTTGCTTTAATACAAAACATGTGCACTGCTTAAGGTTATAGAATAGGTGTGTTGTTTTGTAAAATCAAAATATAAAAATTAGAAACTGTATAAAATGTAGTCAATAATAGTTACATTTTTATGTTAAAAATAATTGCATTGAGTTCTTAGTTAAATTAAATGTTAAATTAAATATTTAGATTTTGTCTGCTATCCTGCAGTTGATGCACTTTTCTTTTACTGTACAAATGTTTTGTGAGTACACTACTGTAATGTTTTAGTTATCTTTGTTTATATTTGAAGTTAAAGATAGCTTAGAAAAATATTTCGATAATATAGCGAGTATATCGGATACGATATGTCGGAGAATTCGTACGATATCGTACGATAACATACCAATATCAAATGCCAAAACGTATGGTTCAAAAAAGATATACGACATATAGCAGTTTTTTTCGAAACGAGAATGAAAACGATTCGGGATTGACATAGTGCAAAAATATCGAGATTGATTCGAACAGCATCTCGATATCGATGTGAAAAATATATAATTATTGTCATAAAATTTTTAGTATAAAAAGAATAAAAAAATACAAAAATTAGTAGCGATAACTAACGAGTTCAAACTTTTTTATTGATGTTAGTTCGAGGAAACTTCGATCATCGTAGAGCTCCGAGATATGCACAGCAAAAAATAATCAACGTAAATACAGTAACCATAAATAATTGTGTACCATTAACAGGTCTAGCAAAGAGTTCTAATGTATTTAGGAAACACATTCGCTAAAAATGTGATTTGCTTCAAAAAAATACCAATTAAGGACTTTGCATAAATAGCAAACTATTTAATTGGTTTGGTCGACGTTTTAAAAGTATTTTTATTGTTTTTACAGTCTTAATAATTCTCATTCAGTTAATTAAAAATGAATGTTATTAATTCTTGTGAAAGTACATAACATATACTTTTCTGATGATAAAGTTGGAAGCATAATGGAAGATGATTAAATATTTAATCAATACAATTATTCCATAGACGTTTCAGCATATAATTTAATTGTATTGATGTAGCTTTTGTTTATTTTCTGTTAATTTATTAATTAATATGATTAAATATTTAATCAATTCAGTTAAAGGTCGTATCGGCGATGAATCAATTAAAAATTATTTCTATTGATCAAATTTTTTCCTATAAATACACATATATTTTTATCAGAATTTAAATCGTGAAAATTTCGAGTCATCGAAAGGTCTTCGAAAAATTGATTTAATTTTTTAATTAATGCTTTTAAATCTTTCTCATAAGAGTCTATAAGTCTAGAAACTGAAGAAGGTTTAATAAGTACCACAGACATAACTTTGTAGTAATTGTGCTGGGTAAATGATTGGGGAAAGATTACTGAAATTGTGCCTTGTCATATCCATGATCTTCCCTAATAGGGTTAATTCTACACAGAAAAAAAATTCTTCAATTTTTTCAGCAACTACCAGATTCATCATATTGATACCACCGTTTATTAAATGACATATCAATGAATGCATTCATTATATATATGAAAAAAATGTTCAATACGAATGAATTTGAATTGTAATATTGATGAATTTGTTATTAATATTAAAAAAAAAAAAAATAGAAAATAATTCGAAAAAATGTGTTGTAAAAATTTTATTTAAAAAATAACAGTAAAAATATTTTTAAAAAATTATCCGAAAAAACATTTTTCGGAAAAAAAAATTCAAATACGAAATTTTCCGAAAAAAAAAAATCCCAAACAAAAAATTTTATCAAAACTAAATTTTTCGAAAAAATTTTTTTTTTTTGAAATAAAAAAAAAAAAATCGAAAAAAAATCGATTTTTTTTTTTTAAATATATGTTTTATAAATATAACTTTTTATTAATAAAAAGTTGTAAATATGAATAAATATATTATAACACATTTTACTAATTTATGCAAGTCGAGCAAGCATTATATAAGATTAACATACAAGAACTACTTGAGAACTGAGAAGTACGGCAAAAATTTAAGGAAAAAAATAATATATTGATAAAAATTTGGTTTACTGAACAGCGTTCTTCAATATGAAAAACGTATATGTTGTATTTTATATTTTGGTTCATTAATATGATGAAACGTATTCTTCATATTTTTGATAGCATTCATAACATTGATGGCGTTAGCCATTAATATTATGAATGGCTCTTCAATACAATGAATCATGGTTTGAAGAACGGAATTCATCAATATGATGTACATTTTTTTTCTTTGTACTAGGATAGAGATACAAATATTTTATAAGTTTTTTTATTCAGTACGCATTTTTTAGTCTAGAAATATGGCTTCATTAATTGGGGTAATTTCCAGAATGATAAGAAATTCTATTATTTTCAAAATTTTTAAAATTTATTACTTTTACTATTAACACTTTTACTATTAACAAAATATAAAAAAAAAGAACTGCCTTCCTTCAATTTTTAATTTTGTCATCTCACGAGACAACATTTTTATCATTTTTCAGCAATACTTGGGGAATATTTCTGGCAAACCCACAGATAAATGGAATATTTTGGGAAGAGTATATCAGGTTGTAAAATTCTGTGGAATGTTAATGGCAGATTCACGGCATATTTGGAACAGACAGACCATAGACAGCTGTTGATACAAAACTCTTAGTTAGCCTTAGTCTGTTTGAAATATGTCGAAAAAATGTTTCTCAACTGCCTCGACCCTGTCAAATATTTTATCTGCGTCTTTGGCTATCTCTATTTTATTCAAATTTAATTTCAGAATCTCGAATAAATCAATTCCCAAATAAAAATTTATCAATATTTTCTGCAATTCTGTAATTAATTATTCTGAATTCTCAACATTACAAAGTCTGCAATAAACTGCCTCCCATTAGTTATTAATTTCGACACCTGTTAATTTATGTCGTCGTTGTCGTCGTCACTGAAGCATTTTGTTAAACGACCACATTTAATTGAATCACGTTAATTAATTGATTTATATTTATCGCATTTTGTTAGCAAGTCGACTTTGACATGAGTTAGTTGTTGACACATTGTTTTTATTTCTAATTTATTTTTTTATTATTATTATTTTTTATTATTTTGTTCTATGTTGCATGGTTGCCTTGCATATATTAGCATTATTATTATTTGTTGTTGTGCATAGTGCTGCCAATCAACGAGCGCACCGCAGGAGTGCTGCCAAATCAATTTGGATAAATCTGTTGGCTGGCATTTGCATGAAATTGGAACCAGTGATTTTTCAACTGAAACAGTAACAACACAAAATATTTAAGCAACTGGCAATTCTATTATTTATTCTTAGTGTGCGCTGCCGACTAAAACGCAATAGGGTTGCCAAATGCGTAAAATATCGCCTAATATTATTTTAGAATTATACAACAAAAACTTAATTCCCATAATCAAAGTATATATTCAGAAAAATACTATAACGTCAGTAGTTTTTTGCTATTAAAATCAGTCAATATGATAAATTATTATTTTAATAGGTAAATACCATTAAATACTACAAAATACTATTAAATGGTTTTTGTGTTTCTATTTATTTTTTGTATACTATTGTTTCAGTAACTGACCTATTGATCAATTTTATTAGGTTTGTTTTCTGAGTGTAAGCATTTGTCATGTATTTACATTTCCGTGTCGAAAATTATATCGCGATTCTACGCGATATCAAAATAAATACGTTGTTTAGCAAATTATCGAGATTAATGACGAGATTTCAAAAAAGATATCAATTTGCATCAATTTTAGTGATGCTAACCCAGTCTGCCATGTCACGGAAACCTCTGATGCCTCGAATTTGTACGAATAACTTAGAGAAAAAAGTTCGATCTCGTTGCTTTATCGATTCTATTTTTTATAATATCTCGTACATTCAAATTCATTGACAAGATACGATATATAAACATTTATCGCATCGGTATCGTATCGTTTTTCGAAGCAGTATCGAACAATTTATTCATCGATATCTTTCCGATTTCAAAAAATTTCTCGTACCAAGAAAACTCCGACAATTTGACGCTTGATATCGGCACGAGAAAGTGATTTATCCTTTTTCTCGCATTGAACTCGTAATTATTTTGAAACGAATAGCATACTGGGAACTTAACTCAATTCGAGTCGAGATCAGGAATGAGTTTATCTACTTATTTGTTAATTAGTTTTTATTTTTCGAGATCGAGAACAAAATATGATAGTTTCAAATATTGTTTATCCAGATTATCCAAAAATTATATCGGATTTTTATTTATGACGTCAGAAATTAAGGGAAATGTCAAGTTGAGATGATATTCGAGTTTGGATTATTATTTTTTTTTTTTGAGAACGACACTCCAAAATCGTATCAAATATTGTCAGTCCGCTTTATAATTAGTATTATAGACAAAATCTTACTAGATCCTAATGAAAGATGAAATCTAGAAAGAGTTTGCTTCCGGTAGTCGAGAGTAGATTTGAGAACAAGATCGATTTTTTAACATTATGAGATCGAGATTATAAAAACCGTATTAAAAATCGTTCGTCCGCATTGTTATGAAATCGATCTCGTCTCATAATTCGAGGCGAGATTAAAAACTGGCTTGCGCAAGATAATCTAGAGGAGAATTGAAACCACACCCAGAAAAAAATTCCCTCAAATCCCATTAAAATTGGTCAATAGGACAATTATTGATTTAATAGTATACAAAAAATAAATCTTCTCATATAAACTCAATGGCAATGTCATGGTATTTTCTAGTATTTATTGGTATTTTCCGATTAAAATAATAATTTATCCTATTGACTACTTTTAATAGTAAAAACCTATTATTTATATAGTATTTTTTTCTGGGTGCAAAATAGTAATTTTTTCAAATTTTAGAGATTCAGGAAAAGATTCCAAATATCTTATCAAAAATATATGGTTCGCATTTAATTAGTGTTACAAACGATTTTTAGTTCGAGATTACAAAAACCGTATTTAATATCGTTCGTCGTGATGAAAGATGAAATTTAGAAAGAGTTTGGTTCTGGTAGTCTAGAGTAGATTTGAGAACGAGATCTATTTTTTAATTTTAGGAGATCGAGAACGAGATTATAAAAACCGTATTAAATATCGCATGTCCGCATTATAATCGTGTGCATCATTATAATTTCGGTTTTATCCCATAATTCGGGAAGAGATTAAAAATTAGTTTGCGTAAGTTAGTCTGGAGGAGATTTGAAACCAACATAGAACTGTTTGCAAAATTTAGATATTCAGGAAGAGATTCCATAAATTTTATCAAAAATATCTCGTTCGCATTTAATTAGTGTTAAAGACGATTTCTAATTCGATGTCGTGTTATAATCGGAGGCGAAATTAAGAACGTGATTGCTTCCGAAAATTATGAAAAGATTTGAGAACGTGTCGAATATTTGCCAATTTTAGAGATTGAGGAAGAGATTTCATAAAAATCATTAAAAAAATATTTTCGATTTCGGTATTTCGAAATTGAGAATGTAATTGCTTCCAATAGTCGAGAAGAGATTTGTGGGCAATATCGATTTTTGCAAATCTTCGAGATCGTCATTACAAATATAGTTCCTTCGCATAATTATGAACTCGTCTTATAATTTGTGGCGTGATTAAGAACGAATTTGCGTGCGATGGGAGATTTGAGAACGATATAGATTCTTCGAAAATTTTAGAGTTTGATAATAGAAAATCGTCTGAAAATGTATATTAATGTTACGAAAAAAATCTAGATTAAGTCCCGTAATTCGAAACCAAATTGCGAATTGCACAGAAAAAATTAATTCTTTAATATGATGTATTTATTCACAATGAATTTGAATTGTCATATTGATGAATTTGTTCATAATATTAAAAAAAAAAATTATAAAAAAAATTCGAAAAAAAAAGTGTTTTAAAAATTTTATTTAAAAAATAACAGTAAAAAATTTTTAAAAAAATTAAAAAAAATATTCCGAAAAAAAAAATTCGGACAAAAAAAAATTGTTCCGAAAAAAAAATTCGGCCAAAAAACAAATTCCGAAAAAAAAAATTGTCCGACATTTTTTTTCGAAAAACAAAAAAACTAACTATTTGAACTATTCGAATTATAAGTAACCATATTCAGCGCGTAATAAAGCTCGAAGTTACGGCAAAGCTCTTCATTCTTGTTCTTAATATCAACACAACAAGCAGTATTAACTATTATTAGTTCGAACATAGTCCGAACAACATAAACATGTAAATTGATCGCTTCTGTTTGTAATTTCGATGCAGCATAAAATCGGTACGATTTTTGCCATTCACCGTCCACAGTTCGCTGATCACGAATGTCGCAAAACATTTGTGCAATAAAAATTAGTGACCAACACCATTTCTGTTGACAGATATTTCAAAGACATAATAAATGTTTATGCATATGCAAACCCCGATGGATAGACAAACAGACCAAACGAAAAAAAAAAAATAGTTCGACTAAGGTAACGCGAAACAGTTGAATAGTGGAAAAGCCACGCCAAAGTTAGATTTACTATCGATACTGTCGTCCGTCGCCTAAAAGCAGACCCAACCAACACGTCGAGCATAAAACTTTGACCGTCTCAAAGATCTCGATCATGCTGCAGATCAAAGAAACTTGCATGCGTTGCATTGAATGTCAAAACATGAATGAGTTTTAATTGTGCCCCAAGTAACAACTGTGTCGAGTTCATAAATATTCACATATGAGTCTTTTGTTAACATGATGTCGAGATAATGTACAGCATACGTTGACATTTTTCAGTGGCTACAAAGCAAAGTATGTTCGATGTTTTGCCAAATTACAAAATTATCGTAGATTTTCCAGCAATTACTTGAGATTAAAGTGTCACGCAGAAATATTATGTTTTCTAGATTATGCCAAGTAGTATATAAGACTTACCTCTCGTTTGACACGGTGCATTTGTTGCGCATTACCATTTGAAGCCAGTTGGGTACGGCGGGTGTCGGCGCTGGATCGGGCGTAAATCTGAAACGAATTTGCGTGAATATTAAAAACTATATTTCGAATATATATCAAAAACAAGCTACCTTATAATAGAATTACAATGTTTCGCCTTGGGCATCGCAAATGTCTCATTTGTCATCGAAGTCTTCTCGAGTTTATAATCGATTTCCGATACCGGAATCAATTGTGTTTCCTGGATGACTTTAATATCCGTTTCGATCTCCAAACTGGATATAGAGCTCAATGAGGAACGTGCGGACTGCACATGATGACAAGCACTACTATTACCAACTTTCAGTTGGCTAACATCGAATTTGATCAACACTACAATAACAAGAGACAAAACAGAAAAAGGAGAGAGAAAAAGTGCCAGCACACACACACACACAAATCGGTATATATGGAACACACACAAAGAAATGAAATAAAAGAAACGGAAACAGAAACGGAAACAGAAACAGAAACGGAAAAGAAGATAGAATTGCACAAGGCAAAGCGCTCAGAGAGTAAAGATAAACTTATTTACGTGTACCCCACCTCATCAAGAACTCACATTTATCCAAGGGGCCCAGTTTTTTGGCCAGGTTGTACATCATCTCAACTGTCCAGAAGTCGGGTATGCGTGCAAATATAGAGCCAGCATCGACGGGCAATTGGAATCCCAATTTGTGCAGCAGTAAAACGAAAGGCTGATATGTCATTGTAATGGCGGATTGTTCCGAATTCCACTGTACAATAGGTATTGATTTATTTTTTACTGTAAATAAATTGCGCATCAAATAAGTCAAATAATCTTCAATAACTCTGTTGCAAATAAATGCTTACATATGCAATGATAGGCCACTGGTTCCATAATGTACTCCAAATTTTGATAATCTGCGCGCACTGGATACTTCTTTAGAATCAACTTGACGTAGCAACATTCCACGAGCAACTTTTGCAACCAAGTAATATGCTTTTCGCCCTTTTCTTTAATAATGAGATCTAATAGTATCTGTCAGGGTAACAGAAGTTAGTCACTGTATCAACTTTTAGGCTGCATAAAAAAACGAACCTGTATATCATCGAGCGGGCGGTCATATTTTGTAGACTCTTTGATCTCAATACCCGACTCAGTGGTACTGGATGTGGGTGTGGCCAAGAGGGCACGCTGATATGCAACATCCTCAAAACGCATAAGATCATCGTACTCCACTAACGTTATGATGTCCTAGAAACAGTAAATTTGTGAATTCAGCCTTTTTAATTATAGATTTATTGGCTTGTTTTCGACTTACTTGTTGCAACAACTGTTGTATAATGGAAATACGAGATTTTAGCTTGGTACCAGTACTGCAAAAAAGATTTACGATTTTTCCAACCGCATCATTAGTCTTCTTGCTCTGCACGTAATACCAATACAAGGTGTCCATTTCCTCCTGGGTCCAAGAGCTAACAGTAAAGGAAATGAATTGGTCACAAATTTCATGTTTATTGAGCTAATTTAAAACTTACCACACAGTATTCTCTTGATTGTGTTCCTTTGTGAGTTCAGTTAAAGATGTGGGCGGTAAAGAAAGCGAACTTTTTTGCGGCGAATTCATAAATTTGTGTATTACGTATTCTATTAGATCAGACCAGTCCTGCAAAATGAAAAATATCTTTGTCACATTGTTAACAAGCACTCACATTACTGTGATTTTGTACTCACATCACACAACTCATAATCAGCTTCCCAGATGCGAGAAAAAGTCTTTAGTATAACCGGCTGGAATAGTGTACTAATTTGACCCAAATCACCGCCAACATGGTGCATCATCGTAAAGATGCAATTGTTGACGAACTCGCCATTATTGTTAAAGTCCTCCAGCAACATGCCATAGTGATGCATTATATCCAAGGTAGCAAATCTACAAAAAAGACTCACTTAATAAAGGATTGTTCTATCGAAGTGAAAACTAAAACTCACTGTGATACATGTTCAGTCATCTTAATGGTGTTGGTACTATCTTCTTGGGATACCTTATCCAAAATAACCAGCAGTATATGATTGGTTACCACCAAATCCTGCAGATACTGCTTTGTTTGTAATGTCGGATTAAAACGACTCAGCAGTAGTACGAATAGACAACGCAGATCCTCTGTTGTGCTGATCCGTATTTGCAACAGACGCAAGCGGTCACGATCCTCCTCGCTCAGATGTGTCACCTTCTTGTAGGTTTCAATTGCTTGTAGGAATTCCCGTATTGCCGTAACGACGAGATGCATGCGCCGCAAGTAGGGTTTTTGATCGCTGCCCCCGTTACGTACACTAAGATCCAACTGCTCGCAGAGTGTTACACCTTCATAGGTCAAATAACTGATGACATCGAAGGTCAGTATGGAGTTGAGATGCTCCAAGTCCAGTTCTAGTTGAGTGGCGAACTTCAGAAAGTACGTGAACAGCCAGAAGAAGTGTGAAGTATCGATAGAAACTTTCTAAAAATCAAAAATTAAAAATGTTTTAGAGAAAATCTTATTATCAGAGTAGCAGCTTTCACTTACCACATTTGTTAGCAACTGCGAATGCAATTCCTCCACCAGAAACCCATACCCTTTCAGCAGAAAATCGACGGTAAACTCCTTCAGCAAGTTTGAAATATCCTCGTCGGTGGGCGTATGCTGTACCAGACCCTTCATGTTGATTCTGTGCATAAATAAAGCAAAGTCAATAAGATGTTTCTTCTCAAGCATCATTTTAACTAGCGCTACTTACAAACTGCTCTTGCTGCGCTTGACCAACTTCTTACGTCGCAGCTCCTTCTTGTCCACCAACGTCAATATGGTGCGTTGTTTGTTGCGCGGCTTTGAATTACATGGTGGTTTCTGATGTTGCGGCTTTGCCTGTGGTCCATCATCATCATTGCTGGAAGTAGAAATGGACTCCTGATTTTCGACTTGTGTCGCATAGCCGCAATCGGAGATTTCAGACTGCGACGAGGGACATTCTCGCTTCTGGGGACAACTCTTGCCTTTGGTTAGGCTCAACTGACCGGCATGCTTTACTTTCTGTCGCACAGGAGGCGTTGACTCGGTACAGCTATCCATATATGTGCTATCCATGGTGCTTAAAGCTGTGGATTTCTGTGCGAGGAGCAATAGAGTTTTGTCAGATTTGACAGGCAAAGCTGGTGGAGGCATAAATACAGCAGCATCCATAATGTCTTTCGGTTCGATCGCCCCACTCTCAGCTGGTGTGGAAGTGTGTATATTCTGTTGAGCTGGTTTTGAATTTGTTTGTAGATTTGTAGTAGTATTAGATTTGTGTTGCTCTTGTTTTATCATAACAGATGCAGCCATTTCATTTTCATCGCTATCTTGCGACTCACTTATTTCCACCGATAGTACCTCTTCCTCTACCACATCGCCGAACAATGACTCACCGAACAATGTCTCGCCCGGTATTTGTGACATTATTGAATTCTGATATTCGTGTCCCTTGCGACTGACCTCTTGCAGTGTGGCCTCCGTCTCTTCGCGCAACGACTGGCGCCGCTCCTCCGAGGTTTCCTTCATGCCACCAGCGCCACCACCTGTTAGAAGACAAGCATTCGTTAGTATGGCAAGCAATCGCGCCCTCACATGGTGCATGTCAGTGTGCGTTGCCTCGTTGCACTTACCATTATCAGAAGAGTCAGACGTGGGATCGGAGGTGAGCATTGGACTTGAATCACCACTGCCCTGTTTCGGCGGAGACGTATTGCTCTCGTTATCTTCCGAACTCTCCGACAGCGAAGCCTCAAACCACATATTCAGCAATTTCTGCAATGTGGTCATGTGCTGATCCTTATACATGAGTGCGATCAGCTGTACAATTGTGACGCCCCAGCAGTTGCGTTGCGGACATGTCATCAGATAGATCAGCAATTTATCAATGCTCTGTATGAACAAGTTCCACAGAATGGTATTCTGCATGGAGACCGGCATCGTGGCACCACTTGGCGTTGCGGGTAATATAAAGTTTGCATTGGTCTCCGGAATGTGCAGAATGTTGCGCAACAGCAGCAGACAATTGTTGATCTGTTCGCATTTTCGCGGCGACAGCTTCGAATCGGATTCCAGTATGTGTTTCATGTAATCAATAATGGATTTTGTGCTTCGGGGATCGGTAAAGGCTTCTTTGCTCATGTACAGCAATTTGTTCAACTCAAAGATTGTGTGTCGGCCTACCTCGGTGCGATACATAACGTCTACCGAAAACAGACACTCAACTGGTACCGTCAGATTAACCAGTATACGTATGGCCGCATCTATCACATCGTAGTCCTTGGTTTGCTCCAGCAATGGTATCAAATCGGAACGTACATTCTGACCGAAGCCAATGGCACGCCGAAATGTGCGCAATGTTTGATCCTCGTATGTCAGTTTATAGTTGATGTCCTCAAGTATAACTAAGGGGGTAATGCAAAGGATTTAATTAAGGTGCCAACAAATTTTGATCGTATCGAGCTTACCTAATGCTTTGGCATTAAGTTTGTACTTATCTCCCTCCATGGAGCTCAATGCCGTGAAGACGCTTTTAATCTGTGGTGCTGTCAATAGCGAGTTCATAACAGTTTTAATATTTCTTCGTTTGGATGATATTTTGAGTTAAAATTTGTATAATGTGATCTTCGTCTTTTGTGCTCATTTGGCTGAATTTTAGCGAACGATTTATCAGAACGATGTGAACAAGAAATATTAAATAGCTGGAAACAAAATGATATTTATTAATTTGACTTATTTGTACAGTGAATTTTAATGTTTAAAAAAAGTTAATTTAAAGTTAAAATTAATTTAAATGTACGTAATGGTATACGCACTTTGCCACTTATAGTTAACCCGATATTTGTTTTTAATTTTTATTTCTTTTTTATTTCTTTGTTAATTTTATTTTTAAATTTTCCCAAATAAGTTTTTTTTATTTATATCTCCAATATTATTTTCCGAATATACATTTCGAAGTTCCTGCTCGGCGAACGTACTAATATCAACTGTTACAAAAATATGCAACCATTCTAAAAAGGACGACTCAATCATCCACCGAGCATCGTACAATTTCACGGTCGGCACAATGTCGTGCATCGTGCCATCAAGCAATTCACTCTCATTGACATTAACCAAAGGCATCGGCATGTGCTTCATGCGTATCGTTATCCCTTTTTCAGGCCACGTTTTACATGTGAATCTAGGAAATAAAAACTAATGCTAATGCTTAATCCTTTTGTGCGTGTTAATCTTCGACAAAACCACGTGGCAGAAATAAGTTTCACCACATATTTTTAACATATTCTAAAGACGGTTTATGTAAAATGTAAGTTAATTTTACAATACGTCCGTTTTAGGTTATGAATTGTCGATATATCGTCAACTGAGAATTAGTTTGCTCCATACACAGTTAACTTGTTTTCGATAAGAACGATACTTACTTTTTGGGATCGCAATTACAATTACAATTACCGACAAACCATGTGACAGAAATAAGTTTCACCACATATTTTTAACATATTCTGAAGACGGTGTAGGTAAAATGTAAGTTAATTTTACAATACGTCCGTTTTAGGTTAAGAATTGTCGATATATCGTCACCTGAGAATTAGTTTGCTCCATACACAGTTAACTTGTTTTCGATATGAGCGATACCTACTTTTTGCGATTGCAATTACTTATTCCGACAAACCACGTGGCAGAAATAAGCTTCAATATTCGTATTGAAATCTTTCGAAACATATTCTGAAGACGGTTTAGGAAAATTGTAAGTCAATTTTACAATACATCCGTTTTAGGTAAAGCATTGCCGATATATCATCACCTGAGAATTAGTTTGCATTTTCATACCTTTTTATAAAATATATCAAAAGTTATTATGCCTTTATGAAAGTTATATTTTTAGTTTTGTGCTCCATATCCATTGTAGCCTAAAAATTTAACTTCTTCTTTTACATGGAACAATTAGAAAAACCATGGAACGATATGAGCTAGACCTTTTTAGAAATTTGGTATTTATGTAGAGTATTTATATTGAGAGTTTGGTATACGATATATCACAAAACGCATAACAGAATTAGAAAGAGTATTCCTAACTCTATTCATTCAAAATTAACGTATGGAGCAAACTAATTCTCAGGTGATCTAATGGAGCACCTTTAAAAGTGACAAAAAGAGTTTAAAGAATTACTTTAAAAGATATGGACAAAATTCGAAATACAATTATGTGGGACCGTTTAACTATTTTTGAACAATTAAAATCGAAATGCTCTTAAAGATTTTTCTTCGCAGTCCGCCTATCCCTCTTTCTATAAACTTTCAATTTAGGTGTAGATTAGAATAATTAAAAATTAATTATGGGTTCGTAATTAGAAACTTAAAGTATAAAGAAATGAGTGTAATATTTATTTTAGTTTGATGTAATCATAATCAGGGGGGTCAATACTTAACACACCTCTTTTTATTCTGATTAACGTAATCAGTTTTTTTTTCATTTTTTTTTTTTTGTTATTTCATACTTTCTGGAATTTTCTTATTAAATGCAAGGATTTATTAGCATTTATTTATGCACGTTATATAAAAGCTGTTTGCTACCACATCGCTGAATCCTTGTCAGTACAATACAGTCAATCTTACGCAAGTTGTCGTTTGCACAACGTGACGTTGCGTAGCCGCAGAAGGACTTACAATAACAACAACAAAAACGATAAAGAAGAAGGACGATACAAACAACACATCACATATGTCACGACACACCTTCGTTTCTGAATATAAAAATAAAATAAAAAATAAAAAAAAATATTTCCACAAAAGAAAACGTAATTCGTATATGTGTGGGACACCCTGTAGATGCTCTGCTGCACGTTATGTTATGAATGTACGGCGTTGCCAACCAACGACTGGGGCATGTGACAAGCCCATTGTATTGTGTAAAGCACCCTCGCAGCAAAACGAGCATAGACACACACAGCTTTTGTTTTGACCACGTTTGTGTGTGAGTCGTTGGTTGACCAACATTTGGCTAATTTTAACATTGCAACGAATAAAGGTGTCAATGTCGTAACTAGTTTTAGAAGCCACGTTGCACGCCACACTGTTGCATGTGTTTAAAAATAGTAATTATTTGAATCTTATAAGGATTCACATGACGCAATCTGCAAACGAACGCATTCGTAGGCGGCAATGTGACTTGAAGGGGATTTTGAACGGTGATTGTGGGTTGAAAAATACTTTAGAAATAAATGAGATATTAATTTATTAATTAGCCACCCACTTAATATTTCTCACACTACGATATTATAAGCCATCGGTTCTAAAACGTGAATGTTATGCATTAACGAAAGCTTATTTTTGCTCAACATTTATGGTTTCTATTCTATTCTAACTGCGAATGAGATTAAAAATAACAGCTATTATAGTGACATTGTTCTTTTAAATAGAAAATATTTATAGAAGATTTTTTTATTCTATGTTTTTGTCTATTTTTGGTTGCGTCTAATATATTTTGGCTCTATTTGAAGGATATTAATTTTGCGATCAGTTTTAAAATTGGCATTTGGGCACCAACGGTTTGCTCGAATAAAGCGCAATCTGGAAGTCCAACCTTGTAAACTTTCTAAATTTTTTCCACATATCGCAACTTCAGAAATGTTGAGAATCAATGATTTATAATCAGACATTCGAGCCTTTGTATTAACACTTTAATCGGCAAGATCGTCTACAGACGGTCTTCACTCTAACTCAAATATTTTTGATATTCAAATTTTTAGCGGTTCAAAGGGTTAAGATTTATGGAAACTACAAACAGATCGTCTATTTTCCAAAAAGACTTAGAAGACTAAGAGAAATTTTCATGAGCACGATTTGATTATTTGGGGTTTATACTACTTGGTGAGATAAATTGAAATAGGAAATAAAAAAAAAATTCAATAGTCTTGGCATTTTGGATACTTGACTGAACAGTATTTAGAAAAAATGTTCCCAATATTAAGTATCTATATAAAAATCTTCATATATTAGCGTCAAATAAATTTTACTTATTTTATTGACTAGCTGGACCCGTACACGACTCGTGCAAAGATTTTGTGAATGCAAGGTTATGGAGCAATTTTATTAATATAAATAACATTTTTATTATTTATATCAGGGACCCGTGGACGTATTTTTTATTGGTTTTATAAATGTAGTAACCAATACCAAACTAATTCTCCGCTAAAACAACATTTCTCATATTCAATTCTTTCTCAGACTGTGCTTCCCCGTAGAATTCTTCCCAGTAGAATTCTTTCCCGTAGAATTCTTCCCCGTATAGTTTATCCCAGTAGAAGTTTTATGTCCGTAACTTCAACGAGTAGATATCTATTGGTGTTCGTACCGAACAGATATCTCTTACCTATCCGGTGTTTTTACTCCTTAACTATGCGTTGAAGTTACGAAATTTTGCTTACACGATAGATAACTAAGCACCAGTAGATATCTATTCGTTGAAGTTACGGGCATTAGTGTGGTTAGTGTTAGTGTAGTGAATTTTATTGTTTTGTGTTTTAGTGTGTTCAATTTAAGTGTGGTGAATTTTAGTGTGGTCAGTTTAAGTGGATGAATTTGAGTGTGGTAAATTTTAGTGTGGTGAGTTTTAGTGTGGTGAATTTTTGTGTGGTGAATTTTAGTGTGGTGAATTTTAGTGTGATGAATTTTGGTGTGGTGAGTTTCAATGTGGTGAGTTTTAGTGTGGTGAGTTTTAGTGTTGTGAGTTTTAGTGTGGTGAATTTGACTGTGGTGAATTTTATTGTGTTGAGTTTTAGTGTGGTGAATTTGAGTGTGGTATATTTTGGTGTGGTGAATTTTAGTATGGTGAGTTTTAGTGTGGTGAATTTTAGTGTGATGAGTTTTAGTGTGGTGAATTTTAAAGTGGTTGATTTTGTTTTTGTTTTCTAGCCTTTTTTTATTTTTCTGTTGTTTTTGAGTTATTGCTTAAGTTTTGTGCTTTTACTTTTGTTTTTGTATTTGATTTTTGCTTTTGTTTTTGTGTTTTTGCTTTTGTTTTTTTTTTTTGTAATTGTATTTTTTGTTTCATCTTCTTAGCTTGTGTATGTGCCGAGTTATGTCGTTTTGAAAGTTTAGGTTGTATGGGAGGAGCCACGCCCCATTTGTGATACTAGAAATTTCATATCTATAATATAAATTTAAAATAAACATTTATAAATACGTATACCCCATAAAATAAAGTGTCAACTAATATAAAACTTTTAAAATCTACTTTTAGGCACAGCTTAAAGATAGAGCTTTTACTGTTTAAGCTTTCATCGAAAGTTAATTTCGAAAATCGAAAGTTACTTCATGATGATAGCACAATGATTATTTCGAGGTAAGCCATATCTTTTGTGTATTTTCTAATATTTGTTTTTATTATATAAAATGTATGCAAACGGTTAAAGTAATTCTTTAACAATCAGATCAATCTATACACCCAATATATTTTCCTGATTTTATGTAGGTTTTTTTATTTTCAATTAACTCGATTAATATAACATATTTTGATTTATAAAAAATTCCATCGAAATAACAAATTACAACATCACAAACAGAATTTGTTATGACTACACATCTGAAGCTGTCAGTTCAATGTCTGCGACTAGGAAGAGTCTGACAGTTTGTTCAATTTTGAACGCTTAAAACACCACAGGATACCAAAAGATTTATGCAGTTCGCATTGAGTTCTTGAAGAATATAAATTGTTAGCGAAACAATTTAATATAAATTGTTAAATTGTTAGCGAATGGGGATGATTACATAATCAGAATACGGCGTATTTTCTTCTTGACTTTAAAATATTTGCATTTTCGTTCTTTTATATAAACACAATTGAATGTGTAATATAAATTTTGCATGTTCAATTAAAACGGTTTTTACCGGATATATCTTGCATAACAAAACTTTAGAATAAGATGAAAAATGAACTAAAGAAAGTCTGGTATATAGATTGAAGATTGAAAATTTCGAACAATGATCGAAATACGATACACCTATATGTGCTAGTTACAAAAGCCTATTCCGACTGAGAAATTGTCAAAGAGTGTGAATAACAAAAAAAAATCATTTAGTATAAGAATGTTTTACTTATTGTATTTTAAGAATGTTCGATTTATTCTTAGAATGTCGTCCGTAGGTCAGTGCATTATACTGCGAGCAAATATGAAAAAAATAGAAAAACTAGCACTAACTCACTACAGAGAATGATAAACCTTCGAGTAACAAACATTACCTTGAAAAGCTTACCTTACCCCGTCATTCGAATACGGTATTAAACTGTAGGACCCACTATTCGAGTACGCATATATGACATGCACAGCTCAATAGTTTTAGGTTCTTTAGAGCGATTTTATTATATTATTTATTATTATTCTACAGAGAGAAAGAGACTATGTCATTCAGTGCTGTTGCGTCTTTCGATTTCTATAATATTAGGCTCGATTTATGAACCTAAAGAGTCGATGTTGATAAATGAAAAAAATATCGCTGTCTCTAGGTAAATGAACTCATTGATGATACAGACAACTGAAATGATGAGATAGAGCAATATTTAAACGTACACCCAGAAAAAAATACTATATAAATAATAGTTTTTTGCTATTAAAAATAGTCAATAGGATAAATTATTATTTTAATAGGAAAATACCATTAAATAATAGAAAATACTATGACATTGCCATTGAGTTTATATGAAATGATTTATTTTTTGTATACTATTAAATCATTAATTGTCCTATTGACTAATTTTAATGGTATTTGAGGGTTTTTTTTTCTGGGTGTACCTATTATAAATTGTCTATATATAAAACTAATTTGGTTGACCGGTTAACAATGAAAACTCGGTTTAACTCAGTTCACCTTTGGTTTTTTTAGATTTTTATAATCTACAGGTTATTTTTTATTTAGCGTATTCACAGTTTCATGGTATTGCCACGACATTATGAGAATACGACAGTACGGCAATTGAACTGCAGCTGATTCTTATAAAATTAGGGTTTTTCTTTTAATTATTATGAATATTCCTCGATTTGATAAGAAAAACAAATAAATTAACATTTTATGTGCTCTACAGTCTTCTATTTCACAATTTTTCTTCATTTCACCAAATACGACACCAAAAAATATGCCTCAGGGTTACTCTCAAATACAACACTTGTGGTATATCACTTTTATAAGGGATGCAACAACACATTGAAGTTTCTGTGTTATTGTATCGTATATATACTATATGGTATGAATACCAAACTAAAATACGATGAACTGTGAATACGCTAATTATATTTATTTTAATTTGTATACTTAGATGCTGTTGTTGATCGACAATGATTTTTGTATAAACTAATATAGTAGCTAAATAAAAATACTCTATTAGAAAATTCAATTAGAGTAATATTCTGTAATTGTGTGCTACCCTGTATACCATTCGTTTCAATATCCTTACGAGAACAATTAAAAAAGCAGGAGAATTTTTACGATATCGGACACTTTCTCTAATAGAACTTCCAATTGCCAAGTAGGCAGTTCTGGCGAAGATTTTTTAGAATATAAAAGATTCAAAGTTTGATATCACTTTAAAACAAAATTCCGATATCAATAAGATAAATGTTTAAATATCGTGTCTTCTATATAAATAAAATTCTATATAAATAAAAGTTTTTTACTATTAAAAATATTAAAATAGTTTTAATCGGAAAATACTATTAAATACTAGAAAATACCATGACATTGCCATTGAGTTTATATGAAAAGATTTATTTTTTGTATACTATTAAATCAATAATTGTCCTATTGACCAATTTTAATGGGATTTGAGGGATTTTTTTTCTGTGTGTTGTCATAAATTTTGAAATTATAAAAATTAGACAGCATAAAGATCAAACTATTTATCAAATTTAGTTCGAATACATTTCTAGGCATCCGTGACATAGTCTGTCATGTGTCAGATATAAATTTTGATTTTTTAGAATATAAAAGATTCAAAGCTCGATATCACTTTAAAACAAAATTACGATATCGATATGTTAAATATTTAAATATTGTGTCTTGTCATAAAATTTGAAATTTTAAAAATTAGTAGCCTTAAAAATCAAACTTTTTATCAAATTTAGTTCGAGAACATTTCGAGGCATCCGTGACATAGTCTGCCATGTGTCAGATATAAATTTTGATATTTTCGTTCAATAAAGTTTAAACTTACCAGTAGCTTTGCTTAATCCAAGTTCGGCTTAATAATAGCTTTAAAAGCACCGACAATAACCACAGGGTGCACTTGGATTTTCAAAATTTGAGACACTTTGTGAAATGCAGTTTGTTTTTATCAAGTATTTATACAACTTGTTATAAATGTATATTTTTTATTTTAATGTTTTTTTTTTGTTGCACAATGATTATTGTTTTATTAGCTCAAAAGCTGTAGAGCACTCCCTGCTCTCACTGTATTCAAATTAAACAAAGTCAGTCACGTTGCAGCGGCAGCGCTTTTTCGCGATTTAATTAGTTTTTAGCACAATTATAATAAAATCATTAAAATGCAAATTGTACAATTGCTCCAAATGTTTCGAACGTCATAGAAATCACTGCACTTTTATAAAATTTATTTATGCGAATAACGAATTTTATTTTTAAATTTAAATTTCTGCGAATTTATTGAATAAAATTTTCCGTTTCGCAGTAGAATTTTTCCGTTTTTGGTCAAAGTTATGTTTTTCCGTTACAAAACAACCGCTCTCGACGACTGATGAACAGATAATATTTTCAACTGCATTTCGCAAAGTTTCTCAACACTTTCGCGACTCTGCTCTGCTCACATTGCCATCCACGTATGGTCAAAAGCTGGCGACAAAAGCTCTAGCCATCGCGCATACACGTTATGGAAAACGTTCTGCAAATCGGAGATCGGAGATTCTCAGTTCTTCTCAACCCGTATTGTCACGTGGCCGTCCAACGTGCTGCGTTAACTGCGGCTGCGACTGAGACGGAAACTGAGCGATTTTGTTATTGTTGTCGCTGTTTAGGTATTTTCCGCTCTTTCGCTTGTTTGTTTTTGTTAAGTTTTCTATATATGTGAGATTTTAATTGAAATGTTTTGTTTTTGTTCTGATTCCTCTTTGCCAGCATGTTTTTCTCGTTCGAGTGAACCCATCGACTAGCTGCATATATTGTACAGCGAATTTTTGCAAACATATTTTTTTTTATTTTTAATTCGACATTCAAAGTACCGACTTTTTTTTAAAACTAAATAATTTATTCATTAAAAATTTAATTTTTCACTAAAAATTTAATATTTTTAACGTTTCAGACGGGACAGATTTCAATTACCCATAAAAAATGTAATGGAATTAATAGGAAATGTTTAAATTTTAAAATAAAAATAAGAAAATTGCATTTTTGAAATTCTTGCTTTATAAACAGAAACTTCTATACTTCAAAAAAAAATGCTTTAGTATGGTAATAATGTATCTTTTGATTCCGGACGGTACAATAGGACAACCTTATACAAAATTAATTTGTTTCTATTATTTTAATTTCAATCATAATTTTTAAGCTTTAGTAATTATAATTAAAGTTGTCTGAAAAAACATAAAATAATAATATGTTTGCAAATTTGGCTACTCAAAGTATAAGAAAAATTTTTATACTTACATGCTCTATACATGCTTCAAAAAGAAAAAGTGCTCTCCCAAACATAATTTTACAGGCATTACATATATCTTTGGAGCTTTAAGCAAACATTTGTATTATTGCATTGAAAAACATTATAATGACACTTAAACATATTTTTGTTTTCTTTCAAACAGATTTATGTTCAGAATGAATAATTTTTGACGTTCTTGTAAACATAAATATGTTTGAATGTATAAAACATTTTATTTACATGTTAAAATACATTGAACTTCTTTGAAATCACTGTTACGTATACGCCCCACTATTTTAAAAATTAAAAACATTTTTTTTTTTAAAACCCTGGAGTTTTCCCCGTCGATTAAAAGAATTATTTCGATAGAGTCTCCCATAGTTTCTGAACTATCAAGTTTCAAAGATCAATTGTCGATTATTCTCCATACAAAATTGCTTTTGCCTCATTTCTTTAATTTCATATTTTGCTTGTTATAATTTCCTACCAGAAATAGTGTGGCAGAGAACCAATTTCGCTGCACTAGTGACATGTTTAGCATGAACACGCTCCGTATGCTCATGCAGACTAGAGATGGGCGAGTGCCTGTTTTTGATGGCACGGACACGCACGACAACCAGTACGACGACTAAATTTAAAGGCACACACGAGAAGCACGTTAAAACACGGGATATAGAAAGACACGAAGAAGCACGAGAAAACACGAAAAATCACGGAGTCACATAGGCAAAATGTGAAAAATAATATTATAAACAGGGACTAAAACCCTTTAGAATATTGGTTCCAGTTCTGGTTCCATGATTTTTAAAATAGTTGTTCCGATTCCGGTTTCAACCAAAAAATTGTATGGATTCCGATTACGGTTCCACACATTTTTTAATGACGGTTCCGATTCCGGTTCCAGTTTCAAAAATCGAAACGGTTCCGGTTACAATTCCGGTTCGTTGCGGTCCAGAGTGAGACTAAAACCCTTTTAATATCAGTGGGGGTTCTCGTTCCAAGATTAAAAAAAAAGGTTTCAATTCCGGTTCCACACATTTTTTAAATCAGTTCCAGTATCGGTTCTTTATGATCCGTCTTTATAAAAATTTCTAAAATTAATTTTGGTACTGTTTTATTCACTGAATCGGAACCTCTCCAGAATCGGAACCTGTCGGGGATCACAAAGAATCGGAACTTTTTTTTTCGGACAAATTTTCATTTTTCAAAAAAAAAAAATGCAAAAAAAATTTTGTTTTCGGACAAATTTTTTTCAGTTATTTTTTAAAAAAAAAATATTCGTACAATTTTTTTTTCTGTTATTTTTTAAATAACATTTTTATAACACTTTTTTAGAATTATTTTCAAAGAAAAAAAAAATTTCTGAAAAATTCGTAAAAAAATTCCATCAATTAATTTATTTTGAAAAAAAAAAAAAACAATATTCATCATATTGAATATTATATTCATAATAATTATTAACAAATTCATCAATAAACGATTCAAATTCATTGTATTGAATATTTCGTTCTTCATTATGATGTTCGATAGTAAGAATAATTTCATATATAAAATGAATGTATTCATCAATACATCATTTAATGTACGGTAGTATCAATATGTTGAATCTGGTAGTTGGTGAAAAAATTCATAATATTTATGAATAAATTCATCATATTGATGAATTTTTTTCAGTGTATAGATCAAAAATATTCTCCATCTTTCGACTTTTCTGACTGAATTCGATGCATTTAACATAAGAAAAACCAACCACCTTTTTGTCTATTTTGTGCTTGGAGTTGCCTGAGTTTATTTATTGAATTCGATTTACCGCTACGCAAATGAATAAAGATAAACGAAAAAAAAAAACAAAAATGCAAATTCAAATGCAAAGTTCTGACCAAACTCCGTCGTACTTGGAAATAGTCTCTCAAAAAACAACCTGTGCATATTTTTGTATAATAAGAAGATTTTAAGCTGGGAACACCTGATTTTATTAAATGGAATTTAAATATGTCTTGTACTTTAAAACTTCTATATAAATAAAAAAAGAATTTGCTTCTGTTTGTTTTTCATACTTTTTTAAAAGCCGGTATAAAACCGAACTTGATTATCCGTTTTAAATATCGTTTTATTTCTGATATTTACATAACGGTTTCAGTTACGGTTTTAAAATTTTAAAAATGTTAGGGTTTCAAATGGATTTCTATATTTCCATTGTGTTCTATATTTCTATTCAACTTCTGCAAAATTTTATATTAAAACATTGCTCAAAAACTGAAATTATAAAAATTCCTTGAAATTTTCAAATAAAAATAATTTAAATATTCTTGAAATTTCCATATTTTCCATCGGATTGTAGGTCAGGATTTCAATCGGTGCAACAAACAGCTGTCAATAAAAATAATAATTTGAAAATATTTTGCCGAAGCACGTTTTACTAGAAGGCGCCTGCAAAAACACGAGACACGAACTTTAAACACGAGACACATTTTGCATCTGTTGTCGACTTGACAGGCTTTTGTTTCCCGTTGCGAAAGCAACAACTAGAACATCAATGGCACCAAGGGTCGCCATTGCTGTTCAGTGCACTTTGACAGTGAACCCGGACCCAGTTGGTGTTAGTGTCACTGTCAAGAACACATTCTAAGGAAGGTAGAAAATGAAGAATAGAATCACTTCTCAGTCTACTGCGGTGGCATGACAATTATTTGTTTGGTTGGTGGCTGCCGTGTTTTTCCAGTAACTAGTTTCATTCTTCACAAAGTTGGTGTTAGTGTCACTGTCAAGAACACATTCTAAAGAAGGTAGAAAATGAAGAATAGAATCACTTCTCAGTCTACTGCGGTGCCATGACAATTATTTGTTTGGTTGGTGGCTGCCGTAATTTTCCAGTAACTAGTTTCATTCTTCACAAAGTTTCACTGACGCATTTGACGTTCTTGTGCAAACATTCGAAGGTGTAAATTACGATACAATTATAAATGTCTCTCAACTTTATGCAACCTGCACATGTTTCGAAATGTGCTAGGTAGTGTGGTCTGCTGTTATTTACAACGTAACTAATTTAAAACAAAGAACAAAAAATAAAATGGTTTGCTGTACAATTAGAAACCATGTTTTATGTGGTCAAATCATAATGTTGTAATCAACAATTGAACAAAAATAAACAGAGTTAAGACACAGATTTGAACATCAAAAAAATAAATTTTACTTTTTTTTATAGTCGAATTTTAAGGTTTTTTCGAATTAGGTTTAAATATATTTATTGAGTGATTTTTAGGAATTTTAGAAATGATACAAAAATTTAAAATTCCTAAAAATCAAAAAAAAAAATTGTTCTAATATTGCACTGACCAGAAGGGCTCTCTTCCCCTCCCTTCCACACTTCTTACAATCTGTTCTTGACAGTGACTCCAATACTGACAGGGTTCGGATTCATTGTCAAAGTATACTGAACAACAATGGCGACCCGTTGTTCATGGCTGTTGTTGTTTCGCACCGGGAAGCGGAAGCCTGTCAAGTTAGCGGGGCTGCACTATGGGTCAAAAACCGCATTAGCGTCTCATAAATACTTTAGGTAAAAGTCTTCGGAAATAAATAAAACAAACGGTTTTAGAAAGATAAATTATTGAATTTAAATAATCAAAAACATTTTTTGCATTATTTTTATTTTAAATATACTAAACACATGCTCAAACTCGGACCGTTTTTGTTTTAATTTTTTGATAAATATATTTTAAGTGCCTTTTTTCGAAAGTCATCAGAAATGAATAAAATAAACGGTTTTAGAAAGATAAATTATTGAATTTTAATAATCAAAAACATTTTTTGCATTATTTTTATTTTAAATATACTAAACACATGCTCAAACTCGGACATTTTTTGTTTTAATTTTTTGAGTAATATTTTCAAGTGCCTTTTTTCGAAATGTTTCGAACCAAAAGTATATTATGTGATACCATTTTGGAAAGGTATGTTATTTAGCTTTTAAACAGTTTTTTTAAAATTGTTATGATATGCTTATGTACACTGTTAAAAATTAAAGAGTAGGTGCATATTTCGAATTCTAAAACTTATAATTTGGTTAAACTTTTAACTATCGCGCAGTTCCTCGCCGAGAGAAATTTTAATGAATTTGTATATACAATTTAATGGTTATTCATAAAAATTGATACAGAAAGTACGCATATTTTTGCGCAAAATATCTCAGAGCCCAAAATATAACACGGGTAAAAAAACAAATATTTGATTTTTGGCAAACAAAAATATTTGTTACGCGAAAGAGTTAATTAAATATAGTTTGTGATACTACTTATGTTCTGGCATACATTCCCAAGCATATTTTATAAAAATTGGTCGAGCCGTTCAGATTGTATTGCAGTTTTATTAAAACATAATTTAACATCGAAAATATGCGATTAATACCCTTCTTTCTAATATATACTGTATAAATAACCATATGCTAGCATTAATACAAATAATTTGATACCAAAATCATCAAAATCGGTTATTCTGTTCATTTTTTATTACGTTTTTGCTCAATGGAGAAAATACAAAAAATTGCGATTTTACTACAGTTGTTATTCTAGGAGTATACACTTCACTTGATATATGAAAAAGTTCACTTCCGCTTATCCGATTCTTTCAATTTTTAGAACATAGTAAGATACTATCAATATCTAACTAAATACAAAAATTCACTTATTTATCTAACGAAATATAAAATACCCAGTTAATATGTGGCAAAAATTTACATTTTTCAAAAAAAATAAATAAATAATATATGAAATGTGCCACTCTCTGAATTCCAATTCCGCCCATTATTAGAGTAGTATCAGGTGCATCCATAAACTAACTTAATCCAAAATATTAACTGTTTATATCTTAAAAGAAAAAAAAAACAGATAAATAAAGGTCAAAAAACCATTTTCAATTTTCATATAAGAAAAGTGCCACTTCCCCTTTTCATAGAAATATGTGTATAACTAATAACTATATGACTCCAAAATTTCATTCATTTATCTCTTTTAACAATGCCAGGGTTATACATTAAACTATTACATATGAAACTGCCACTCCCCCTTTTCCAATTCCGCCTATTTTTATAAAGGAATAATGTACTATTATAAGCTAACTAAGTTCCAAGTGTCGTGCATTTGTCTCTTAAACTCTTATAGGGTAATAAGTGGGAACATTATTTGAATGAGATACATATATAATAGTGCCACTCCTTTTTCTGATTCCACCCATTTTTATACTATCATAACATAGAGCAAATAAATCCAAAGTGTCATCAATTTATCTCTCATATCAACTCCGTCCATTTTTTCACAACAGCAAGGTACATCAATTAACTAAAGTTACAGATTTATGAGACGAAAAAGTGCCTTCTGACCCACTGTGGGCTGCTACAAAATGTTGCTGCGACATGTGTTTGGTTTTAAAGGTCGTGTCTGCACACAACGTGTTCTTTGTGCAATTTTTTAGCAAATTATTATTTATATTAACTGTTTGAAATCTTGACCTACAATCACATGAAAAATACCGATATTTCAAGAATGTTTAAATTTCTTTCATTTAAAAATATCAGGGAATTTTTTTAATTTGAGTTTGAAGATTTTGTTACTATATCACATTCAGAATATGAATAAAGAAATAAAGAAATAAAGAAATAAAGAAATAAAGAAATAAAGAAATAAAGAAATAAAGAAATAAAGAAATAAAGAAATAAAGAAATAAAGAAATAAAGAAATAAAGAAATAAAGAAATAAAGAAATAAAGAAATAAAGAAATAAAGAAATAAAGAAATAAAGAAATAAAGAAATAAAGAAATAAAGAAATAAAGAAATAAAGAAATAAAGAAATAAAGAAATAAAGAAATAAAGAAATAAAGAAATAAAGAAATAAAGAAATAAAGAAATAAAGAAATAAATAAATAAAGAAATAAAGAAATAAAGAAATAAAGAAATAAAGAAATAAAGAAATAAAGAAATAAAGAAATAAAGAAATAAAGAAATAAAGAAATAAAGAAATAAAGAAATAAAGAAATAAATAAATAAATAAATAAATAAATAAATAAATAAATAAATAAATAAAGAAATAAAGAAATAAAGAAATAAAGAAATAAAGAAATAAAGAAATAAAGAAATAAAGAAATAAAGAAATAAAGAAATAAAGAAATAAAGAAATAAAGAAATAAAGAAATAAAGAAATAAAGAAATAAAGAAATAAAGAAATAAAGAAATAAAGAAATAAAGAAATAAAGAAATAAAGAAATAAAGAAATAAAGAAATAAAGAAATAAAGAAATAAAGAAATAAAGAAATAAAGAAATAAAGAAATAAAGAAATAAAGAAATAAAGAAATAAAGAAATAAAGAAATAAAGAAATAAAGAAATAAAGAAATAAAGAAATAAAGAAATAAAGAAATAAAGAAATAAAGAAATAAAGAAATAAAGAAATAAAGAAATAAAGAAATAAAGAAATAAAGAAATAAAGAAATAAAGAAATAAAGAAATAAAGAAATAAAGAAATAAAGAAATAAAGAAATAAAGAAATAAAGAAATAAAGAAATAAAGAAATAAAGAAATAAAGAAATAAAGAAATAAAGAAATAAAGAAATAAAGAAATAAAGAAATAAAGAAATAAAGAAATAAAGAAATAAAGAAATAAAGAAATAAAGAAATAAAGAAATAAAGAAATAAAGAAATAAAGAAATAAAGAAATAAAGAAATAAATAAATAAATAAAGAAATAAAGAAATAAAGAAATAAAGAAATAAAGAAATAAAGAAATAAAGAAATAAAGAAATAAAGAAATAAAGAAATAAAGAAATAAAGAAATAAAGAAATAAAGAAATAAAGAAATAAAGAAATAAAGAAATAAAGAAATAAAGAAATAAAGAAATAAAGAAATAAAGAAATAAAGAAATAAAGAAATAAAGAAATAAAGAAATAAAGAAATAATGAAATAAAGAAATAAAGAAATAAAGAAATAAAGAAATAAAGAAATAAAGAAATAAAGAAATAAAGAAATAAAGAAATAAAGAAATAAAGAAATAAAGAAATAAAGAAATAAAGAAATAAAGAAATAAAGAAATAAAGAAATAAAGAAATAAAGAAATAAAGAAATAAAGAAATAAAGAAATAAAGAAATAAAGAAATAAAGAAATAAAGAAATAAAGAAATAAAGAAATAAAGAAATAAAGAAATAAAGAAATAAAGAAATAAAGAAATAAAGAAATAAAGAAATAAAGAAATAAAGAAATAAAGAAATAAAGAAATAAAGAAATAAAGAAATAAAGAAATAAAGAAATAAAGAAATAAAGAAATAAAGAAATAAAGAAATAAAGAAATAAAGAAATAAAGAAATAAAGAAATAAATAAATAAAGAAATAAAGAAATAAAGAAATAAAGAAATAAAGAAATAAAGAAATAAAGAAATAAAGAAATAAAGAAATAAAGAAATAAAGAAATAAAGAAATAAAGAAATAAAGAAATAAAGAAATAAAGAAATAAAGAAATAAAGAAATAAAGAAATAAAGAAATAAAGAAATAAAGAAATAAAGAAATAAAGAAATAAAGAAATAAAGAAATAAAGAAATAAAGAAATAAAGAAATAAAGAAATAAAGAAATAAAGAAATAAAGAAATAAAGAAATAAAGAAATAAAGAAATAAAGAAATAAAGAAATAAAGAAATAAAGAAATAAAGAAATAAAGAAATAAAGAAATAAAGAAATAAAGAAATAAAGAAATAAAGAAATAAAGAAATAAGGAAATAAATAAATAAAGAAATAAAAATGCAGCTTTGGTTTATATTATTAAATGTATTTATTTAACTATTAAAATCATATCGCTTCAGTCCTCATCACTACCTCATACCCCACTATGTTCCTTGATCCAGGCGCGTGCATACGAGACCTTCGAATAGACCCCCGGATAATCAGGCTTCGCGCAGCCGTAACCCCACGAAACGACGCCCACCAAGACACCGGCCTCGTTCACAAGTGGGCCACCCGAGTCACCCTGACAGGCGTCTTTGCCGCCCTCCAAATAACCGGCGCAAATCATGCGCTCCGTAATGCCGCCATATTGTTTGTACTTTTCGGCGCAAAGATCGCTATTGACGAGTGGCACCTCGGCCTGCCGCAGCCATTCGCGAGGTTCCTGTGTACTTTGCGTGTTACCCCAGCCGGTCACAAAACATAGATCGCCGTCCATGAAGGCGTCGGTGGCATCAGGCAGCAGTACCGATCGCTTGGTGTCGTCAAACTCGATAGGCGTCGCTAGCTCCAGCAGCGCGAAATCATAGTCTACGTTCGTGTAGTTGAATTTTTCGTGTTGCACGAGTTTGGCGACTGAGACTAGTTCGCCGCCTTTGGCCGATTCGGAGCTGCCGATGCGAACTTTAAGGCGATCGGCGGTTTTGCCACTACGGGAATAAAGAAAGGAAATTTTGGAGTGAAATTATGAAGAATTTTAGAATTGAAGAAATAAAATGAAGATGAATTAAGGAAAGGAAATAAATAAATGAAGAAATGAAAGTAAAGAAATAAATAAAAGAATTAAGAAAGGAAGATATGAAAAATAAAAAATTTAGAAGAGGTAAAAATTAAAAGATGAATAATTATAGAAATAAAGAAATGAAGAATTGAGGAAAGGAAGAAATAAGGAAATGAAGAATTATGGAAAGGAAAAATGAAAAAATAATGATATGAAGAAATGACGAAATAAAGATATGAAGAAATGACGAAATGATGAAATGATGAAATGATGAAGAAAAAGAATATAAGAAATGATGAAATGTATAAGAAAAAAATACAGAAGAAAATGGGAAAAAATGAAAAAAGTTTGTAAAGAGGAAGTAAAAAAGTTTAGTAAAGACAAAGTAATGCAAAATAAAAATAAAGAGGCGATTGCTAAATCGAAGAAAAAGATGAAGAATAGAAAAACGGGGTTGTTTTAGTATTTGACAATTTTTGAAAGATCCCACTTACATTGTACAATGCGCTGCGGTAAGAATCCATGTGGGCGATATAATGGAACCGCCGCAAATGTGACCCGACGTCTGTAGCGAAATTTGATGCGGTGCATCTGCGATGTTGATCTTATGACCGCCCACAATACGTCCGTCGAGGCGTGGACTGCCGACGGCGCTGCGGCTGTCGGCGGCGGCGTATTTAACTACTTTGGGAATGAGACAGGCTGAGG
Organism: Dryomyza anilis; assembly: GCA_951804985.1. Lineage (NCBI taxonomy): Eukaryota > Metazoa > Arthropoda > Insecta > Diptera > Dryomyzidae > Dryomyza > Dryomyza anilis. The sequence continues at coordinate 8,336,304 of OX638131.1, read as the reverse complement.
GTTTAGTAAAGCATTTAATAAATAAGAGCTCTGATAAGTAATTTATGGTTTTTAAACAAAAAAGTATTTTTTAAATATTAAAAATTTAATAAAAAAAACTCAATTAATTAAAATTAAATAATATAATTAAATTTTGTATATAAAAAAGACAAAATGTTGATAAGTACCTCCCGCTTGCACCTGCGCCATACAAAAGAACTGCACAAAAAGTACCAGACATATTTTGTACCACAACATTTTTATTATATATTTTTTTAATTAAATCTTTCTAAAACAATTTAGTTGATTTGACAATTTTAATTAATACTTTAACACCTCAGAACGCAAAACAGATACTGACTGTCATTTGTTAAACGTTTTACGTTTTTATACCATATCATTAGAAGCCAATAAAGACCACCTCCGGCGTCTGACTGCGGTGGCCAATATAAGTCTTATCAATGTTGGCCACAATGCGCTCGCTTAATTGGGTTAATGCATTAGAGCCCAGCCATCCAACCAAGCAACACTTGACTCAAATACCAAAGCATTCGGCTGATCGCACACAAGGACTGATTACGGAGACTTCTTTCCCTACTTCATAAGTCTAATCTTTATCACCACAGAAACTAGAAATGGAAAGTGTTAAAATGCGATCAGTCGAACATGCAAACGAACCACATTACACCGTGAAAATAATTTCAGAAAAGCTTCCTTTGATTATGTTGAAAATATCTATATTGGCACTTTGCAGATTTAGAATTGATTACTGTCGATCTAACAATTTGTAGTGGGTACATAAAATTATATAATAAAAATCGATTAAAAAAGTGATTTTAAAATTCCTAAAAATTGCGCAGACTTTGACCCCTCTACGACGCTCCGTTTAGAAGATATGAAGGCTTTAAATAAATCTTGACTAATGAGCCTACTTTGACCCCTCTACGACGCTCCGTTTAGAAGATATGAATGATTAAAGAAATTTTTATTTTAAAAAAGCGATTTTAAAATTCCTAAAAATTGCGCAAACTTTGACCCCTCTACGACGCTCCGTTTAGAAGATATGAAGGTTTTAAGAAAATCTTGACTAATCAGACATTTTCTCTATGACCACTGGACCGAATTTAATGAATTTTTCAGGAAATAATCTACTTTGAAATCACTGAAAAATGAGCCTACTTTGACCCCTCTATGAGCCTACTTTGACCCCGTTTAGAAGATATGAAGGTTTTAAGAAAATCTTTTTATTTTAAAAAAGTGATTTTAAAATTCCTAAAAATTGCGCAAACTTTGACCCCTCTACGACGCTCGGTTTAGAAGATATGAAGGTTTTAAGAAAATCATGACTAATCAGACATTTTCTCCATGACCACTGGACCGAATTTAATGAATTTTTCAGGAAATAATCTACTTTGAAATCAGTAAAAAATGAGCCTACTTTCACCCCTCTACGACGCTCCGTTTAGAAGATATGAAGGTTTTAAGAAAATCATGACTAATCAGACATTTTCTCCATGACCACTGGACCGAATTTAATGAATTTTTCAGGAAATAATCTACTTTGAAATCACTGAAAAATGAGCCTACTTTCACCCCTCTAAGACGCTCCGTTTAGAAGATATGAATGATTAAAGAAATTTTTATTTTAAAAATGCGATTTTAAAATTCCTAAAAATTGCGCAAACTTTGACCCCTCTACGACGCTCCGTTTAGAAGATATGAAGGTTTTAAGAAAATCTTGACTAATCAGACATTTTCTCCATGACCACTGGACCGAATTTAATGAATTTTTCAGGAAATAATCTACTTTGAAATCACTGAAAAATGAGCCTACTTTCACCCCTCTACGACGCTCCGTTTAGAAGATATGAAGGTTTTAAGAAAATCTTGACTAATCAGACATTTTCTCTATGACCACTGGACCGAATTTAATGAATTTTTCAGGAAATAATCTACTTTGAAATCACTGAAAAATGAGCCTACTTTGACCCCTCTACGACGATCCGTTTAGAAGATATGAAGGTTTTAAGAAAATCTTTTTATTTTAAAAAAGTGATTTTAAAATTCCTAAAAATTGCGCAAACTTTGACCCCTCTACGACGCTCGGTTTAGAAGATATGAAGGTTTTAAGAAAATCATGACTAATCAGACATTTTCTCCATGACCACTGGACCGAATTTAATGAATTTTTCAGGAAATAATCTACTTTGAAATCAGTAAAAAATGAGCCTACTTTCACCCCTCTACGACGCTCCGTTTAGAAGATATGAAGGTTTTAAGAAAATCATGACTAATCAGACATTTTCTCCATGACCACTGGACCGAATTTAATGAATTTTTCAGGAAATAATCTACTTTGAAATCACTGAAAAATGAGCCTACTTTCACCCCTCTAAGACGCTCCGTTTAGAAGATATGAATGATTAAAGAAATTTTGACCCCTCTACGACGCTCCGTTTAGAAGATATGAAGGTTTTAAGAAAATCTTGACTAATCAGACATTTTCTCTATGACCACTGGACCGAATTTAATGAATTTTTCAGGAAATAATCTACTTTGAAATCAGTAAAAAATGAGCCTACTTTCACCCCTCTACGACGCTCCGTTTAGAAGATATGAAGGTTTTAAGAAAATCTTGACTAATCAGACATTTTCTCCATGACCACTGACCGAATTTAATGAATTTTTCAGGAAATAATCTACTTTGAAATCACTGAAAAATGAGCCTACTTTCACCCCTCTAAGACGCTCCGTTTAGAAGATATGAATGATTAAAGAAATTTTTATTTTAAAAATGCGATTTTAAAATTCCTAAAAATTGCGCAAACTTTGACCCCTCTACGACGCTCCGTTTAGAAGATATGAAGGTTTTAAGAAAATCTTGACTAATCAGACATTTTCTCCATGACCACTGGACCGAATTTAATGAATTTTTCAGGAAATAATCTACTTTGAAATCACTGAAAAATGAGCCTACTTTCACCCCTCTACGACGCTCCGTTTAGAAGATATGAAGGTTTTAAGAAAATCTTGACTAATCAGACATTTTCTCTATGACCACTGGACCGAATTTAATGAATTTTTCAGGAAATAATCTACTTTGAAATCACTGAACAATGAGCCTACTTTCACCCCTCTACGACGCTCCGTTTAGAAGATATGAAGGTTTTAAGAAAATCTTGACTAATCAGACATTTTCTCCATGACCACTGGACCGAATTTAATGAATTTTTCAGGAAATAATCTACTTTGAAATCACTGAACAATGAGCCTACTTTCACCCCTCTACGACGCTCCGTTTAGAAGATATGAAGGTTTTAAAAAAATCTTTTTATTTTAAAAAAGTGATTTTAAAATTCCTAAAAATTGCGCAAACTTTGACCCCTCTACGACGCTCCGTTTAGAAGATATGAAGGTTTTAAGAAAATCTTGACTAATCAGACATTTTCTCTATGACCACTGGACCGAATTTAATGAATTTTTCAGGAAATAATCTACTTTGAAATCACTGAAAAATGAGCCTACTTTCACCCCTCTACGACGCTCCGTTTAGAAGATATGAAGGTTTTAAGAAAATCTTTTTATTTTAAAAAAGTGATTTTAAAATTCCTAAAAATTGCGCAAACTTTGACCCCTCTACGACGCTCCGTTTAGAAGATATGAAGGTTTTAAGAAAATCTTGACTAATCAGACATTTTCTCTATGACCACTGGACCGAATTTAATGAATTTTTCAGGAAATAATCTACTTTGAAATCACTGAAAAATGAGCCTACTTTCACCCCTCTACGACGCTCCGTTTAGAAGATATGAAGGTTTTAAGAAAATCTTTTTATTTTAAAAAAGTGATTTTAAAATTCCTAAAAATTGCGCAAACTTTGACCCCTCTACGACGCTCCGTTTAGAAGATATGAAGGTTTTAAGAAAATCTTGACTAATCAGACATTTTCTCCATGACCACTGGACCGAATTTAATGAATTTTTCAGGAAATAATCTACTTTGAAATCACTGAAAAATGAGCCTACTTTCACCCCTCTACGACGCTCCGTTTAGAAGATATGAAGGTTTTAAGAAAATCTTTTTATTTTAAAAAAGTGATTTTAAAATTCCTAAAAATTGCGCTAACTTTGACCCCTCTACGACGCTCCGTTTAGAAGATATGAAGGTTTTAAGAAAATCTTTTTATTTTAAAAAAGTGATTTTAAAATTCCTAAAAATTGCGCAAACTTTGACCCCTCTACGACGCTCCGTTTAGAAGATATGAAGGTTTTAAGAAAATCTTGACTAATCAGACATTTTCTCTATGACCACTGGACCGAATTTAATGAATTTTTCAGGAAATAATCTACTTTGAAATCACTGAAAAATGAGCCTACTTTCACCCCTCTACGACGCTCCGTTTAGAAGATATGAAGGTTTTAAGAAAATCTTTTTATTTTAAAAAAGTGATTTTAAAATTCCTAAAAATTGCGCTAACTTTGACCCCTCTACGACGCTCCGTTTAGAAGATATGAAGGTTTTAAGAAAATCTTTTTATTTTAAAAAAGTGATTTTAAAATTCCTAAAAATTGCGCAAACTTTGACCCCTCTACGACGCTCCGTTTAGAAGATATGAAGGTTTTAAGAAAATCTTGACTAATCAGACATTTTCTCTATGACCACTGGACCGAATTTAATGAATTTTTCAGGAAATAATCTACTTTGAAATCACTGAAAAATGAGCCTACTTTCACCCCTCTACGACGCTCCGTTTAGAAGATATGAAGGTTTTAAGAAAATCTTGACTAATCAGACATTTTCTCCATGACCACTGACCGAATTTAATGATTTTTTCAGGAAATAATCTACTTTGAAATCACTGAAAAATGAGCCTACTTTCACCCCTCTAAGACGCTCCGTTTAGAAGATATGAATGATTAAAGAAATTTTTATTTTAAAAAAGCGATTTTAAAATTCCTAAAAATTGCGCAAACTTTGACCCCTCTACGACGCTCCGTTTAGAAGATATAAAGGTTTTAAGAAAATCTTGACTAATCAGACATTTTCTCCATGACCACTGGACCGAATTTAATGAATTTTTCAGGAAATAATCTACTTTGAAATCACTGAAAAATGAGCCTACTTTCACCCCTCTACGACGCTCCGTTTAGAAGATATGAAGGTTTTAAGAAAATCTTGACTAATCAGACATTTTCTCCATGACCACTGGACCGAATTTAATGAATTTTACACTAAATAATCTACTTTGAAATCACTGAAAAATGAGCCTACTTTCACCCCTCTACGACGCTCCGTTTAGAAGATATGAAGGTTTTAAGAAAATCTTGACTAATCAGACATTTTCTCCATGACCACTGGACTGAATTTAATGAATTTTACACTAAATAATCTACTTTGAAATCAGTAAAAAATGAGCCTACTTTCACCCCTCTACGACGCTCCGTTCAGAAGATATGAAGGTTTTAAGAAAATCTTTTTATTTTAAAAAAGTGATTTTAAAATTCCTAAAAATTGCGCAAACTTTGACCCCTCTACGACGCTCCGTTTAGAAGATATGAAGGTTTTAAGAAAATCTTTTTATTTTAAAAAAGTGATTTTAAAATTCCTAAAAATTGCGCAAACTTTGACCCCTCTACGACGCTCCGTTTAGAAGATATGAAGGTTTTAAGAAAATCTTGACTAATCAGACATTTTCTCTATGACCACTGGACCGAATTTAATGAATTTTACACTAAATAATCTACTTTGAAATCAGTAAAAAATGAGCCTACTTTCACCCCTCTACGACGCTCCGTTCAGAAGATATGAAGGTTTTAAGAAAATCTTTTTATTTTAAAAAAGTGATTTTAAAATTCCTAAAAATTGCGCAAACTTTGACCCCTCTACGACGCTCCGTTTAGAAGATATGAAGGTTTTAAGAAAATCTTTTTATTTTAAAAAAGTGATTTTAAAATTCCTAAAAATTGCGCTAACTTTGACCCCTCTACGACGCTCCGTTTAGAAGATATGAAGGTTTTAAGAAAATCTTGACTAATCAGACATTTTCTCCATGACCACTGGACCGAATTTAATGAATTTTTCAGGAAATAATCTACTTTGAAATCACTGAAAAATGAGCCTACTTTCACCCCTCTACGACGCTCCGTTTAGAAGATATGAAGGTTTTAAGAAAATCTTGACTAATCAGACATTTTCTCCATGACCACTGGACCGAATTTAATGAATTTTACACTAAATAATCTACTTTGAAATCACTGAAAAATGAGCCTACTTTCACCCCTCTACGACGCTCCGTTTAGAAGATATGAAGGTTTTAAGAAAATCTTGACTAATCAGACATTTTCTCCATGACCACTGGACTGAATTTAATGAATTTTACACTAAATAATCTACTTTGAAATCAGTAAAAAATGAGCCTACTTTCACCCCTCTACGACGCTCCGTTCAGAAGATATGAAGGTTTTAAGAAAATCTTTTTATTTTAAAAAAGTGATTTTAAAATTCCTAAAAATTGCGCAAACTTTGACCCCTCTACGACGCTCCGTTTAGAAGATATGAAGGTTTTAAGAAAATCTTTTTATTTTAAAAAAGTGATTTTAAAATTCCTAAAAATTGCGCAAACTTTGACCCCTCTACGACGCTCCGTTTAGAAGATATGAAGGTTTTAAGAAAATCTTGACTAATCAGACATTTTCTCTATGACCACTGGACCGAATTTAATGAATTTTACACTAAATAATCTACTTTGAAATCAGTAAAAAATGAGCCTACTTTCACCCCTCTACGACGCTCCGTTCAGAAGATATGAAGGTTTTAAGAAAATCTTTTTATTTTAAAAAAGTGATTTTAAAATTCCTAAAAATTGCGCAAACTTTGACCCCTCTACGACGCTCCGTTTAGAAGATATGAAGGTTTTAAGAAAATCTTTTTATTTTAAAAAAGTGATTTTAAAATTCCTAAAAATTGCGCAAACTTTGACCCCTCTACGACGCTCCGTTTAGAAGATATGAAGGTTTTAAGAAAATCTTGACTAATCAGACATTTTCTCCATGACCACTGGACCGAATTTAATGAATTTTTCAGGAAATAATCTACTTTGAAATCACTGAAAAATGAGCCTACTTTCACCCCTCTACGACGCTCCGTTTAGAAGATATGAAGGTTTTAAGAAAATCTTGACTAATCAGACATTTTCTCCATGACCACTGGACCGAATTTAATGAATTTTTCAGGAAATAATCTACTTTGAAATCACTGAAAAATGAGCCTACTTTCACCCCTCTACGACGCTCCGTTTAGAAGATATGAAGGTTTTAAGAAAATCTTGACTAATCAGACATTTTCTCCATGACCACTGGACCGAATTTAATGAATTTTACACTAAATAATCTACTTTGAAATCACTGAAAAATGAACCTACTTTCACCCCTCTACGACGCTCCGTTTAGAAGATATGAAGGTTTTAAGAAAATCTTGACTAATCAGACATTTTCTCCATGACCACTGGACCGAATTTAATGAATTTTTCAGGAAATAATCTACTTTGAAATCACTGAAAAATGAGCCTACTTTCACCCCTCTACGACGATCCGTTTAGAAGATATGAAGGTTTTAAGAAAATCTTTTTATTTTAAAAAAGTGATTTTAAAATTCCTAAAAATTGCGCAAACTTTGACCCCTCTACGACGCTCCGTTTAGAAGATATGAAGGTTTTAAGAAAATCTTGACTAATCAGACATTTTCTCTATGACCACTGGACCGAATTTAATGAATTTTTCAGGAAATAATCTACTTTGAAATCACTGAAAAATGAGCCTACTTTCACCCTCTACGACGCTCCGTTTAGAAGATATGAAGGTTTTAAGAAAATCTTTTTATTTTAAAAAAGTGATTTTAAAATTCCTAAAAATTGCGCTAACTTTGACCCCTCTACGACGCTCCGTTTAGAAGATATGAAGGTTTTAAGAAAATCTTGACTAATCAGACATTTTCTCCATGACCACTGGACCGAATTTAATGAATTTTTCAGGAAATAATCTACTTTGAAATCAGTAAAAAATGAGCCTACTTTCACCCCTCTACGACGCTCCGTTTAGAAGATATGAATGATTTAAGAAAATCTTGACTAATCAGACATTTTCTCCATGACCACTGGACCGAATTTAATGAATTTTACACTAAATAATCTACTTTGAAATCACTGAAAAATGAGCCTACTCTCACGCCTCTACGACGCTCCGTTTAGAAGATATAAAGGTTTTAAGAAAATCTTGACTAATCAGACATTTTCTCCATGACCACTGGACCGAATTTAATGAATTTTTCAGGAAATAATCTACTTTGAAATCACTGAAAAATGAGCCTACTTTCACCCCTCTACGACGCTCCGTTTAGAAGATATGAATGATTTAAGAAAATCTTGACTAATCAAACATTTTCTCCATGACCACTGGACCGAATTTAATGAATTTTACACTAAATAATCTACTTTGAAATCACTGAAAAATGAGCCTACTTTCACCCCTCTACGACGCTCCGTTTAGAAGATATGAAGGTTTTAAGAAAATCTTGACTAATCAGACATTTTCTCCATGAACACTGGGCCGAATTTAATGAATTTTACACTAAATAATCTACTTTGAAATCACTGAAAAATGAGCCCCTCTACGACGCCCCGTTTAGAAGATATGAAGGTTTTAAGAAAATCTTGACTAATCAGACATTTTCTCCATGACCACTGGACCGAATTTAATGAATTTTACACTAAATAATCTATTTTGAAATCACTGAAAAATGAGCCTTCTTTCACCCCTCTACAACGCTCCGTTTAGAAGATATGAATGATTTAAGAAAATCTTGACTAATCAGACATTTTCTCCATGACCACTGGACCGAATTTAATGAATTTTTCAGGAAATAATCTACTTTGCAATCACTGAAAAATGAGCCTACTTTCACCCCTCTACGACGCTCCGTTTAGAAGATATGAATGATTTAAGAAAATCTTGACTAATCAGACATTTTCTCCATGACCACTGGACCGAATTTAATGAATTTTTCAGGAAATAATCTACTTTGAAATCAGTAAAAAATGAGCCTACTTTCACCCCTCTACGACGCTCCGTTTAGAAGATATGAAGGTTTTAAGAAAATCTTGACTAATCAGACATTTTCTCCATGACCACTGGACCGAATTTAATGAATTTTTCAGGAAATAATCTACTTTGCAATCACTGAAAAATGAGCCTACTTTCACCCCTCTACGACGCTCCGTTTAGAAGATATGAATGATTTAAGAAAATCTTGACTAATCAGACATTTTCTCCATGACCACTGGACCGAATTTAATGAATTTTACACTAAATAATCTACTTTGAAATCACTGAAAAATGAGCCTACTTTCACCCCTCTACGACGCTCCGTTTAGAAGATATGAAGGTTTTAAGAAAATCTTGACTAATCAGACATTTTCGCCATGACCACTGGACCGAATTTAATGAAATTTTCAGGAAATAATCTACTTTGAAATCACTGAAAAATGAGCCTACTTTCACCCCTCTACGACGCTCCGTTTAGAAGATATGAAGGTTTTAAGAAAATCTTGACTAATCAGACATTTTCTCCATGACCACTGGACCGAATTTAATGAATTTTTCAGGAAATAATCTACTTTGGAATCACTGAAAAATGAGCCTACTTTCACCCCTCTACGACGCTCCGTTTAGAAGATATGAATGATTTAAGAAATTTTTATTTTAAAAATGCGATTTTAAAATTCCTAAAAATTGCGCAAACTTTGACCCCTCTACGACGCTCCGTTTAGAAGATATGAAGGTTTTAAGAAAATCTTGACTAATCAGACATTTTCTCCATGACCACTGGACCGAATTTAATGAATTTTACACTAAATAATCTACTTTGAAATCACTGAAAAATGAGCCTACTTTCACCCCTCTACGACGCTCCGTTTAGAAGATATGAATGATTTAAGAAAATCTTGACTAATCAGACATTTTCTCCATGACCACTGGACCGAATTTAATGAATTTTACACTAAATAATCTACTTTGCAATCACTGAAAAATGAGCCTACTTTCACCCCTCTACGACGCTCCGTTTAGAAGATATGAATGATTTAAGAAAATCTTGACTAATCAGACATTTTCTCCATGACCACTGGACCGAATTTAATGAATTTTACACTAAATAATCTACTTTGAAATCACTGAAAAATGAGCCTACTTTCACCCCTCTACGACGCTCCGTTTAGAAGATATGAATGATTTAAGAAAATCTTGACTAATCAGACATTTTCTCCATGACCACTTGACCGAATTTAATGAATTTTACACTAAATAATCTACTTTGAAATCACTGAAAAATGAGCCTACTTTCACCCCTCTACGACGCTCCGTTTAGAAGATATGAAGGTTTTAAGAAAATCTTGACTAATCAGACATTTTCGCCATGACCACTGGACCGAATTTAATGAAATTTTCAGGAAATAATCTACTTTGAAATCACTGAAAAATGAGCCTACTTTCACCCCTCTACGACGCTCCGTTTAGAAGATATGAAGGTTTTAAGAAAATCTTGACTAATCAGACATTTTCTCCATGACCACTGGACCGAATTTAATGTATTTTTCAGGAAATAATCTACTTTGGAATCACTGAAAAATGAGCCTACTTTCACCCCTCTAGGACGCTCCGTTTAGAAGATATGAAGGTTTTAAGAAAATCTTGACTAATCATACATTTTCTCCATGACCACTGGACCGAATTTAATGAATTTTTCAGGAAATAATCTACTTTGGAATCACTGAAAAATGAGCCTACTTTCACCCCTCTACGACGCTCCGTTTAGAAGATATGAATGATTTAAGAATTTTTTATTTTAAAAATGCGATTTTAAAATTCCTAAAAATTGCCCAAACTTTGACCCCTCTACGACGCTCCGTTTAGAAGATATGAAGGTTTTAAGAAAATCTTGACTAATCAGACATTTTCTCCATGACCACTGGACCGAATTTAATGAATTTTACACTAAATAATCTACTTTGAAATCACTGAAAAATGAGCCTACTTTCACCCCTCTACGACGCTCCGTTTAGAAGATATGAAGGTTTTAAGAAAATCTTGACTAATCAGACATTTTCTCCATGACCACTGGACCGAATTTAATGAATTTTACACTAAATAATCTACTTTGAAATCACTGAAAAATGAGCCTACTTTCACCCCTCTACGACGCTCCGTTTAGAAGATATGAAGGTTTTAAGAAAATCTTGACTAATCAGACATTTTCTCCATGACCACTGGACTGAATTTAATGAATTTTACACTAAATAATCTACTTTGAAATCACTGAAAAATGAGCCTACTTTCACCCCTCTACGACGCTCCGTTTAGAAGATATGAAGGTTTTAAGAAAATCTTGACTAATCAGACATTTTCTCCATGAACACTGGGCCGAATTTAATGAATTTTACACTAAATAATCTACTTTGAAATCACTGAAAAATGAGCCTACTTTCACCCCTCTAGGACGCCCCGTTTAGAAGATATGAAGGTTTTAAGAAAATCTTGACTAATCAGACATTTTCTCCATGACCACTGGACCGAATTTAATGAATTTTTCAGGAAATAATCTACTTTGGAATCACTGAAAAATGAGCCTACTTTCACCCCTCTAGGACGCTCCGTTTAGAAGATATGAAGGTTTTAAGAAAATCTTGACTAATCATACATTTTCTCCATGACCACTGGACCGAATTTAATGAATTTTTCAGGAAATAATCTACTTTGGAATCACTGAAAAATGAGCCTACTTTCACCCCTCTACGACGCTCCGTTTAGAAGATATGAATGATTTAAGAATTTTTTATTTTAAAAATGCGATTTTAAAATTCCTAAAAATTGCCCAAACTTTGACCCCTCTACGACGCTCCGTTTAGAAGATATGAAGGTTTTAAGAAAATCTTGACTAATCAGACATTTTCTCCATGACCACTGGACCGAATGTAATGAATTTTACACTAAATAATCTACTTTGAAATCACTGAAAAATGAGCCTACTTTCACCCCTCTACGTCGCTCCGTTTAGAAGATATGAAGGTTTTAAGAAAATCTTGACTAATCAGACATTTTCTCCATGACCACTGGACCGAATTTAATGAATTTTACACTAAATAATCTACTTTGAAATCACTGAAAAATGAGCCTACTTTCACCCCTCTACGACGCCCCGTTTAGAAGATATGAAGGTTTTAAGAAAATCTTGACTAATCAGACATTTTCTCCATGACCACTGGACCGAATTTAATGAATTTTACACTAAATAATCTATTTTGAAATCACTGAAAAATGAGCCTACTTTCACCCCTCTACAACGCTCCGTTTAGAAGATATGAATGATTTAAGAAAATCTTGACTAATCAGACATTTTCTCCATGACCACTGGACCGAATTTAATGAATTTTTCAGGAAATAATCTACTTTGAAATCAGTAAAAAATGAGCCTACTTTCACCCCTCTACGACGCTCCGTTTAGAAGATATGAAGGTTTTAAGAAAATCTTGACTAATCAGACATTTTCTCCATGACCACTGGACCGAATTTAATGAATTTTTCAGGAAATAATCTACTTCGGAATCACTTTTACCCCTCTACGACGCCCCGTTTAGAAGATATGAAGGTTTTGAGAAAATCTTGACTAATCAGACATTTTCTCCATGACCACTGGACCGAATTTAATGAATTTTTCAGGAAATAATCTACTTTGGAATCACTGAAAAATGAGCCTACTTTCACCCCTCTACGACGCTCCGTTTAGAAGATATGAATGATTTAAGAAATTTTTATTTTAAAAATGCGATTTTAAAATTCCTAAAAATTGCGCAAACTTTGACCCCTCTACGACGCTCCGTTTAGAAGATATGAAGGTTTTAAGAAAATCTTGACTAATCAGACATTTTCTCCATGACCACTGGACCGAATTTAATGAATTTTACACTAAATAATCTACTTTGAAATCACTGAAAAATGAGCCTACTTTCACCCCTCTACGACGCTCCGTTTAGAAGATATGAATGATTTAAGAAAATCTTGACTAATCAGACATTTTCTCCATGACCACTGGACCGAATTTAATGAATTTTACACTAAATAATCTACTTTGCAATCACTGAAAAATGAGCCTACTTTCACCCCTCTACGACGCTCCGTTTAGAAGATATGAATGATTTAAGAAAATCTTGACTAATCAGACATTTTCTCCATGACCACTGGACCGAATTTAATGAATTTTACACTAAATAATCTACTTTGAAATCACTGAAAAATGAGCCTACTTTCACCCCTCTACGACGCTCCGTTTAGAAGATATGAATGATTTAAGAAAATCTTGACTAATCAGACATTTTCTCCATGACCACTTGACCGAATTTAATGAATTTTACACTAAATAATCTACTTTGAAATCACTGAAAAATGAGCCTACTTTCACCCCTCTACGACGCTCCGTTTAGATATGATGGTTTTAAGAAAATCTTGACTAATCAGACATTTTCGCCATGACCACTGGACCGAATTTAATGAAATTTTCAGGAAATAATCTACTTTGAAATCACTGAAAAATGAGCCTACTTTCACCCCTCTACGACGCTCCGTTTAGAAGATATGGAGGTTTTAAGAAAATCTTGATTAATCAGACATTTTCTCCATGACCATTGGACTGAATTTAATGAATTTTACACTAAATAATCTACTTTGAAATCACTGAAAAATGAGCCTACTTTCACCCCTCTACGACGCTCCGTTTAGAAGATATGAAGGTTTTAAGAAAATCTTGACTAATCAGACATTTTCTCCATGACCACTGGACTGAATTTAATGAATTTTACACTAAATAATCTACTTTGAAATCACTGAAAAATGAGCCTACTTTCACCCCTCTACGACGCTCCGTTTAGAAGATATGGAGGTTTTAAGAAAATCTTGATTAATCAGACATTTTCTCCATGACCATTGGACTGAATTTAATGAATTTTACACTAAATAATCTACTTTGAAATCACTGAAAAATGAGCCTACTTTCACCCCTCTACGACGCTCCGTTTAGAAGATATGAAGGTTTTAAGAAAATCTTGACTAATCAGACATTTTCTCCATGACCACTGGACTGAATTTAATGAATTTTTCAGGAAATAATCTACTTTGAAATCACTGAAAAATGAGCCTACTTTCACCCCTCTACGACGCTCCGTTTAGAAGATATGAAGGTTTTAAGAAAATCTTGACTAATCAGACATTTTCTCCATGACCACTGGACTGAATTTAATGAATTTTACACTAAATAATCCACTTTGAAATCACTGAAAAATGAGCCTACTTTCACCCCTCTACGACGCTCCGTTTAGAAGATATGAAGGTTTTAAGAAAATCTTTTTATTTTAAAAAAGTGATTTTAAAATTCCTGAAAATTGCGCAAACTTTGACCCCTCTACGACGCTCCGTTTAGAAGATATGAAGGTTTTAAGAAAATCTTGACTAATCAGACATTTTCTCTATGACCACTGGACCGAATTTAATGAATTTTTCAGGAAATAATCTACTTTGAAATCACTGAAAAATGAGCCTACTTTCACCCCTCTAGGACGCTCCGTTTAGAAGATATGAAGGTTTTAAGAAAATCTTTTTATTTTAAAAAAGTGATTTTAAAATTTCAAAAATTGCGCAAACTTTGACCCCTCTACGACGCTCCGTTTAGAAGATATGAAGGTTTTAAGAAAATCTTGACTAATCAGACATTTTCTCCATGACCACTGGACCGAATTTAATGAATTTTTCAGGAAATAATCTACTTTGAAATCAGTAAAAAATGAGCCTACTTTCACCCCTCTACGACGCTCCGTTTAGAAGATATGAAGGTTTTAAGAAAATCTTGACTAATCAGACATTTTCTCCATGACCACTGGACCGAATTTAATGAATTTTACACTAAATAATCTACTTTGAAATCACTGAAAAATGAGCCTACTTTCACGCCTCTACGACGCTCCGTTTAGAAGATATGAATGATTAGGAAATTTTTATTTTAAAAAAGCGATTTTAAATTTCCTAAAAATTGCGCAAACTTTGACCCCTCTACGACGCTCCGTTTAGAAGATATGGAGGTTTTAAGAAAATCTTGACTAATCAGACATTTTCTCCATGACCACTGGACTGAATTTAATGAATTTTTCAGGAAATAATCTACTTTGAAATCACTGAAAAATGAGCCTACTTTCACTCCTCTACGACGCTCCGTTTAGAAGATATGAAGGTTTTAAGAAAATCTTGACTAATCAGACATTTTCTCCATGACCACTGGACTGAATTTAATGAATTTTACACTAAATAATCCACTTTGAAATCACTGAAAAATGAGCCTACTTTCACCCCTCTACGACGCTCCGTTTAGAAGATATGAAGGTTTTAAGAAAATCTTTTTATTTTAAAAAAGTGATTTTAAAAAATTGCGCAAACTTTGACCCCTCTACGACGCTCCGTTTAGAAGATATGAAGGTTTTAAGAAAATCTTGACTAATCAGACATTTTCTCTATGACCACTGGACCGAATTTAATGAATTTTTCAGGAAATAATCTACTTTGAAATCAGTAAAAAATGAGCCTACTTTCACCCCTCTACGACGCTCCGTTTAGAAGATATGAAGGTTTTAAGAAAATCTTGACTAATCAGACATTTTCTCCATGACCACTGGACCGAATTTAATGAATTTTACACTAAATAATCTACTTTGAAATCACTGAAAAATGAGCCTACTTTCACGCCTCTACGACGCTCCGTTTAGAAGATATGAATGATTAGGAAATTTTTATTTTAAAAAAGCGATTTTAAATTTCCTAAAAATTGCGCAAACTTTGACCCCTCTACGACGCTCCGTTTAGAAGATATGAAGGTTTTAAGAAAATCTTGACTAATCAGACATTTTCTCCATGACCACTGGACCGAATTTAATGAATTTTACACTAAATATTCTACTTTGAAATCACTGAAAAATGAGCCTACTTTCACCCCTCTACGACGCTCCGTTTAGAAGATATGAAGGTTTTAAGAAAATCTTGACTAATCAGACATTTTCTCCATGACCACTGGACCGAATTTAATGAATTTTTCAGGAAATAATCTACTTTGAAATCAGTAAAAAATGAGCCTACTTTCACCCCTCTACGACGCTCCGTTTAGAAGATATGAAGGTTTTAAGAAAATCTTGACTAATCAGACATTTTCTCCATGACCACTGGACCGAATTTAATGAATTTTACACTAAATAATCTACTTTGAAATCACTGAAAAATGAGCCTACTTTCACGCCTCTACGACGCTCCGTTTAGAAGATATGAATGATTAGGAAATTTTTATTTTAAAAAAGCGATTTTAAATTTCCTAAAAATTGCGCAAACTTTGACCCCTCTACGACGCTCCGTTTAGAAGATATGAAGGTTTTAAGAAAATCTTGACTAATCAGACATTTTCTCCATGACCACTGGACCGAATTTAATGAATTTTACACTAAATAATCTACTTTGAAATCACTGAAAAATGAGCCTACTTTCACCCCTCTACGACGCTCCGTTTAGAAGATATGAAGGTTTTAAGAAAATCTTGACTAATCAGACATTTTCTCCATGAACACTGGGCCGAATTTAATGAATTTTACACTAAATAATCTACTTTGAAATCACTGAAAAATGAGCCTACTTTCACCCCTCTACGACGCCCCGTTTAGAAGATATGAAGGTTTTAAGAAAATCTTGACTAATCAGACATTTTCTCCATGACCACTGGACCGAATTTAATGAATTTTACACTAAATAATCTATTTTGAAATCACTGAAAAATGAGCCTACTTTCACCCCTCTACAACGCTCCGTTTAGAAGATATGAATGATTTAAGAAAATCTTGACTAATCAGACATTTTCTCCATGACCACTGGACCGAATTTAATGAATTTTACACTAAATAATCTACTTTGAAATCACTGAAAAATGAGCCTACTTTCACCCCTCTACGACGCTCCGTTTAGAAGATATGAAGGTTTTAAGAAAATCTTGACTAATCAGACATTTTCTCCATGACCACTGGACCGAATTTAATGAATTTTACACTAAATAATCTACTTTGAAATCACTGAAAAATGAGCCTACTTTCACCCCTCTACAACGCTCCGTTTAGAAGATATGAATGATTTAAGAAAATCTTGACTAATCAGACATTTTCTCCATGACCACTGGACCGAATTTAATGAATTTTTCAGGAAATAATCTACTTTGAAATCACTGAAAAATGAGCCTACTTTCACCCCTCTACAACGCTCCGTTTAGAAGATATGAATGATTTAAGAAAATCTTGACTAATCAGACATTTTCTCCATGACCACTGGACCGAATTTAATGAATTTTTCAGGAAATAATCTACTTTGAAATCACTGAAAAATGAGCCTACTTTCACCCCTCTACGACGCTCCGTTTAGAAGATATGAAGGTTTTAAGAAAATCTTGACTAATCAGACATTTTCTCCATGAACACTGGGCCGAATTTAATGAATTTTACACTAAATAATCTACTTTGAAATCACTGAAAAATGAGCCTACTTTCACCCCTCTACGACGCCCCGTTTAGAAGATATGAAGGTTTTAAGAAAATCTTGACTAATCAGACATTTTCTCCATGACCACTGGACCGAATTTAATGAATTTTACACTAAATAATCTACTTTGAAATCACTGAAAAATGAGCCTACTTTCACGCCTCTACGACGCTCCGTTTAGAAGATATGAATGATTAGGAAATTTTTATTTTAAAAAAGCGATTTTAAATTTCCTAAAAATTGCGCAAACTTTGACCCCTCTACGACGCTCCGTTTAGAAGATATGGAGGTTTTAAGAAAATCTGGACTAATCAGACATTTTCGCTGGACCGAATTTAATGAATTTTACACTAAATAATCTATTTTGAAATCACTGAAAAATGAGCCTACTTTCACCCCTCTACAACGCTCCGTTTAGAAGATATGAATGATTTAAGAAAATCTTGACTAATCAGACATTTTCTCCATGACCACTGGACCGAATTTAATGAATTTTTCAGGAAATAATCTACTTCGGAATCACTTTTACCCCTCTACGACGCCCCGTTTAGAAGATATGAAGGTTTTGAGAAAATCTTGACTAATCAGACATTTTCTCCATGACCACTGGACCGAATTTAATGAATTTTACACTAAATAATCTACTTTGAAATCACTGAAAAATGAGCCTACTTTCACCCCTCTACGACGCTCCGTTTAGAAGATATGAATGATTTAAGAAATTTTTATTTTAAAAATACGATTTTAAAATTCCTAAAAATTGCGCAAACTTTGACCCCTCTACGACGCTCCGTTTAGAAGATATGAAGGTTTTAAGAAAATCTTGACTAATCAGACATTTTCTCCATGACCACTGGACCGAATTTAATGAATTTTACACTAAATAATCTACTTTGAAATCACTGAAAAATGAGCCTACTTTCACCCCTCTACGACGCTCCGTTTAGAAGATATGAATGATTTAAGAAAATCTTGACTAATCAGACATTTTCTCCATGACCACTGGACCGAATTTAATGAATTTTACACTAAATAATCTACTTTGCAATCACTGAAAAATGAGCCTACTTTCACCCCTCTACGACGCTCCGTTTAGAAGATATGAATGATTTAAGAAAATCTTGACTAATCAGACATTTTCTCCATGACCACTGGACCGAATTTAATGAATTTTACACTAAATAATCTACTTTGAAATCACTGAAAAATGAGCCTACTTTCACCCCTCTACGACGCTCCGTTTAGAAGATATGAATGATTTAAGAAAATCTTGACTAATCAGACATTTTCTCCATGACCACTGGACCGAATTTAATGAATTTTACACTAAATAATCTACTTTGCAATCACTGAAAAATGAGCCTACTTTCACCCCTCTACGACGCTCCGTTTAGAAGATATGAATGATTTAAGAAAATCTTGACTAATCAGACATTTTCTCCATGACCACTGGACCGAATTTAATGAATTTTACACTAAATAATCTACTTTGAAATCACTGAAAAATGAGCCTACTTTCACCCCTCTACGACGCTCCGTTTAGAAGATATGAAGGTTTTAAGAAAATCTTGACTAATCAGACATTTTCGCCATGACCACTGGACCGAATTTAATGAATTTTTCAGGAAATAATCTACTTTGGAATCACTGAAAAATGAGCCTACTTTCACCCCTCTACGACGCTCCGTTTAGAAGATATGAAGGTTTTAAGAAAATCTTGACTAATCAGACATTTTCTCCATGACCACTGGACTGAATTTAATGAATTTTACACTAAATAATCTACTTTGAAATCACTGAAAAATGAGCCTACTTTCACCCCTCTACGACGCTCCGTTTAGAAGATATGAATGATTTAAGAAAATCTTGACTAATCAGACATTTTCTCCATGACCACTGGACCGAATTTAATGAATTTTACACTAAATAATCTACTTTGAAATCACTGAAAAATGAGCCTACTTTCACCCCTCTACGACGCTCCGTTTAGAAGATATGAATGATTTAAGAAAATCTTGACTAATCAGACATTTTCTCCATGACCACTGGACCGAATTTAATGAATTTTACACTAAATAATCTACTTTGAAATCACTGAAAAATGAGCCTACTTTCACCCCTCTACGACGCTCCGTTTAGAAGATATGAAGGTTTTAAGAAAATCTTGACTAATCAGACATTTTCTCCATGACCACTGGACTGAATTTAATGAATTTTACACTAAATAATCTACTTTGAAATCACTGAAAAATGAGCCTACTTTCACCCCTCTACGACGCTCCGTTTAGAAGATATGAAGGTTTTAAGAAAATCTTGACTAATCAGACATTTTCTCCATGACCACTGGACCGAATTTAATGAATTTTACACTAAATAATCTACTTTGAAATCACTGAAAAATGAGCCTACTTTCACCCCTCTACGACGCTCCGTTTAGAAGATATGAAGGTTTTAAGAAAATCTTGACTAATCAGACATTTTCTCCATGACCACTGGGCCGAATTTAATGAATTTTACACTAAATAATCCACTTTGAAATCACTGAAAAATGAGCCTACTTTCACCCCTCTACGACGCTCCGTTTATGAAGGTTTTAAGAAAATCTTGACTAATCAGACATTTTCTCCATGACCACTGGGCCGAATTTAATGAATTTTACACTAAATAATCCACTTTGAAATCACTGAAAAATGAGCCTACTTTCACCCCTCTACGACGCTCCGTTTATGAAGGTTTTAAGAAAATCTTGACTAATCAGACATTTTCTCCATGACCACTGGACCGAATTTAATGAATTTTACACTAAATAATCTACTTTGAAATCACTGAAAAATGAGCCTACTTTCACCCCTCTACGACGCTCCGTTTAGAAGAAATGAAGGTTTTAAGAAAATCTTGACTAATCAGACATTTTCGCCATGACCACTGGACCGAATTTAATGAAATTTTCAGGAAATAATCTACTTTGAAATCACTGAAAAATGAGCCTACTTTCACCCCTCTACGACGCTCCGTTTAGAAGATATGAAGGTTTTAAGAAAATCTTGACTAATCAGACATTTTCTCCATGACCACTGGACCGAATTTAATGAATTTTACACTAAATAATCTACTTTGAAATCACTGAAAAATGAGCCTACTTTCACCCCTCTACGACGCTCCGTTTAGAAGATATGAATGATTAAGGAAATTTTTATTTAAAAAAAGCGATTTTAAATTTCCTAAAAATTGCGCAAACTTTGACCCCTCTACGACGCTCCGTTTAGAAGATATGAAGGTTTTAAGAAAATCTTGACTAATCAGACATTTTCTCCATGACCACTGGGCCGAATTTAATGAATTTTACACTAAATAATCCACTTTGAAATCACTAAAAAATGAGCCTACTTTCACCTTTCTACGACGCTCCGTTTAGAAGATATGAATGATTAAGGAAATTTTTATTTTAAAAAAGCGATTTTAAATTTCCTAAAAATTGCGCAAACTTTGACCCCTCTACGACGCTCCGTTTAGAAGATATGAAGGTTTTAAGAAAATCTTGACTAATCGGACATTTTCTCAATGACCACTGGACTGAATTTAATGAATTTTACACTAAATAATCTACTTTGAAATCACTGAAAAATGAGCCCCTCTAGAACGCTCCGTTTAGAAGATATGAATGATTTAAGAAATTTTTATTTTAAAAAAGCGATTTTAAAATTCCTAAAAATTGCGCAAACTTTGACCCCTCTACGACGCTCCGTTTAGAAGATATGAAGGTTTTAAGAAAATCTTGACTAATCAGACATTTTCTCCATGACCACTGGGCCGAATTTAATGAATTTTACACTAAATAATCCACTTTGAAATCACTAAAAAATGAGCCTACTTTCACCTTTCTACGACGCTCCGTTTAGAAGATATGAATGATTAAGGAAATTTTTATTTTAAAAAAGCGATTTTAAATTTCCTAAAAATTGCGCAAACTTTGACCCCTCTACGACGCTCCGTTTAGAAGATATGAAGGTTTTAAGAAAATCTTGACTAATCAGACATTTTCTCAATGACCACTGGACTGAATTTAATGAATTTTACACTAAATAATCTACTTTGAAATCACTGAAAAATGAGCCTACTTTCACCCCTCTACGACGCTCCGTTTAGAGGATATGAATGATTAAGGAAATTTTTATTTTAAAAAAGCGATTTTAAATTTCCTAAAAATTGCGCAAACTTTGACCCCTCTACGACGCTCCGTTTAGAAGATATGAAGGTTTTAAGAAAATCTTGACTAATCGGACATTTTCTCAATGACCACTGGACTGAATTTAATGAATTTTACACTAAATAATCTACTTTGAAATCACTGAAAAATGAGCCCCTCTAGAACGCTCCGTTTAGAAGATATGAATGATTTAAGAAATTTTTATTTTAAAAAAGCGATTTTAAAATTCCTAAAAATTGCGCAAACTTTGACCCCTCTACGACGCTCCGTTTAGAAGATATGAAGGTTTTAAGAAAATCTTGACTAATCAGACATTTTCTCCATGACCACTGGGCCGAATTTAATGAATTTTACACTAAATAATCCACTTTGAAATCACTAAAAAATGAGCCTACTTTCACCTTTCTACGACGCTCCGTTTAGAAGATATGAATGATTAAGGAAATTTTTATTTTAAAAAAGCGATTTTAAATTTCCTAAAAATTGCGCAAACTTTGACCCCTCTACGACGCTCCGTTTAGAAGATATGAAGGTTTTAAGAAAATCTTGACTAATCAGACATTTTCTCAATGACCACTGGACTGAATTTAATGAATTTTACACTAAATAATCTACTTTGAAATCACTGAAAAATGAGCCTACTTTCACCCCTCTACGACGCTCCGTTTAGAAGATATGAAGGTTTTAAGAAAATCTTGACTAATCAGACATTTTCGCCATGACCACTGGACCGAATTTAATGAAATTTTCAGGAAATAATCTACTTTGAAATCACTGAAAAATGAGCCTACTTTCACCCCTCTACGACGCTCCGTTTAGAAGATATGAAGGTTTTAAGAAAATCTTGACTAATCAGACATTTTCTCCATGACCACTGGACCGAATTTAATGAATTTTTCAGGAAATAATCTACTTTGGAATCACTGAAAAATGAGCCTACTTTCACCCCTCTACGACGCTCCGTTTAGAAGATATGAATGATTTAAGAAATTTTTATTTTAAAAATGCGATTTTAAAATTCCTAAAAATTGCGCAAACTTTGACCCCTCTACGACGCTCCGTTTAGAAGATATGAAGGTTTTAAGAAAATCTTGACTAATCAGACATTTTCTCCATGACCACTGGACCGAATTTAATGAATTTTTCAGGAAATAATCTACTTTGAAATCACTGAAAAAGCCTACTTTCACCCCTCTACGACGCTCCGTTTAGAAGATATGAAGGTTTTAAGAAAATCTTGACTAATCAGACATTTTCTCCATGACCACTGGACCGAATTTAATTAATTTTTCAGGAAATATTCTACTTTGAAATAACTATTAAGTGTGCATACCATGAAATCTCTAGGACCCTCTGTTTAAGATTTAATAAAATTTAATTTGATTGAAAATTCTATGAGTTTTTTTTTTATTTTTATCAGTAACGTGCTTAGCACAAGCCTTGCTCCATGAATACAAATTATAAATAAAGACTATGCAAAATGGTAATATGAAATCGTGCCACATAACTTAGTCAACAACGTAAATAAAATTGCGTCCGACTTCGGTGACTTTGCCATCGGCTGCCTTCAGCGAGACGGATTTCTTTTCCACGTCCAAAACAAAGAGGCCTTCGTTGAGCGGCGTCTTGCCTGCCTGATAATTCTGGAAGTCGGGTATTTGACGGGGGCCCAAGATGGGATCGTCGTAGCGCCACAGTTTCAGTGAAGACAAATCGGCTGTAATTAAGAGAACAAAAAATAAATAAATGGAATAAATAAAAATAAATTTTAAACACTAACCAGTTGGGAAGGTTAGATCACATGGGAAATTTTAAAGTAGGTGTAATTATGATAGTTAGGATTATCAAAATTATAGTCGGTCTAAGCCGACTATAAATACCCTACACATATGTGTGGTTACCATTCAAAGTGATATATAGGTCACCAGGGTATACGAATCCTGAAAATAACTACAAACATTCAATCGCTGAAGAATTTCCATTCATTTGATACCCATATTTACAAATGGGTAGGTGTACCGAATTTCGATTTTTTTTTTTGTGAACCACAAGTCTTTTCGCCGGAAAACATTATTATCATGTATTTGAGCATGATGTCAATATATATTTGACCAACAAAGTTTACCTAAGCACGTATACATAAAAATTGATCTTTATATGTACATTTTATATGTGGTATTTGAACATAAGTGGTCGGATCATAGGTCACCATGGACCGATCTCGCCAATTTTTTCGCACATACAGCGTAGGTATATTAGTAATCTAAGTTATAAGTTTCATTTATCTAGCTCTTCAATTTTAAAAGTCTTAGGGATTTCAACAGACAGACAGACAGACGGACAGACAGACGGACAGACAGACAGACGGACATCGCTAAATCGACTCAGGAGGTCATGCTGATCAAGAATATATATACTTTTCCATACCGGAGATGCTTTCTTCTGGGTGTTACAAACGGCGTACCAAACTGAATATACCCTTTCACTCTTAGTGTAGGGTATAAAAATTGCTCCGATAATAAAAATCTTAACAATATACAAATAAAATTGAATACTACACAATACAGAATACATAATACGTACGGCATTTTACAGAATACATAATACATAAAACGCAATATATAATACAAAATACATCATACAGAATACATAATACACAATACGAAATATAGAATATAGAATATGCAATACGTAATACATAATACATAATGGGATGAAATTAATAATACGTACGACGCAATACAAAATACGCAATACATAATACCAAATACATAATACAAAATACAATACGTAGTATAGAATACATAATACGGATTACATAATACATTTGACGGAATACGTAATACAAATAAAATTAATTAAAAAACAATCGAACAGTTTTATAATTTGTTCTCCTAAAACTTACCCTTGAAGCCAAGAATCTTTGCCAACTTCTCCTGCAGCGACTTGACGCTATCGCCCTCCGACACTACCGTCTGCACGGAAAACAGACCCGATCGCTCGATGGGATTGACAAATTCCACCGGCAAATTGGGTGCAATGGTGAAAGCAATAAACGGTGAACCGGGACGCACCTCTTCGCGCGTCTTCTCGGGCGCCGACGCATCATCGGTGTACTTAATCTCCAGGTTGTCAACCTGCAGAACAGAGAGAGAGAGTGGAAACAAAATATAAAATACTAAATTCACAACACTTACATCCAACGTATTGCGCAAATACTCGTAGTTGTCCAGCAACACCTGCCGCTCGTCAAACTCCAGATTAATGGCCATCGCCGCCACGCCCTTGCCGCTCTCCACCTTCTCGCGTATCATCTGCGCAAAAGACATAACGCGTTTCGTGTATTTCTTGAGCTCCGGCTTTGAGTGCAGCATCGTAGCAATCACTTTATTGTCGGGGAAAGTATTCGGCTGCGCCTGCGACGTATAAAGCGTCCTCATCGTATCCAGCACACAACACTGCCACGGCGGATAGGTTTTAGCCACCCAAACCACTGCGCTATTCGGACGCACGCTAGCCGCCGTCAATGCCTTCTCTTTGCCACCCTTGCCGCGCACCTGCAGCAGATTCTTCAAATTCAAACGGAACGAATGCGCCGCCTCCATCAAATAGTCGGAGCACATAATGTCGACTGGATTAATGGTGCCGACACTGGGCCAGCTGGCGTGCATTATCGACTGCTCGTTGCCCAATAACGACCACACATGTTCGGCAACATGCGGACAAATGGGTGCCATCAGTAGCGCCTGTCGACGTATAAACTCAAAGACCAACTCCGAGTGCATGCCCTGTGCGCCGCACAATTCACGATACTTATCACGCGCCAGCTGCAATTCATAGAAACCAGAGCGCAGCGCCTCCTTGAACAACATGCGACGATAATTGTCATCGGTCTGTTGCGTCTTCAGACTCAACTCGCTGAGGAAAACTTTGTCGTTGAAAGTGCGCGCCTCGCCCTGTCTGAGTGTCGAGCGTGTGGCCAACATCTCCTTGACCCACTCGATGAAAGTGTACAGACGCAGAATGCCCGCGTCGGCGGTGCTCTCCACAAAGTTGGCATCTTCAACGCTGTCGCCCGCATCGGCGAGACACAAACGCGCGCCGTCCGCCGAAAACTTGTCAATGGCTTCGTGCAGCGTCAAGAAATTACCATCGGATTTGGACATTTTCGCAGAGTTCAACATCAAATGGCCATTGACGCGCGCGCCCTGCGGCCACTTAGTCTCGTCCTTGGGCCAAATGGCAGCATGATTGTAAAGCATAAAAGTCAAATGATTGTTGATCAAATCCTTGCCAGAGACGCGCAGATCCATGGGGTACCAATACTCGAATTCACGACGCATAAGTTCCAACGATGCTTTCGCAATGTTGGTGCTCTTCGGCAGAGGAGTCTCCTTGAAGAATACATAGTCCCAAACGTCGGGTGTCATTTGGGCGGCGCTGATGCCCAACGGACTGGGCAACTCGCCCTTGAAACTGCCGCCCTGCAGCAAATGCACCACTGTATAGAATGCCATGTAGATGGTGGAGTCGGAGAGTGACTCAATCAGCCACTGTTCGTCCCAGGGCAACTTGGTGCCCAGGCCATAGGTGCGCGAGCACGCGTACTCGTGCAGCCAGTTGAGACAGGCTTCG
Source organism: Dryomyza anilis (assembly GCA_951804985.1). Taxonomy (NCBI): domain Eukaryota; kingdom Metazoa; phylum Arthropoda; class Insecta; order Diptera; family Dryomyzidae; genus Dryomyza; species Dryomyza anilis. The sequence continues at coordinate 8,309,829 of OX638131.1, read as the reverse complement.
AAATTGTTGCGCGCCTCCTCGTGGTACGTCTCCATGTTCTGCAGAATTTTGGTAGCCTGCGCCTGCCACTCGGGCTCGCCATAGTTGAGGTACCATTGATTGCAGAGCGCTACAACGCATTGATCGCCCGAACGTGAGATGATGGTCTTTTCGGGTTCGTAGTAGATTTCGGCTTCCTTGGCGGCAATCAGTTGCTGTTGCACAGCCTTCTTGATGTCCTGCACCTTTTGGCCGGCGAATTCACCAACCAGCAGAACGCCGTCATAGAAACCTAGAGGAGGGGAATTTTTAAAATTAAAATTATATTGAAAAAGTTACAAAATTGGGAAAACATTAGAAATGTTTTAAACCCGTTTTACGCAAGTTTTTATACAGCTAAAAGATTTTATACAGCTAATTTTAAGTTTTTCAAAGTAAAATATATTCGATTTCTAAAGGAACTCTATTTCAAAATATATAAAACCGGCTTCATTATGGTTTTACAAGAGTTTAGAGTACTTAGATTATGTTATTAATGTTTTATACAGCTAATTTTAAGTTTTCCGAATTAAAAAATATTCAATTATAGATTTCTAAAGAAAATCTATTTCCATATATATATAAAATGGCTTCATAATGGTTTAAAAAAAGTTCTGTAGAATTTAGTATGCTGAGAATGTGTAATAACGATTAATAAAAGTTTTATAAATGTTGCTTTTTCAAATATTGCATTACAGAGGTTTTATACAGTCGATTTTCGTCTAATGAATTCAACAGCAAATAAATTCGAACAAATAAAACAGTTTCACAACGGCTTTACAATGGTTTTAAGCCATTTTGAAGAGTTCAGTATGCTTATAATGTGTTATAAAGATTTTTATACAGAAAATGTTTAGACATTCTACAGCTTTAACGTTTTTATAATCTTTCTTATAGAAATCCAAATGAAATAAATTTAAAAAATAATAATAAAAGTTTCGTAATGGTTTTACAATAGTTTCACGTATGTTTTTCTGAAGAGTTCAGTATGTTTGATTGTTTTAAACCGATTTTAAACAGTCTATTTCAAGGTATTGCACAGTTTTATCGACATTTTCAAATATTTGGTTGTAATAATCTAAATTAAATTTATATAAAAACTTAAAAAAAGCTAACATACGTGAAACTATTGTAAAACTATTAGTTTTACAATAGTTTCGCCTCATCAAAATCTCATCGAATAAAGAAAACTAAACCCCGTATTACGTAAAACGAAACGAAAATAAATTCGTCACATGTCATATGTTCTAACGTACTTCTGCCAAAGATGCCGATTCAAATTTATAAAACTCTGCAACTAAATCAAAGTTCCACCAATTTCAAAGCAAATTTTCACAAAGGTTACAAAAGTCTCTCCATCACCTACCCTTCAGATAGCACAGCTCCTTGGCCTCGGCCAACTTATCCTTGTCATTCTGCGACTGAATTTTAAATGCCTCATAAGCGTGTACCGCGCACATATTGCCCAACGTTGGCACTTCGATAATGGATATCGGCTCATATGGCAGCACCATCTCATCGGTGAGTCCGTACTTCTGACGGAAAGCCTCCTTCTTCTGCAGATCCACGAGCGCCGCATAATCATCCGGCGAATCGGAAGGCACAGATGTCACAATACCCGTGCCCTTGTCCTCCTTGATCGAGAGCATGGGCAAAGTGTAGACTGTCTTGTGCGATGTAAGCGGTGCACTCAACGGCAAACCGAGCAACTCCTGACCCAGCAGCTCAGCAATTTCCACCACTTGACCCTCGACTTTGGTGAAACCCTGATAGGACATGTTGAGCGCAGCGCGACGCGAACTAATCCAAACCTCCTGCGAGCGTTCATTGCGCCAGGCAATGTACTTGTTGTCCGGATGCAGCCAGCAGTTGGTCTGGCCATACATAGTCTCCGGACGCAAAGTGGCAGCTACACAAAATATGGGCTCTGTGACGGCAGCTAATTTAGCCGGTTTCGATTGCAACTTCATTTTTATTAAAGTATATTCTTGCGGGCCAACACCTTCGCCGGACGAGCGATCGTGATCCATGCACGGTTGACCGTCCTTGGGCGAATAGATGGTGTAACGTTTGCCATACATCACTTTGCCGCGCTGCTTGAGGTGCATGAACTGCCAGCGCACAAAGGAGTCGAAGAAGGGATTGACGTCGGTGGTGATGAAAGTGCGACGCCAGTCAACCTGCATAAATAAGAATGAAAAATTAATAAAATTCCACATGAACCACCTGCATTGCATATTTACATGCACGCCAATGCGTTTCAGATCCTTTATCGCCAACGGTGGAAAATAATCCAGCCAGTGATCCGTATTCGCAAACTGCTTTATCTCCTCGTCCTGCAGGCCCAGACTCTGCATGATCTGCCACTGATACTTGGCGCTGCCCGTCTTAGCAACCGCCTTGCTCTTCTTGCCCTTAGACTTGTCCTTCGGTGCTTCGGCTTGCGACTGCGGTGCTGCCACCTCCTCTGCAACGGCTGCAGGAAACTTGGGCGGATAGCCAAAGTCTTCCATTTCGCGTTTCAGTTTGTCGGCGCACGCTTTGATTGGCATGCCGGTGCAATGAAAACCAAAAGGCCACATCACACGACGTCCCTTCAGCCGATGATAACGCACCGCAAACTCAGCCTTGGACATTGAGAAGGTGTGACCCAGATGCAGTCGTCCGTTCATGTAGGGAAATGGAAAAGTCACAAAGAACTTCTCAGCCTGTGACTTCTTGGCCTCCACGGGCGCATTGCTCTCATGCAGCTTTTCGTCGTCCCAACGTTGCTGCACCTCGCGCTCGATCTGTTGCAGGTACTCGACCTTAAAGGTACCTTTACGTTCGACGTTAGTCTGTAAATAAAAAATGTTTTCAATTCGATGTCATTGCAGCCAACTTTATTGCATCAGCCTCTGTTGGGCCGACATATGTTTGCTTGATGTTTAATTCATTGTAGCCACATGCGGCGCGCTGTTTCCCATACAGCAACGTCATCGCCATATCAAGACTTTGAATTCCATAATTTCGGTATTTTTCCAGCTGCAACATTATTTGTATCACTTACCATTTTAAGTCTACGCACTAGCCCCTCTAATTATATTATTAATTTCACTAAATTTAGCGTAATTATTGCTAGTTTTTGCCAAGAATTCGAGCAGAAGAAATGCAACGTGTTGGTCACACCAAAGTTTTTTTTGGAAGAATTCAGATGACAGCGGCAATTGCCAAATTGACAACAGAAACAGTGTTGCAGTTTCATAATATAAAATTGTGTACTAATAAAATAAAAAGTACTTTCCATAATAAAAACGTATCAAGGTAGACAAAAATATTTTTCTTAAAATCGTCATATATATATTGCTAACTAACACGACTTGTCGCTTGCGGAATCGATCGTTATGAAAAAAAATATTTTTTTAACGATCAATAGCCAAAAGCATTTAACGATATCGATTTTTGTCATTAATAAGTAACAAAATCGCCCACTGATCAATTCCCCATATTATTAATTTTAGTCGCTCTCCACCTGGAACCATCTGTAATGCTGTATGACACTGGCTTTAAAAAAGTACACGAATTGACTAGTACTGTGTGAATGAAGCAACGATTGACAGATAAATATTTTTAGTTTCGAGTTTATTAGTTTATATTTATCTTCTAATCCAGGTTGAAGCCCGGCAACCTCGAGGATCTTCTGAGTAAAATTTGAGAAGAGTGCACTCTTCTCAAATTTTACTCAGAACTGCAGTTGTTAAAAGCATACCATGTAAAAGCGTAAAAGCATACATCCATTGTAGGTCCGAATGGTGGGCCCACGATAGAAATTTGAGTTTTTTACTTTTTTACTTGTGGTGGGGTAATTTTTTGTGGCATATGAATCTCTCGCTAATGATGATAGTTTTTACTTTTTTTACAAATTAACCAATGCTCATGATATGGTATTCATTCAATACGCATAGAAATATATTGTTAGATTCGACAATAAAATAACAATAGGCATGTTCAAAATGGATCCCATTATATTATTGTTATTTTATTGTCGGTTTTAAAAATTGGATTGTGAATTTTCGAAATTCATTGTTGATTGTAACAATTGATATTGACAATTTTAAATATAATGAAATTGTCATTTTATTATTAAGTAAACAATGAAAAAGAGAAACAAAACATTATTTTTATATACATGTTTTATATTTTATTTAATTAGAATATTTAAAAAAACATATGATAGGAGGCCACAAATCTCATATAACAAGCCCTTTTATAACAAACATAGGACTCGGCGATGGAAGAGGGCACAACGGTGACATGGCTAATGGCAGGACTGCAGCGTTGCCGGTGACTACTGCTGCTCAGCAGCCACCATGGCCTATTGTGGACGCATGTCTTCAAGTATTTTTGATGTGACCGAGTTTGCGCGTTGTGGTTCTTGTCGCGATTTACGTCTGGCGCGCAACTGCTTCTTTGACTGTTGTGCGGTGATGATCGGTAAACCTAAGAAGTCCTTTTTTTTGCGAGCGCCTATCTTCTCCTTGCTTGACGTCATCCAGATGCAATGTGTGTTCACATTGATGGTGAGATTGCACAAGGCGGACCGTTTAATTTTGTCATTTTCAAAAGGACTATTTTCAGACTTCCGTTTGCCGCGTGACAGTCCAACAGCGTATCTAAAATAAACAATGTAAAACTAAAGAAATTTAAATATATTTATTAATTTTATTAGTAACTTACAATTTTTGAGACAATTTGTTTGAATTTATTTTAAAGTATTTTAAACAATAACAATGTTTGGCATATCAAAACACAGCTGCCACATTATTTTATGTAATTTTCAAATGACAATGGAATATTGTAAAATGTAACAATATATTTCTATGCGTGTAGTTTTTATCGTGGAAAGAATTATGAGTTATAACTGGGTAAATGTAATTTATTTAATTTAAATCCATTTTTATTAATATTTATTATATTATTTTTTGGTTGGGTGTATTTTAATAAATCGTATTATTTACGTACTTTTGTATTTTGCGTATCAGCAACCCCGAAACACGATGACAATCAGTTTTGACAGTTAACAGTTGTCGTCCGCGTCGTGTGTTTATAAACGTTTTAGTTATTTGATTACAAGAACTTTTTAAATTACAACCAAAATTTAAACAATTTCACTGTAGAACGTAAGCTAACAAAAAACCCGCCAAAATGTCGTATATGCTGCCACATTTACACAACGGCTGGCAAGTGGACCAGGCCATACTTTCAGAGGAGGATCGTGTAGTGGTGCGTATGATGGACAAATTGCCTTGCATAGAAAAAGCATTTATTAAAATATTTCAATATACCGCCAGGTTATACGCTTCGGTCACGATTGGGACCCGGCATGCATGAAAATGGACGAAGTCATGTATAGCATTGCCGAAAAGGTGAAAAACTTTGCGGTCATCTATTTGGTGGACATCACCGAGGTGCCCGATTTCAATAAAATGTACGAATTGTACGATCCCTGTACGGTGATGTTTTTCTTTCGCAACAAACATATTATGATTGATTTGGGTACGGGCAACAATAATAAAATCAATTGGCCACTGGAGGACAAACAGGAGATGATCGACATTGTGGAGACTGTTTATCGTGGTGCGCGAAAAGGACGTGGTCTGGTGGTGTCGCCCAAAGACTACTCGACCAAATATAGATATTAAGTGACGTTTAGTATTAGTTTGTATTGGAAGTTATTCAATATTTGAGTGGTTTTCGTTCATTTTGAGATACATTTAAAATAACATCTCAATGACTATTTTTCTATGGAAATAAACTGTTTTTAAACACAGTGAAAACAATGTGTCAATTGGTAATGTGTCAATGAACTAAAATATATAATTCGCGTCTTGAAACTGAATAAAAATAGATTCGTCATAAAAACAAAAAAAAATCTGCAGATTATTATATGAGGAACTTCAATAGTGTCTTGACTTTGAGGCCAGCATGAAATTAAAGCATATTATAAAAAAAACTGAGTATTTGCAGCTACAAATAGAAAAATAACTGCACATTCAACATTAGCAAAGAAGAATATTATAAAAAATATTTATTGGTGGTTTAAAAAACACTATATTAAACTCTACTCATGCGTGATATATTTATGTCGTTAAAATTGTCTCAATATTAACTACTACCCCACGTGTACTACAAGATTTTAAAATACTAATATCCTGCCGCTTTCATGAGGATACTGGCGAAACTTTTTTAAAAACGGCCTAGCACACATCAACATTTCAATACCCATTTACAGATGTAAGTATTTACTCTTATTTTATATATATTGAATTTTCTGACAAATGCATGGCATTTGAAATCTAATTAACTCGTACCTACTTTTGAATTTTTTTACCATTCACATTATACCAGGGACATTCACATTTTAACTATTCACATTTAATAATTTATATTTTACCCTTTACATTGAACTATTTTATCTCTACGTGTACTTAGAGATGTCCGTCTGTCTGTTGGAATCACGATTACAGAAAAACTAGAAGAACTAGATTGATGAAACTCCAAAGCTAAATTACTTATATATCTACGCTGTCTGGTATTGAAAATGGGCGTGACCGGTCTATTGTGGTTCGACTTATGTCGAATTGTGATATATGTATTAATAAATACAAAAAATCACACAAAAATACTCAAAAAAAAATCAAAATATTTAAGTTTAGATTTGAATATGTTAAAAACTAATTGGAATTTTGAAATTTATATAAGTTTATGACAGTTAAAATAAAAATTTATCAAAACATTTGTGAAGTTCTGACAAATTTTTATTGATTCAGACTTTTACGTCAATAAACATTAAAAATAAAATTGACGGAATACGAAATTGTGACAGAGCGTACAATTGTGTCCAAATTTAATTTGTGAGTCGTGCCAGGATAGTGATATAAATGTCTGGATTTAATGAAGGGTTTTTCAATAAGAGCGCTACAAAAGTTTTTATCTAGGGTTTTTCAACAGGGACGCTACAAAAGTAGAGTGACAGGGACAGCAAACGACGCCATATTTTTTGCCGCTCTTTTGACATTTCTCTTCAGTAAGGTTTGCCATTTCATGATGGAAAGATATACGAGCCAACAACTAGTCGAAATTATTAAAATTTACTACCGAAATTCGAATTCGTACATCTTTCCATCATGAAATGGCAAACCTTACTGAAGAGAAATGTCAAAAGAAATATGGCGTCGTTTGCTGTCCCTGTCGATCTACTTTTGTAGCGTCCCTGTTAAAAAAACCTTTATTTTTAAAACATTAGGTAACATCTAGGTAGTTTTGGAAAAATAATGGATTTAATTTCAATATGTATTACGTTGTAGAATTGCCTGGAAAACAATTAAAAACATGTCTGCTACTAAATTATTTACTTAACCCTGCTGTTAGGTTTAGACCATTCTGGTGATTTTTTCTTATATAACTTTTTAACGGTACAATATATTTACTTGATAATTCAGCTCATTCTGAATAATTGTTAATATAAAAATAATCAAGTGTCTATCAGTTAATAGAAACGGAGAAAAATAAAAAGTTACAAATCTTACGTTAAGGTACCATTTTGGTCCTCTGTACATTTTTCATTTTCTTGAAACAAAATAATGAAGAATTCTTTAGTATTTATTTGGAATAAATAGCAATAATAACTAGTGAAGAAAATTAGGTCACATGAAAAATTTGGGAAAAGGAAAAAATTTTATAGTTGGTGTAATGAACTAAGTAAGAATTAGGAAAATTTAGGCGGTCTAAGAGACTTATAAATTCCCTACACATATGTGATAATGTCTGTGGTTACTATTTAGTCCTGAGGTCTCCAAGGTGTACGAATCCTAAAAATAAAGGGTTTTTCAATAAGAGCGCTACAAAAGTTTTTTTCAATATTTCTTGCCGCTCTTTTGACATTTCTCTTCAGTAAGATTTGCCATTTCATGATGGAAAGATATACGAGCCAACAACGAGTCGAAATTATTAAACTTTACTACCGAAATTCGAATTCGTATATATTTCCATCATGAAATGGCAAACCTTACTGAAGAGAAATGTCAAAAGAGCGGCAAGAAATATGGCGTTGTTTGCTGTCCCTGTCGCTCTACTTGTATAGCGTCCCTGTTGAAAAACCCTTTACTTAAAAATACACTTATGCTGGTATGAAGTGAAATTCACCCATGGATGTCAATGTTATATGAGGTATTTCATGTAAGTGGTAGGTTCAAAGATCATAATAAAGATCATGACCATTTTTAATTCCAAATATCATAGGTATAAAAGTAATCTTACTTCTAAGTTTTTATCAGTGATGTTCCAAGCTTATTTTTCAGCGTGTCTTATTTTGGAAAAAAGTACCTTTTTCAGAGAAAAAGATACTATATTAATAAACGTCTCACTATGTGATACAAAAAAACTTAAACACGAATAGAAACATGTACGTTTTGTACGTATTCTGCGATTTTTCTCAAAATGGTCGCATGTTTTTTTTTGTAAATATCCACATTATAAAATGCGATATTCGTAAGAACAGACATGCTCGACTATAAACCCAGAAAAAAATACTATATAAATATTGGTTTTTAACTATTACAAATAGTCAATAGGATAAATTATTATTTTAATCGGAAAATACCATTAAATACTAGAAAATACCATGACATTGCCATTGAGTTTATATGAAAAGATTTTTTTTTTTTGTATACTATTAAATCAATAATTGTCCTATTGACCAATTTTAATGTGATTTGAGGGAATTTTTCTCTGGGTGTACCATAAAAAATTAAATAAAACTTACTTTTTAACATAAAACGTAGAAGGTAATATTTTGAATAAGATTTAAAACAAAAACGTGGTGTGCATCCCATAGATAATTTTATCTTACGGCCCACATTTTTCATTTTCAATATTTTCTCAGTTAAATTTTCGTGCGCATAATTCAAACGGCCAAATATCATTAAAATAATACTTTTTTCAAACTGTCTTTAATATCAAATCATTAATCCAGAACCATGACGAACAGGAGCCAGGAAAACGTTAATATTGTATTGTCATCTAGTTCTAAGTTATGTTTAAAATTTCTAGTCTCTAGCGTTAATTCTCTAGCGTTCGGGAAGTTAATTTAAAATCAATTAAAAAAATTTTCCGAATAGAAACAAAACGTTTTAAAATAGAAATACGCATCAATTAATACTTATAAGTTTTACTATAATATTTAACAAGGCGTATTATAAAATTAATGGTAGAAATAAAATATTTAATTAATTGTTTGACTATTATTGTAGTAATGGTATACATCCTATTGGACAATTTTAGTAGTAAAAATAATTGTTTTGCTATTAAAATAAAAACTGTTGAATAAAAACTGAATAAATTCAGAAAAAGTGCCTTATTGAACAAAAGCGGGCTTTTTGTGCTTCACTCATAAAAAAGTGCCTTAAAAGGTACAATTGTACCTCGTGCAACATCACTGGTTTCCATGATCTAACCCATTTAGTTTTAGTGTAATCGTGATTTGAAGATACATACAGAACACATACAGTTGGACAAATAGACGGACATACTGACGGAAAGAAAGCCGAACAGCCAGACCGGCGGACATCGCTAAGTCGACTCAGTAGGTCACACTGATCAAGAATATATACACTTTTCATTACCGGACATGCTTCCATCTGGGTATTGCAAACGGATGACCAAATAGAATATACTCTTTCAAGTTTAGTGTAGGGTATGAATAGCAATAATGCGTATAGCTGATTTGACTGCATGAAGAAATAAAGTTAGGGGAATCACAAAACTAATTTTTGTGATTTACAATACTTTTTCTGATGGTTTTCTAATATAATTTGTATGACAAGTGGTAACAAAATATTTCGAAGACTTAATAAATAACCCAAATGATTTATTGAACATTCAAATATATATTTTTTGCGTAAATATTTTGTTTACAAAGCATTAAATCAAAATTGTTGTGAAAAATAGGTTTACTTTGATTTTTTTACGATCTATGATTCGTAAGTTTTAGTAACCCAACAGCAGGTTTAAAGACTTGTCCTAGTAAGAATTTATTCCAATCCAATTAAATGAAAACAAATTCTCGTAAATACAATTTTATATTTTATTTATTTTATCAGTTGTTTCTTTTTCACTTCAGTTTAATATCGCTAACATTTATATAATTCATATTATGTAATTCTTTTTTTTTTGTTTCTTTTATTATTATTTTTTTCTAAATAATCTTTTGTTTGTTTCGACAATTATTTTATATTATTTTTAGCTAATTCATTTTTTTATTACTAATTTCAGATAACTTTTTCGTTTTTCTTTTTTCACAACTACTAAACAATTTTTTTTTTTTTTTTGATTTCTTAAACATTTTTTTTGTTCATTTTCTGTTTTTTTGTTGTTCTTTGCCTATTTAAATATAGGTACCCATATTTTCCTAATGTAGCATAATTAATATATGTTTTATTTCACTTAACAACTTATTTGATAATATTAATTTTTTTAATTTTACATTTATCATAATAATAATAACAATTCTGTGTAGAATCTACTGCAAGTATAGCCATTATTGCTTTTAGTTAAACTAGAGGCGCGAAATTCAATTAGTATAAAAAGATTTAAACCAATGAGTGTTAAAAAAACTATTAAATTATTTAAATATTTCTATGTATTTCAAATGAGAGTTAATGAAATCAGTCAAAATTAGTGATGAGCAAAAAAAAAATGCAAAGACTCTGGTTCGTGTTTTTTCAGTTCTTCATACAAGATTGAGCTTTCGATGATCATGATCAAGACTTAACTATTCGAGAAATGCGCAAGAACAAGAATTTCGCAATTTTCAAATTTAAGCAAGAACAAGATCGAACTGCTGATGCAAGAACAAGAACGACTATGCAAGAGCAAAAGTAAAAATAAGATTCACCTTGAATGAACTGCTCCAAAACAAGATTCTGATATATTTTTTATAATTAAGCATGAACAAGACTTTTTCAGCAAGAGCAAGATCGACCTAGCGATGCAAGAACAAGACCGACTCTGCAAGAACAAAAGCAAAAACAAGATTAACCTTGAATGAAGTGCTCCAAATCAAGATTCTTGCATTAATTAAATTCAGCATGAACAAAACTTTCTCGGTAAGAACAAGATCGACCTGGCGATGGAAGAAAAAGAATGACTCTGCAAGAATACAAGCAAAAACAAGACTAACGTTGAATGAAGTGCTCCAAATCAAGATTCTTGAATTTTTTAAAAATTAAGCATGAACAAGTCTTACTCAGCAACAACAAGATCGACCTGGCGATGCAAGAACAAGAACGACTCTGCAAGAACATAAGCAAAAATAAGATTAACCTTGAATGAAGTGCTTCAAATCAAGATTCTTGCATTTTTTAAATACACCTTGAACAAGACTGACTCCGCAAGAACAAGATCGTCCTTCCGATGCAAGAACAAGAACGACTCTGCAAGAACAAAAGCAAAAATAAGATTAACCTTGAATGAAGTGCTCTATATCAAGATTCTTGCATTAATTAAATTCAGCATGAACAAAACTTTCTCGGTAAGAACAAGATCGACCTGGCGATGCAAGAACAAGAATGACTCTGCAAGAATACAAGCAAAAACAAGACTAACCTTAAATGAAGTGCTCCAAATCAAGATTCTTGATTTTTTTTTAAATTAAGCATGAACAAGTCTTACTCAGCAAGAACAAGATCGACCTGGCGATGCAAGAACAAGAACGACTCTGCAAGAACAAAAGCAAAAACAAGATTAACCTTGATTGAAGTGCTCTATATCAAGATTCTTGCATTATTTAAATTCAGCATGAACAAAACTTTCTCGGTAAGAACAAGATCGACCTGGCGATGCAAGAACAAGACCGACTCTGCAAGAACAAGAGCAAAAACAAGATTAACCTTGAATGAAGTGCTCCAAATCAAGATTCTTGAATTTTTTAAATTAAGCATGAACAAGTCTTACTCAGCAAGAACAAGATCGACCTGGCGATGCAAGAACAAGAACGACTCTGCAAGAACAAAAGCAAAAACAAGATTAACCTTGCTAACATTTTTCAAACCATGATTCTTGCATTTTTAAAATTCAGCATGAACAAGACATTCTCAGCAAGAACAAGTTCGACCCTCCTATGCAAGAGCAAGACTACCATATCCTCTTCTTGTTCTTTTGCATTTGCTCATCACTATTCAAAATATAAATACAATTTAAATATATTTTAATTTAGTTTAATTTTTATATAATTGGTTCCACTACGCTTATTATTTAAATTTGTATTATTTGCTTTTAATATAATTCCTAGTTTCGTTTTCGTTTTTTGTTTTTTTTTTGCACTTAAACACTTTCAAAGTTTAAAGTAAAGCCTTTCAATAACTTCTATTTTTCATATGCAACGCTTAATTTTATTGTTTTTAACAGTTTTATTTTTTAAATTTGGAATTTTAGTTTTTATTATTTGGCTAACAGTTTTATATATTGTTAGTTTATTTGTATAAAAGGCTTTTTTTTTGGTTTTTTCTTTATTTTTTATCAACATACATATACAAGGTATAAACGAGGCTCAAGATGAGAAGTCTATTAGATAATTATTTCATATATGGTTTCTCTTTTTTTCTATATAGTTGCATAATTATACATATAGCTATTATATAAAATATGTTTTGTCGTTTATTAATTTATTTTTTATTTTGTTTGGCTTTGATTGTTGAGTTTTGTCTGTATTTGTTAATAGTTTATAGAAAAATAGAAGAAGGTGGGTTGACCCAGGAAGTTTTACATATGATTTTTACTTTTTGTTTTTATTTTGTATTTTGATTTTTTTATTTTTTACTTTTTTTCCATATTTAGTGTTTTGGTTTTTGAAGTTTACCCTGACTTTTGTTTTAAGCTATAGTTGAATGAACAAGTTTTGTTTTGTTTTTTGTTGTTGTTGGATGGCACGAAAATAATTGATTAATAGTTTTGTTTTATTTTTCTAGATACATTTTATTTTAAATTTCTCTACTACATTTGGTGGGTTGTTGTGGATTCTTTTTTTTTTTAACTAGTTCTGGTAACAATGGTCGTTGTATGGAAGAGAATAGGTTCCACTTATAGGCTACACTTACTGCTACGAACATACATAGTACATACACACATCGACGTATTTTTAGGGTAGGCTGTTTTTCGAAACTCGAAAGATTTATTAGGCGTTTTATATTTCAGAAAATATTTAACTTTCCCTTTAATCATCAGACGATTTTAAGGGTTTTGGAATAAATCTTGATCGTTGTTTTTGAATCTGAAGTCACCCTCCATCATTCTAATACCATAATGCAGATGAATTGTATTTCTTGAAGAGAGATTTTTTTTTGAATAATGACCCTAACACCAAAATTTAGAAGAATTATATTTCCAGAACGTTTCTGTGCTATTTCTTAAAGAGAAGTTACATTTTTATATCGTATAAGCTACCCTCAATTTTTCTATTACCATAATTTAGAAAAATTATATTTATCTTTTTTATATTGAATGATCAATAATTCGTCTTTCTATCACCATATTCCTTCGTTCTATCACAATAATATAAAAGAATTGTATTTCTTGAAGGGACGTTTTTTTTTATATCGAATAATCTACCTACAATTATTATATTACCAAATGTTTATAGAAAGACGAAGGTTAGATGTCAATATAAAAGGGAAACGTCTGCTCAAGACATACAATTCTCTAAATTGAAGCTGATTTTAAGCCTATAACACAGAAAATGTAAAGTCTCTGGTTCGTGTTTTTGCAGTTTTTCACACTGCAAAACACGATTGAGCTTACGATGATCAATATCAAGACTAAACTATTCAAGAAATGGGCAAGAACAAGAATCTCGCAATTTTCAAATTTAAGCAAGAACAAGATCGAACTGCTGATGCAAGAACCTCTCAGCAATAACAAAAGCAAAAATAAGATTAACCTTGAATGAAGTGCTCCAAATCCAGATTCTTCCTATTTTTTAATTCAGCATTAACATGACTTTCTCAGCAAGAACGAGATCGTACTGCTAACGCAAGAACAAGAACGACTCTGCAAGAACAAAAGCAAAAACAAGATTAACCTTGAACTAAAGGCTCCAAACTAATATTCTTGCATTTATTATATTCATCAAGAACAAGATCGTCCTGCCGATGCAAGAACAAGAACGACTCTGCAAGAACATACCCAGAAATCAAGATATTAACCTTGAATGAAATGCTCCAAACCGAGATTCTTGCGTTTTTTAAAATTCAGATTGAACAAGACTTTCTCAGCAAGAACAAGATCGTCCTGCCGATGCAAGAACAAGAACGACTCTGCAAAAACAAAAGCAAAAACAAGATAACCCTTAAATGATATGCTCCAAACCAAGATTCTTGCATTTTTTAAATTCAGCATGAACAAGACTTTCTCAGCAAGAACAAGTTCCACCTGCCGATGCAAGAACAAGAACGAATCTGCAAAAACAAAAGCAAAAACAAGATAACCCTTATATGATATGCTCCAAACCAAGATTCTTGCTTTTTTTAATTTCAGCATGAACAAGATTTTCTCAGCAAGAACAATATAATAATAGAAATACGATGGTTAGTTGTCAATATAAAAGAGAAACGTCTGTTCAAGACATACCATTCTCAAAATTGAAGCGGATTTTAAAAGCCTATAACACGGATTTTAATCCTATAAAACTGAAATTTTCGTATAGACAGTTACAATATTGTCAAAAAGGTTGCACGTAACATTTTTTCTGGGATTCTCAAAAAACATAACCTTCTCAAATCGACACACTTAATAGAAAAAGGTTTTAAATAACTGATTGTCAAAATTTCGAATACGCAGACGCTTCAGATTTTGGGTCAACGTACCCGATTTATTCAAAAACCCTTATTAGATCGTAAGAATAATTATTAAGCTGCAGTATATACTCAATTTTGGCAGACAATATTTGAATGAAGGTGTTTTTTTTTTTCTTTTGTATTTAATTAAATGAAGCACAAGTTGGGACATTAAATTTCTATAAATTATATGTGCTGCTTATATGAATTTAATACCTATTTAACTCATATTATTTAAACTCATAGTAATACGTATAACAATTCTACAACTTTGTTGACTTAAACTAAAGATGCAGCTCCAACAATTGAGTTGCGTTAGAAGCTTTCGCAAGTTATGAAAATAAAGTTCTACTTAGCATAGTATATAATGTGCGCATGCGCCATTTTAAAAATTAATCAATTTTTTACTCGTTAACAGTCTCTAATTACCATAACAATGCATTAAATACTGAATAACTTAACTTTAGTTCCTTTTAACGGTTCGTCTTAGACCAATATGGAATTTCAAAACTTCTGTTTGAGATTTTTTGAAATACAAAAGCTTATATGATATAAATATAATGTATTTTTAACTAAAGCTTACATAAATATCTTGTGCTTTTTTGTTGTTAATTATTAGATTTTTTATTAAACAAACTTTGTTTGTTGATGGTATTTATATGTAAAATGTTGCAGTGAGAAAGTTTTGTAAAATTATACAAGCTCATTTTTTTAAAGGAGAAAATGATTCCAGAAATGTTATTAAAGATTTGAGAACTTTTATTAAAATGTACAGAGCTTTTAGTGAAGTTTTCAGAGATTTTATTAAAGCTTTCAGAGCTTTTGTTAAAGCTTTCAGAGCTTTTATTAAAGATTTCAGAGCCTTGATTAAATCTTTTAAAGCTTTTATTAAAGCTCTCACAGATTCCATTAAAGTATTCAGATCTTTTATTAAGCTTATGGTGCTTTTATTAAAGCTTTCCGTGTTTTTATTAAAGCTTTAAGAACATTTGTAAACAAATTAGTAGCATTAACAAAAAAACTAGGAACTTTCATAGCTTTTGTTAAAGCTTTCATAGCTTTTGTTAAAGCTTTAATAGCTTTTATTAAAGCTTTCAGAGCTTTTATTAAAGCTTTCAGAACTTTTATTAAAGATTTCTGAGCTTTTATTAAAGCTTTCAGAGCTTTTATTAAAGCTTTCAGAGATTTTATTAAAGCTTCCCGAGATTTTTTTAAAACTTTTAGAATATATGTAAACAATTTAGTATCTTTAATAAAAAACGTTTGGATTTTTCTTAACAATTTCACAAATTTAATAAAATCTATGAGATCTTCAACCATTCAAAATTTTTCATTCATTTTTTAATTACAGCGTGCATAAATAAAATGTATAAATGCTTTCTCAAAGTTTTCTAAAATTTTTAAAATTGGTAAAACTAACATAAAAGCTTTCAAATCAGTGTTTTTAATTACATTTGCACATTTCTAATTATATTTTTCATTAAAGCTTTTCAAACATTCAAAAACAATTTTTAACGGATTCAGAAGTGTTTCATAAATTCAAAAAAGCTTATTCAAAAGTTATCATACATTATTATTTAATAAAGCTTTCAAGAAATCAAAAAAGTTCTCATTAAGTTTTAAAACTGACATCAAATCCTCACAAAATAACTTTAAAACCATTATAAAATCTTTCGAATAACTTTTAGATAAACATAAAAGTTCTGAAAGCTATCCCAAAAGTTTCCCAAATGCTCTCATTAACGCTTTCAAAACTTACACTGCTACCACAACACCCAAAATTTCTAGCTAGAAGAGCGTTTCCTTGGACCACTTTCGCGACGATCCCGGCAAACTCGGGTCACGTGACTCATCGCTGGCGCTGCGACTGCGGCTGTGTTCGATATCATTCGAAGCCGTTGAGCTGTCAGAGCTTTCATCCGTCGGCAGCTTAATCAGCGGCAATTCAAGCATTACCGATGGACACGTCGTGCTCTCAGCACCATACTCATCAACGCTATCGTTGCGCTCCAACATGCTTTGATGCGTGGCGCTTCTATTTAGTGCATACACAGTAGGCGTCGCTGCCAATTTCTCCGCTTGTGCTGACGTCGAGCCGCGTATGATGAGATTTTTTAATGAGTTGGGCACACAAATGATGGGCTGTCGCTGCTGCTGCTCTGTCTTTGCTCGGATAATCACCGAGTCCGAGATGGAGGATAGGCAAGCATCGTCGTCGGCAAGACGCGAACGTGGCAGTTGTTGTCGTTGATTGTTTGACGGCGCAAAGTTCGCCAAAAGCTCGTTGCCCATGGCGACGTCCGAGAGTGGGCTACAACGCCTGGAGCTATCTCTGCGTTGAGCGCCACCAACCGCGGCAAAAACCTCCGTGTTGAGCGTGGAGCAGGTGTCCTCCTCGGTGGTGTTTGTTGTGTTAGTCGGCAGACTCTGCGGATCGCTGTATTGCTGCAGCAGCTGCGCGCGTCGCGGATGCGTTGGCGGACTGCTGCTGGAAATTACGGCGCCGAAATGTGTTTCCAGCGGCGCTGTGGGTGATGTATGCGCCGGCGGCAACGAAAAGTCCTGCAGCTGCTGGCCGATCAAAGAGATGCGATCGCTGGAGCAGGTGCTGATCGTGCGATGACGCTGCAACAGCGGGCGTCTTGGTCGATTGTTAGTTGGTGTGGTTGTTATGGTCGTAGTAACTGCTGGCGCGGCGCCCAAACTGTAACGCTTTTCGGCGAGATGTCGCTGCTGCTGCGACTCTTGGCTGCGCAGCGTTATTGCGGGCGGCGGCGTAGCTACAGCCACAGTTAATGGCGCCGCCACCTCGTCGCTAGCGCCCAAACTCGCCTCCTCGCTGTCGCTGCTAAACTGCTGCATGTCCTCGTCGGTATCCGCGACGCTATCCAGAAACACGGAGTCCTCGTCGAGCGAACGCAAATCCGAGTCTTGATACTCGATTGAAGAAATCTTAAAGGAACTAAGCGAGGCGAGTGGTGCGCGTTTCTCGGGATTGAAGAAGGTGCGCGCAGTGCCAAAGCTGCCGCTGCCATTGAGCTTTTCCAAGCTGTGCGGTGTGCTGTCCATGCTTAGGCTGCTCGAGTTACCTAATGCTGTTGTGTTGTTGGTGGCAGCAACGGCTGCAGCCGCTGCAATGGCCGCCGCCGAGTTGCTGTACGGAAAGCTATTGTTATTGTGCTCAAAGCTCTGCTGCTGCTGTTGCTGACCAGAACTTGGAGTTCGCTCGACGACGGCGATCTTGCGACGCACATTCAGACGCAGCTCCTCCGTCGGCGAGTCGTTGTAGTGAAAGCTCTGCTTAGGGTTTGTGGGCTTTGTGATGCCAGCTAGCGGCTGATTGTAGGGAAACATGTCGACCGTGTCGGCGCTGATCGAGTGTATTTGCTGCTTGCGTCCGGCCTGTGCGCTCTCCGGATCGTAGTATGCGAT
The DNA here is from genome assembly GCA_951804985.1 of Dryomyza anilis. Lineage (NCBI taxonomy): Eukaryota > Metazoa > Arthropoda > Insecta > Diptera > Dryomyzidae > Dryomyza > Dryomyza anilis. The sequence goes on along the minus strand of OX638131.1, from coordinate 8,291,512 downwards.
GCTGTGCTTGCGCACAAAAGTTGACGCAGCGGCGGCGCCATTGGCGGCAGTAGTTGGTGATGCAGTCTTGATCGTTGTTTTTGCAGTTGTCGTTGTTGTAAAGCTTTGATTTGTGGCTGTCTGTGCGGTTGCAGCTGTTGTAGCAGTTGGCGGTGGCAACTGTTGCTCATAAGCGCTACGATCCGAGGGACTTGGTGAAGCTTTTGGCGTCGGCTGTATCACTTGTATATCGGGATAGTAATAGTCCCACAAATCCGTGCTCGAGGTACGCGATGCTGTCGACAGCTTGCGCTGCAGCGTTGGCGGCAAATTACTGAGACCCAAAGTGAACGCCGAACAACGACGCTCCAGATAGGAGCTTTCCGTGCTGCAGCATGTCATGGCACTGCTGCGACGCGAATCGGTTGCCTGCGAAACGTAAATGGTTTTTATTTTTTAAGTGTATTTGACAAATAACGTACGTCGTCTAACAACTTACAGCATGCGGCACCGCAAGCAGCGATTGCGCACCGCCCACGACACCGCTGATACCGCCGCCACTTTTGGTTGAGTCGTTGCGTTTGTGGTGGGCACCCTCGATGTCCTCGAGATGCCGACGATTGCTGTCCGGATAGTTGCCGTTGTCCAGCTCATCATCTGTCTCCAAAAAGAAGTCGTCCATGCCAAAGCTGCTGCCCATCGGATAGTTGCTGAGTATGCGTGAAGATTCGGAGCCGCTTTTGCGCCGTCCAGCACCAACGCTGCCACCGCCGCCGCCACCAATGAGTAGACTGCTGCCTGAGTTGCCGCCGTAAGAGTAGGAAAATCGACGGGGTGGTTCCAGCAAACTGCTGTAGCCGCCGCCACCTGAAATCGATAAACGTGTTAGTTGAATAGAAGCAAAACATGTTTCTTGAAACATTTGAGAGTGTTTAGTTGGCATAATAGCTGTTTATGCGACTTTGTATTATGAAAGTTTTAAAAGCTTTTTTCATTTTGTATTGTAAAATTGGTTTTAGTCACTAGCATTTTCTGTATAAGGCTTTACAAAGCTTTAAACTCATGAAAGCTTACAAGAGCATTTTTATAGGCTTTTAATAGAGAAAGCTTTGAAATTTATTTGATTTTTATATCTTTAAAAAGGTTTTGGTTACATTTATTGAACTTATACAGCTTCATCATAAAGTTTTCATATTTTAATAAATTTTATTCGCCTTCTAATGGGAAATCTTTCAAAGATTTTATGTTTTTTATATATTAAAATCGTTTTCGGTTACTTTTGATTTATAAAGCTTTATTAAGCTTTAGAACTTGAAAGTTTTATCAAACTTTAAAATATGAAAGCTTTATTAAGCTTCAAAACTTGAAAGTTTTATCAAATCTTAAAACTTGAAAGCTTTATTAAGCTTTAAAACTTGAAAGCTTTATTAAGCTTTAAAACTTGAAAGCTTTCTTAAAAATGTTAGTACTACTTACCAACCGATGAAAACCTATAACCTCGATGCAAAACCGGCGGCGCACTAACATTTCCCAGTGACATCATTCGTTGTCGCCGATATAAAATAGTGTCGTACTCATCTGGATATATGGACATGCCGGTCGCCACCATAGCCTCCTGTATTTTACGATCCTCCTCTTCTTGCATGCAAACAGCAGCCACTGCCGCCATCTTTGGATCTTTCAGAACCTTGAGTGTCTCATTCGAACTGCTGCGACTCTTCCAAACGATCAGAAAAACCATCAGACCAAAGAAACCGCCTAGTGTAGCTGCGATACGTACGCCGGTCATCACATCGTACGTGGCAAAGAATTCGGCGCGTATGCGTTGACGTTCAGCCTTTAGAGTCATATTCTGCAAATCTGGCGGTATAGCAGAGGTGGCAGCCGCAGCTGTATCGTCGAAGGGGGAGAAGGAAGCGTCCGCCAATGTGGTCGATATGGGGCGGGCAGTACTAAAGACAGGCGTGGAAGGGTACCTACAAAAAAACAAAATTGAAAATTTTAAGACTTTATTAATGACTTCTTAAATGAAAAACTCTTCATCTCTAGATAATTTTTTTGCCAGGGTAGAAGCGGTTTAAACGCGATTCTTAGCAGATAAAGACGTAGAAGCCGTCTGTTTTCTGCACGGGAAGTTGCCTTTAAAATTTTACAAAATTGAAGATGTAACATTTGTCTACATTTTTATGAAGTTAAAATAAATACAGAATGTAGTTAAAATAAATACATATGTAGTTAAAATAAATACATATGTAGTTAAAATAAATACATATGTAGTTAAAATAAATACATAATATTTATCTACACATTTCAGGACGTATAACTACAAAATGTACCTATTTTCAATACAAATGTACTTAAATTCTATGTATAAATTTATCTAGTTAGTTTACATACATTTGGATGCAATTCAAATACATATGTATTTATTTTAAAGACAAATATTTAACTTACCGCAGCGTGGTTGTAGCATAATCTTTATTTTTGGCACGTGGCACAGTCTGTACAGTAAATTGGCCCCCAGTGTCCACAATACGCAATGGATCCGGCATATTGGCCGCTGCAGCACCCAGACTTTCGGCATCTTCAACATATTTGGCGGCATATTCATAGTTGGAGCGTGAGGAAGATGTTTTAGCAGCAGTTCGAATGCGATTATTGTGAATGTAGTAGGGCGTGGCCAAATAACTGGAGATTGTGGCGGCACCAGAAGCGGACAATTGAGATGACGCGACAGCACGTCGTGTTATTTTGGCCATTTCTAAAAGAGCATAGTCTGCAAAAATTCTGTAAAAAAAAGAGAATACTTGTTATAGAAAGTGAAAAATATATAAGAGTTAAAATTAATACTACAACATAGCTCAAAACAAGTAAGAAAGGATAGGTCATACGAGAAATTTTAAGGTATACTTATGAACAAAAGTGGATGGATCACAGGTGTCAAGTTTACCGATCTTTACCATTTTCAATACCAGCCAGCGCGGGCAAACAAGTAATCTAAATGCCGAATTTCATTGATCTAGCTCTTTTTGTTTTCATGTAATCGTGATTTCAACCGACAGACTGGCAGACAAGCTGTACAAGATTATATGTACTTTTCATACTGCCCAAATCTTCTTCTGGAAGTTACAAATGAAAAACACTTAATCTTTTAGTGTGTGATGTAAGAAATTGGGCTCTGTTGTACTCTCTAAAAAGAGTGATTTTAGAGAGTACTACAAAATTATTAGGTGTGATTTTTAAAACAACATCTACGTACATAATTTTCTAATATTCTATATTTTTAATATTATTATTATTAAAAAATTTGCTAAAATTACAGGTAATAGTTGTAATTTGCATATTTTATAACCCAACTTTTGCTCATTTTCCAATTAAAATTGTTTCCGCATTATGGTTTTCAAAAGACTCAACACAGCACTGCTTAACAAAACTTAAAACTGATTCGCCTACACAATTTCAAGTTCGTTCCCTATTCTTTTTTATCTTTCTCATTTACCAAGTACTTATTCTAAACTATTTAGACGCTCTGTCAGCTCTTTGAAAAACGATTAAAACTTTGGCAATAATCAGTGAAATAAATTTTCACAAACTATGCAAAGAACGACGTCGAGGCTGATGCCGGAATGAAAATGCAAATGTTTGGTCACCGCACAAATGCGGGTCACTAATATGTAGGCGGTGAGATGGGGTTGTCGGAAACAGGGTTGTGCGAATACGAATAGTTCTTAATTGTCTACATAACAGTGTCAACAATATGTAAAAAATGTAGATAATTGTGCTAATTAAGTAGTGAGTTCTTTTTAACATGTATACAATTATATATGACATGTCGACAATTAATTATTATGTATTAAACGTAGAAAATAAATTATTACAATTAATTATAATATGTAGACAATTAATTGTAACATATAGACACTCGTAGAAAATTATTTATAAACATCATACAAATATTTATGACATTTATTTATAATATCGTCGTTATAGAACGAAAAGTCACCAAATACATTTTTATAAAAAACTTATTTTTAGAGTTTGTTGATTAATATTATAAAAAGTAAATGATGAATTATCTTATCATTTTGTAAATGAATATTTCACATTTTGAAAATGTATTTAGTGACTTTTCGTTCTACAACGACGATATGTAAAAAATTATTTGTAATGAGTAGACAATTGTAGATAACTATTTATAGTAAGAACATAATATAATGTATGGTTATTCAGAAAATATTCCGAATTAAACATCAAAATTATTAATATTTTCCACCTGCTCTACTTCTGTTTTATCCGAAATATAGGCTGGTGTTCGTAAGTTCAATTCGAATTTCTTAGGACTTTAAACCCAACTTTTCACTTAAATTTATTTTGGATTCGTCCTATCATAACACAAAGCCCCATTTTTTATAGATTGGTTGGCCACCTAATGGTTATGCGTTTTGGCAAATATTATACGCTTCGTCCTATGTCTCTTAGTTAGCAATGGGACATTTTATGATGATCTCCCAAAGATAATTTTTTTGACTAATATACACCTCACAGTCCTAGTTGAAATTTGGACTTCTTTGAATTATTTGCAGCTGACTTAAATAGGTCCCGAATTAATAGTAACTTTATGTAATTATCCACCTTCAAGAAGGTTTTCTATGGTCTACCTTTTCAAAAATGTGTGTTTGAAGCCAGAAATGCATTGTGTACAAAGTTATCTGGCCTTCCTAAATATTTGGTTGTTTTGCGATGGCTTTGACCTACATTTTTTATCATTTTAAAGATATATCGTTCGACATTTGAAAAATGCTGTGATCCATATTTCTAAAGTAACGTATTTTATTTTTAAAATTGAATTTTAATACATTTACTGAGAATGTAAAATTATTACTTACAAATTATTTTTCTTTGAAAATATTTAAATTTTTAATTATTTTTTTGTCCGCTTTTAAATATGACTTTTTGAGTATAAGGTATTGTACCAAACTCAGTTTATTTTTGAGGTATTAGCAACTTATCATTTTTGAAATAAGACATATTGACAATCATTTCTTGTGAGTGACCCAGGTAGGAATTTCCAGGCTGCAACAAAAATGCCAGGCTTCTTACAGACATGCACAATCGTTATTCACAGACTCCACACAAGCCTGAGTCTATCGTCACTCCCAGGCTTTACACAGGCCTTGTTAGTTTTGGTTAGACACAAGCCTGGCACAATCGTCACTCACAGACTCCACACAGGCCTTGAGCTTGGTATAGCTTGGTATATCAAGCTAGACACAGGGCTGGTACATTTACCATTCCCAAATTATGCCCAATAGCCTGAAGCTTCAGGCATATTACAAGTATTGTCACAAGTCTGAGGCATATGTCTTGTTTCAATTCTGAGGCACAAGCCTGCGCATCAAGCCTTGGTCTCAGCCTGGGACACAAGCCTTCTTACAATCCTGAATTACAGGCTTGTAACATAGTTATCATTACAGTCTTGACACAGTCTTGGAACGTGGCTGAATAACAGAGTTGACACAGGCCTGAGAAGCATTGACGCCGGTCGTTAATTCCTACTTGGGGATCTCCACATTCGTAACCGAAAAATGATAAAAAAAATTAAAAAAAGTACTGTATTAAAAATAAATAAAAATGTCTTTAAAATAAATACATATGTAATTGATTTACGCCCAAAAGCAAATGTATTTGTTTTTACTACATTAATGTAGTTGTTTTTAATCAACCAATTTCAACGGAAACCCAATGAGTTGGCATCGCTAGTCTTGGGTCTGCATGGGTTTGATTTTATATCTGCTCACTTTCGCAGTGGTCCGTCGTGTATTTGTATGTTCTTCAAATGTAGCAAAATTAAGTCAAATAAATACAAATGTATTTAAAAACTAACAAAATGTAGTAAAACTACATATTTTCGCAACAAAGACATAAATGTAGTATAATTTACTACAGATATTTTTACGAGGTTTTTTTTTGTCTGTAACTGCATATAAACTATTTGTTTTTATCAAAACTTTAAAAAAGAAGGATCAAAATTCTTCAGCTTTAGATCCGATTATACTAACTACGTATTTGTAATATTAGTTTCTATTTGTATATTTAAATTATTCCAGGAAATTAAAAGAAACATTACGTTTAAAGTATTTTGTATAACTAGTTTCAAATAATGCGGTCTTTTTTCTATTCTCAGTACTGACTGAAAAGAACATAAATTTTAAGCAATATGTAATTTTCTTTAAAACGTTACGTCATAGAAAAAACCGGAATACTCAGTCAAAATTAGCACTTCCGAATATTCAAGAAATGATGTAAGATCAAAAATCTCCTTAGTCTCCTGTTCTACATTAATTTGGCTAATGTAGATAATTACACACAATACTTTCGTACACTTGTCATATGATCCGCCCATAACCAACACGTACCAACATCAAAAGTCAACTCAGCTGACCCACTAATTCCGAATTTTAATTGTGTGCCTTGTAGTAAGGTCAAAATGTAGAGCACTGACTGAGCACAACGGCTGACACCGGATAATTTGTAACCTTCGGCGTTGCACCGCATAAATCCGACTCATTGGGAGCACTACAACAACAACAATAATATAGCAGCAACAACAAACTCGACGACAGTAACATGTTGTAATTGTAAGCCATAAAACGATTATCGTTCGTTTGTTGTTGCATGCAAAAGTGTGGGAGAGAAGAGTTTAAACGTGGTGTGTATGTGCGTGAGCTCTTATTGTATGTATTGTGTTTAAAATAAATCTTTGTCGTTGTGTCATGAAAGCTCGAAAGTGTTGCCACATCTAAAAAAATTTTAATTAATTTATAAAAATATTCAAAAATTTTCAAATATTTAATTTCCTTTCAATTTAAACGGATCTCGTAACCGAAACGCAGTTCTTGTTGCAATTTCATACAAATTAAAAAAAAAATAATAACGGCCAATTATTTTTAATTTAGTTTCAGTCTCAGTTTGATTCGAAAAAAAATAAAATAAAGAGTTCGAATAAATATTAATTATTTGGTTAATTTTTTTACATTCTCTACGATTGTGGTTAAAATAATAATGTTTTCAGTTTCAAATGTAGTTCTAATTTTTATTTGTTATAATTTTTGTTCCAGTTTAATTCTCTGGTTCAACAATAATGTTATATTTCGTTCTGATTTCGTTTACACCCGAGTTCTATTAAATGCTACTTTTTTTTTAAATATAAAATTTAAAAAAATCTTCTTTTGTTTTCCAACAGCTCCTGTGTCACTTAAGCAACTAAGCTGCGCTTTTTTTATGCGCTCTGCGTCCTGCACAAAACAATGCAAAATATTTGACTTGTATCCCCCCCGAGTGTTTTTATATTTTATGTTTTTTTTTTTCACTTTTTTACAAAGCTCAGAAGCCATTATTTGCAACGGTTGGCGTTTGTCCTTCGGCGGGAGACTTTAAAACGTTGCACTATTGTGTGATGTTGCTGTGCAATTGTTGCTTTTGTGCTTTGTAGTGTGGGATATATAGCTTTAAGCTAACAACATTGTTGTTATATATTTGACGCAAAAAGCAACAATGTTCCCAAAAAAAATGTTCTCAAAAGTTATTAGTTTTTTTTGTTATTAAATAGAATAATTATTCAAATATCACAAAAAAAAGAACAAATTTTAAGAATTCAGAATTTTGTGGTAAAGTTGGATTTTGTGTCAAAAATATATTTCTGTCAATGAATTTCGTAGTGCGCCCTTTTTTATAATTTGTTTATTTAGTTAAATATATATAGAATTTTGTAGGTGTAATACTATTTTATATTTAAAATTAGACTTACCAGTAAAGTCTTTGTGAATATTTGAATAATAATAAAACATGATGATATTGTTACGAATATTCAGTCTACGGAAAACTGCTCTACAAGTTCGTATCTCTGGATTGTGTACAAAATAAGACACTCTCTGCGCCTTTTTTTATAATTTGTTTATTTAGTTAAATATATATAGAATTTTGTAGTTATAATACTACTTTATATTTAAAATTAGACTTACCAGTGAAGTCTCTGTGAATATTTGAATAATAATAAAACATGATGATATTGTTACGAATATTCAGTCTACGGAAAACTGCTCTACAATTTCGTATATCTGGATTGTGTACAAAATAAGACACTCTTATGTTTGGATTAAATTATAACCATTAACTTTATTAATTCACTTTAATAAACAACTATACTAATAACATATTCTTACAACTGCTGCATGTCCACTGTTTAACTTGACATTGATCACACACGAGAGGCACTCGACCACTTTTCAATCACTACTGAAGTGCTGCGCCTCAGATGCGGCGTCATGGTATACTGCATACATCGGTTCGACAAGTTTCGAGAACCTTCTACACTTCTCGAGAATGCTACATGCTATTTGCATCTCATTCGCACTCATGTGTTTTATTGCGATGATCTTCTATCTCTTTCTCGTACATTGCCTCAGTGCGCTGAATGATATTCCGTCTCTTTCTAACACATTGCTCAGAGCGCTGAATTGTCTTGCTTCTCATTTATTCTTGTTTATTGCTTGGTACTATGGGAAAAATTACCTTTTTTCGTAACAATATGTTTCATTAAATTCCAAAATGCTTAATAAACATTTTGAATTCTTCATTAAAACTATAAAAATTCATATACTAATCAATGGATTAATTCATAAAATTCACATTTCCCTAAAAATTAAATTTCTCACAAAACATTTATAACTGGGGATTGAAACCGTAACCGATATCCATTTAAAACCGTATCATTTTGTTAAACCCAAACAGTTATACCATAGTATGCCATTCGATTCGATATTGCTTCGAGATGTCGATGAATTCATTCGATCTCCATTAAGATTTCATATCTATATTACATTACAATTTGTTCTAAGATGTACGCAGATATCGTATCGAGATGATGAAATTTATTCGGAACGAGAAAACAACGATTATGAATCGATATCGCATCGAACATCGATTCGAAAAAATTGCGATATCGATGTGATAAATATTTAAATATCGTATCTTTTTCTTAAATTGAATTGAACTAAGATTTTAAAATATAGTAGTGATAAAGCGACGATATCGAACTTTTATCGCAGTTAGTTTGAGAAACTTCGATCATCAAAGAGCTCCGAGACATGGAAGATTGGGACAATAACCAGAAATAAACCGATATACAAAACCGATAATTATGGTATCGGACCTTTTCTCGTAGCAATATCGAGAGTCAAATTTAACTTACGTTTAATATTGAAAACTTTGTGATAAATGTTTAGATATCGTATATTGTCAATTTGAATGTACGAGAAAGTTTAAATTTTAAAACCGATAAAGCTACGAAATGGCAAAGTTAGTTTGAGAAATCTTCTAGTTTGAGAAATCTTCTTTAGACACGGTTGACTGCGTATTTTGCATTCTTTTCTCAATACAACAAAGAAATCATTTAAAAGATTTCTCATCGATTTCTTTGACCAGAACGATTTAAAATATTTTTCTGCATTCAGAAATCAAACTTAAAAACATTTGTTAGTCATTCTCATATAAAATCAACCATAATTTGATCGAGTACCAGAAAATAAAATTTTTCACATACAATAACATAAATTCTAATAACAATCGCTATAACAATCTTTAATATGCAATTTTAATAAAATATACAAATTACAGAATAAGCGCTCATTGTACAATAAATTTTTTTGTTTAATAAATTAAAACTCATATGTACAAATTTTATTTTTAACATATTGTAAAAACCACTAAAATTAAATAATTTTTTTCAATAACCATTTATTCACGCATTATTCGATAAATCTCGAATATTATAAACAATTCAAAGCAACTATTTTTCGCCTGCTTCAGACTCTCGTGCTTTCAATCAACACAGCGGCGCATTTATTAAAATTTAAATGTTTTTAATAGTGTATAATATATATGGCAACCATTAATAAATGAAATTAATTGAAAACAAAATCATTGCAATAAAATCTGATTTAAATATGCGTTATAAAGCTTTCAGAGGCAGCATAAAATAAAATACAATATTTTGTGTTAGTAGTGCTATTTGTTGGATTTTGATTTTTAATAAAAATGTTTTATTAATGAAAGAGCTCTGAATAAAAAAACATTATCGATATCTTAAAAATATCGAAACGATATAATAAATAGGCCGAAATTATCGTTTTCGATAACACTACTCAACAAAATGAGAAAAAACGTTGCTGTGGACATCACATACAACAATTCCAAATAAATGGTCTCCATTTGTTTTTTATTCCAAAAAGTGGCTGAAGTTTTCGATATCGATTTTCTTAAATACGATACGTAATAGGAAAAACTAAGTATGCAGTTAAAACCAGTACCCGTGTATTATATAGAATTGATGTATGGCATATGTCGCACAGTGTGCCCAAACGCTCTTAAATCGGGTGAAATTCAGTATTTTCGGAACCACTCAACCGATTTTAAAAAGTGTTGTACAGAGAGAACTTGAGAGAATTTAAGTTTTAAAATTGGAGTTTGTATCTTTAATGGTTATGGAGATAAAAATCAGTAAAGTTGAGATTTTTTTCATGAAACATTTTTCAAAAATTGCAAAAAATCCAAAAGTTATCTTCAAAAATTTAAAAAAAAAAATCATATTCTAGTCTATATCTAAAACTAATCAAGATATTTTCTCATATAAGCACATTTTCGTTAGATCTCAATGTAAGCTTTTCATAAACAAAAGAATTTTAAAAATCGGATAACTTTTGGATTTTTTACAATTTTTGAAAAAAATTTCATGAAAAAAATCTCAACTTTACTGATTTTTATCTTAATAACTATCGTAGCCGCGGTAGCTCAGTGGTTAGTGCGTTGGACTGCGAGCCGAAAGGTCCCCGGTTCAAGCCTGGACTGGGGCTAACAACATCTTTTCATAGAAACATTTTTCTATACCGCGCTACCTCTCGTCAGTAAATGGCAAACCTACGAGATTAAAACCATTGCCTATGAAAAGCTCTCACCCGCCGTTCGGATTCGGCAATAAACTGTAGGTCCCACCACTTTGAGTACAAATGTAACACGCACAGCTCAAAATGGTGAGAGAGCTCGGCCGAAGTTCTACACAGGACTGTAGCGCCAAACTATTATATTATTATATTAATTTTAAACATTTTAAATTTTTAAAATCGGTTGAGTGGTTCTGAAAATACTAAATTTCACCCGATTTAAGAGCATTTGGGCACACTGTGTGTCGTATGGATATTAGACTGATATTGGGTTTGTATGAAAAAAAAATGTTTGGATTTCGATTGAAAAAGTCAACCACTAAAAATTATCTATTGGATGACTAAATCGATGTGGAGAATTTTCCGTGAAATCCGAATATTAGAAATGGACCCGCCGGAACCACAAAGTTCGCGTTTTGGTACCCAAATCGACAATTTCAAAGTTGAATTGACGTCTGCCAAACTGAATGTACTAAAAAAGTGTATATGTCATGTGTTAGGAAATTTAATTACTATTTCAAATAACGACCATAATCATTTCCGATTTTGGTCGTTTGGCAAATGTTTTAAATAATGATGCCAATCGATAGGTAATTTTAAAACAAAATACCTTTACATCACTATTTTATTTTGCACCACTAAAGAGTTAAAGCATAAAAACGAAAAGATTCGCCCTTTTGGCCGGACAAGATTTTCAATTTTTCAAATTTCTTCGTTTTTTTTTTTTTGCTATAACTCTTTATTGGTGCAAGATAAAATAGTGGTGTAAAGGCATTATAATTCTTTGGTAGTCTTTGGTAAATTATGATTCTTTGGTAGTCGTTATCAAAAATTTCGATTACGATTAAAAATAATCAAAAAGTAATTTGATTCTTAGTACATTTTTTTGATTATTTTCACGACTACTTTAAAAGATACAAAAACTAGTAATCGGACTACCTTTTTTTTTTTGTTTATTTTCAAATATTTCTGTAGTAGAACTTTGCCTGAAACTCCTCGTCAGTGCTCGATTGTCCGAAAAAATGACATGTTGAGCTCATGAGTGCGACCCTACAGTAGCTCCTTAATGTTTCGACCTCTTTAATGAAAAAGTTTTATTTTTAAATGTTTTATTATTTTTAAAAAGTTGTAATGTTGAAAGGTTTCATTTTTAAAAAGTTTTATTTACTCAAAAATTGTTTCTGTTTTTAATACCACTTTTTAATGCATAAATTAAATTAGCAACCGCTATACATTTTCATTACCATTCATCACTCTTTATTTTCATCATTATCAGCAGCAACAACATCATCATCACAATGTTGCTCATCGGCGTCATAAACTCTGTCTTGCCATTAATACGACCCGACTCGAATTTCACTTTAATAATTTATACGACCACAAAAAACAATTTACGACATACGCACCACAATGAAGACCTTTCGCAATGAACCCCACTACTACTCCGCAAAAGTTCTGGCAATTGTTTATTTGTCAGCATGTCCTGTTTCGTTTTCACTTCCGCTTCCTATTGATTGATGACTTTGTCATTAATCAGGATACGACGAACAAAAATATCGGGCATTCGTTTGGTAGGTCAGCAACGGCGGTGGCAGTACCTCTTTCTAGCTATCACCAAACTCTTACTCCTTGTATAGAGTCTGACAGTGTCCGAAAATAGACCGTATTTTGTGATAGATGATTTTGGTTACGCACTCCCAATACCAACCCCCAATACTACATCGTCACGTCTAACATGAACATAAAATATTGTTTTGTCTGAACAATACAAAACTCAGTATTCCTCAGTACGACTCACACATATTTGGTTTCACTTGATATTGTATTTCGAGTGAAATTAGTTCTATCGTCGTCGTAGGAGACCTATTGATAAATATAGGAATAAAAAAAAAACAAATATGACAAAAACAACTCTAGATAAATGCAGCTCGAAGTACCTACACAAAAATCAATTGAATTTGTAGCTGCACAGTTGACATTTGTACGAAAAGTCAATGAAAAGTGTACCAAAAATAGTTGTCAATATGAATAGTTTTTATGTGCTAGATTTTCACAAAGAAAAAGTTGAATTCGATATTTTGTGCGAAAAATTGAAGCTAATGAAATGTCAAAATACAACAATCGTAAATAAGCTTTCAATTGAAAGGTGTTGTGCAAAAAAAGGGTCAAATTAGTATATTTTAAAAATTGAGGTTATGAAGCCATAGTTTTTTAATTCACCCATTGAATTTGAGGATTGAAAAAACTTTAAAGATAAAATATGCGATCTATCAGAATTATAAATCAATTAAAAACCGAAAATTGCTCCATTATAAAGGGTTTTTCAATAAGACCGCTACAAAAGTTTTTTTCCCTGTCGCTACAAAAGTAGAGCGACAGGGACAGCAAACGACGCCATATTTCTTGCCGCTCTTTTGACATTTCTCTTCAGTAAGGTTTGTCATTTCATGATGGAAAGATATACGAGCCAACAACGAACCGAAATTATTAAAATTTACTACCGAAATTCGAATTCGTATATCTTTCCATCATGAAATGATTTATTTATTTAATTAATTTTTTTTTTTTTTACATAAAATTACTAAGCATTGTCCCTTAACCCTTCCGAACTGAAAAATGTTGCTGTATATAAAATATTGGCACTAAATGGACTTTAAAAACCAGAAAAAGGTACCATTTGTACCGATTCAGCGTCTTTTTAATATGTTAAACTTTTGGCATATATTGTACCGACCGGTTCGAAAGGGTTAAAACATTTGACAACATTTGAAAACACAAACTTTTTTTTTAAATACAAGCAAAACCCTGTAAAAGGTTCTAAATAGCAACACATTTAAAGCTCATTATCAGTCGTAGCACGTACTCAACTCAATTTGTCTAAAAATTCACAAATAATCGAGAAAAAAAAAAAAGAAACAATAAAAACTGTTAAACATTAAACGTGACATTTGACTGAGGACCCTTGCCATTTTTTATTGCCAACTTTGCCTACTCTTTTTTTCACATTTCTTCCATAATACGTCTGATTATCTTGTATGGGTGTTTGTCCGTCGGTCTTCTATTTTTTGGCAGTTGTCGCGCTGTAATAAAGACATTGCAAACAACAACAATAAGATAAATTACAACAGCAACATTTACAATGTAGCAACATTACTTTGGTACATTTGGAGCTTAAGAAAAGCCGCCGCACACAGAGGCGCATTTTGAAATTGGGGTGAAGTTTTTAACCCGTAAATTGTTTTTATTAAAATTTAATTTTCAATAAAGATTTTCAATATGTTTTGGGGATGGACAGAAAAAAACATGGTCAATTAATAATATTTTAATAGAAAAACAATTATTTATACTATTATAATTGATCAATAGGATGTATACCATTAGCTCAATAATATTTAAACTTTTAATACAATATGTTGCTGTTCATAACTGGATATTGCTTGGGAACAATATATGGTTATGCACCAACTGGTATAGACAGTTACCCATGGAATATATGGATTTGAAACACTTAAGTGGATATTGTGAAAACGACTGTCAGATCTTTAATTGCATATTTTAGTATTCGAACGATATACGAATTTCGATTTAAATTTTTTTTTTCCCCTAATAAAAAAAAACTTATAATTCGCCACTGCTAAAAAAAAAACTCCCGAATTGCTTAATTTTATCAACATCTTTATTTTATGCGCATTTTTGTTCGCATTTTCATTCGCATTTGTCGACGACAAACAGACAGACAATCAGACGTTTGAAGATTACGACTGAAACAAATGCTTTAAGTAATAAACATAAAATGTTTAGCAAAGCAGCTCGAGACAAAGACACGGTGCTCGTCGTAACCTTTGTGACAGTCGCAAAGAAGATTATGACGGACAGCAGCAGGAGATGGCGATGCAGGGGAGGAGGAAGTGAAGGAGTCAAAGCAGACAAAAGAAAGTATACAATAAATGGAGGGAGCTACAGCTGTAAAGAGTAGAAATAGAAATACAAGTCGGCATAATGTTCTAGGGGTGGTTGTCGTCGTTGTAATGGAGATAATGGAGGTGGTGCTAAAAGAGCTCTTTAACGGCTTTCACTGCAGAGTTAAAGTGTTGCTTATGAGTTAATAAGAGCTAAGCAATAATGACGAAAAGAAGACACAGTTTATTGGATTTTTATTAGTGTTTATTGTTGTCGTTGTTTTGTTTGTTGTTGGTATTATTTGTTAGTAGCAGCACGATTACTTTTACGTGCCAAAGTAATGATGATATCTAAGCACAAAAGAATTTTTAGAGGTTATACATGAAATTTTATTTTTTTATAGGGGGGTGAAAAATTCAAATTTTAGTGAAACATTGAATTTTTAGTGAAAAATTGAAGTTTTTGTGAAAAATTGAATTTTTAGTGAAAAATTGAATTTTTAGTAAAAAATTGAATTTTTAGTGCAAAATTGAATTTTAAGTGAAAAATTGAATTTTTAGTGAAAATTTGTTTTTTTTTTTAGTGAAAAATTTAATTTTTAGTGAAAATTTAAATTTTTTGTGAAAAATTAAATTTTTGGTGAAAAAATGAATTTTTAGTGAAAAACTGAATGTTTACTGAAAAATTGGATTTCTAGTGAAAATTTGAATTTTTAGTGAAAAATTGAATTTTTAGTGAAAAATTGTATTTTTAGTGAAAAATTGTATTTTTAGTGAAAAATTGAATTTTTAGTGAAAAAATGACTTTTTAGTGAAAATTTGAATTTTTTGGTAATAAATTGAATTTTTAGTCAAAAATTGAATTTTTAATTTTGATGAAAATTTGAATTTTGAGTGAAAAATGGAATTTTGAGTGAAAATTTTAATTTTTAGTGAATTTTGAGTTAAAATTTTATTTGAGTGACAAATTTGAATTTTGAGTAAGATTTAGAATTTTTATTGGAATTTTGAATTTTTAGTAAAAATTTATATTGAATTTGAGTGAATATTTTAGTATTGAGTGAAAATTTTAATTTTTAATGAAAATTTGAATTTTGTGTTAAAATTTGAAAATTATTGAAAATTTGAATTTTGAATGAAATTTTGAATTTTTCATTTTTAGTGAAAAGTGGAATTTTGGATGAAAATTTTAATTTTGAGCGAAAATTTGAGCTATTGAACATTTAAATTTTAAGTATAAATTCGATTTTAGAGTGAAAATTTGAATAAAAATTTGAATTTAGCGTAGACGGCTTTATCGTGAAAGACGGCAAATGTGCATATTTGAGTATTTAATTTTTTATTTTGGTAAAATTTAGTTAATAATATTACTAAAAAATTGAATTAGGAAAGAAATTTAAATTGTTTCTATTATTGAACTATTTGAATTCTTTAATTTTAAAATGTCTTCTCTAAATAATATATTTTTTTTGTTTTTAAATTCTGGAATCCTTAATAATTGTCTTTTATTATTTCTACTTCCAACCACACTAAATAGAATTAAATGTATTCGAAGTAGCCTTAACACAAAATCACAAAATATTTCCAAATCCTTGGGTGGTTCATAAAATACGCAGCATCGTCTACACAAACCTTGTTCTGTCGTTCGTCTGTCGCCGCCTCGCTCGGTTGCGCATGAAGGCCAAACATTTTGCGGTTGGACCTAATATTTTTTTCTAATCTGACTTGATTAAAAAAAGACGATTGTAAAGTTTTGACGACGGGCAGCCCACCGGGCTCTAGGCCGCGCTTTGCCGTGTTGTGCCCGAAGCGATGCCAGACTAAGTGACATTGTCTTCTGCGTTGCCTTGAGGTTAACCTTAGAAACAGGAGGCTCCTCTGACACATAATAAAACAAGAGAAAAATAAGAGTCTTCTATGAATTAGTAGGGGATTTTACATTAAATGCCGCACAGAGCGACAATTTAAGTACGTGTTCTGTTGGAGAGATTGTCTTCGTTGTCTTTCTAAAGCAATTATGCTAAAATAAATAAATGTTTAAGCGGTCAGAGTGCCAGACAAATTAAATTAGCATCAACTGTGCAGCGACCGACAGACAGACCGAACGACTGTTGCTTTTAAGACTTATTTTATTAGCATAAGTTGCTGGTATTTATTAAAAAAGAAAGAATTGAATTTTATGCAAATTGGGTTTTTTCTATTACAATACAATTTTTATTATTCTGTTTTATATTTTTATTATTCTGTCAACCTTATTATTTGATGCTCTTAGTATTTGTGAGGCTTGAGAGTACTGGTGACGAGCTGGATTGGGTCGAAAAAATAAATGTTTTATAAAGTTCGACCCTTAAAAGAAAGCCTACCTCGTGTCTGATACAAAAGAATATTTGAAACTCGCCAAACGAGTTTTTCGCCATATCTTCTTTATTCGATGTCTGATCGAACAATCAAGTTTTATATATCATTGGAAAATTATCGTTGGTTAATATATTTCTATAAATTTAATTTCTATAAATTTAAAATTTTGTGGTATTTAGAGAACAATAATAATTATTTTGTTTGGTTTCGACACTTTCTTGATGTGAGCTTTTTTTTAGGGGGCGACCTTTGAAACATTTTCTTTTTTTATATATTATTTTTCAATAAAATGTTCACTTAAACACGAGTTCGCTACACTAAGAAAAATTTGTACATAATCCTATTAAAATTGGCCAAGAGGACATTTGGATTTAGGGGCACTTGCATTAAAAGTCTGAATAAACTGACGTCACTTGTCGAAGATGATCTCGGAGGTCTATTAAATCTATGTGAAAAATATATTAACCACTGAGACCTTTCTAACGAAATATAAAACATCAAATAAAAATGATCAGACATCGATAAACAAGCCATGACGATTTAGCGGATTACCTTAGCGGATTACCTTGTAAAATAAATTAGGTGCTAACCTTTAATTTATTTTTATTTTTGAATGGAGATCAGATCGGTCTAATGCGCACGAGCGAGATTTCCAAGGCACGATCTCGAAAATGGCCACCATCTTCTCTCGAACCTTTCTTTAATGTTTAATGACATCAATGTTTAATGTGTCAAAATATGACACAAAATAACATAATCAAAACCAGGCATTAGTTATAAAAATCATGCATTAAAGTTTCACAAAAATATCGATTGAAAACCGCAACTAAAATCGAAACATTTTTTTTAATTGCATGACTTCTAAAAATATCCTGATAACGTCTGAGTGCATGTCGGAAATATCGCGCACAACCGCAACACAATAGTTAGTTAGTCAGGTGGCAGCACTGGCAACGTCAAGCGAGACCTATACACAAACAGACAGACAGGACAGCCATAAACAGGCAGTGGTACGTGTTGCACAGACTGCGCAGCCCTCATTCGTTCGTAGGTCTTTCGTTCGTTCGTTCATTCATTGCATTCAGTGCCACGTGAGGCGGAAGTAGACGTTGTTGCCTCTCAATTACGGACACCATTAAAATAGCATCTATTGTTGTTGCTGTTTCCTTTCTCACACACACACATTCTCGCATTGGCATTGCGACATGGCTTCGTATTTTGTGCAGGCACAGATGCTAAGATATCCAGCCATGAAAATACTTTGGCGCTGTTTTAAGACTTTTGTTATTGTGCTGAAAATGCGAGGAGCAGTTGAAACAAAGGCGCCAGAAACTTTTCAGTTTAATAATGGGTCAGGCAAATTTAGATTTTTAAAATTTTATATTTTTAGTGAAAAATATGTGAAAATTTCATTTTGATTTTTTATTGAAAATTTTAATTTTTAGTGAAAATATGATTTTTGAATGAAAATTTAAATTGAGTGATAAATTTGAATTTTGAGTAAAAATTTAAATTGAGTAACAAATTTGAGTTTTGAGTGAAAATTTGAATTTTGAGTGAAAATTTAAATTTTGAGATACAATTTTTATTTTAAGTGAATATTTTAATTTTTAGTGAATATTCGAATTATGAATGAAAATTTGAATGTTCACTTTAAATTGACAAATTTGTATTTTGAGTGAAAATTTTAATTATGAGTGAAAATTTTAATTTTAAGAGAGTTTGAATTTGAATTTTGAATGATTTTTTGAATTTTAAATGAACATTGAAAATTTAAATTATGAGTGAAAATTTAATTTTGAGTTAAATTTTAAATTCTTAGTAAAATGTTGAATTTTGAGTGAAAATATGAATTTTGAGTGAAAATATGAATTTTGAGTCAAAATATGAATTTTGAGTCAAAATAAGAATTTTGAGTAAAAATTAAAATTAAGTGAAAAATTTGAGTGATATTTTACTGAAAATATGAATTATTAAATTTTAAATATCAAGGAAAATTTTGAGTTTTAGTGAAAATATAAATTTTGAGTGACAATTTAAATTTTGAGTGAATATTTGAATTTTGAGTTAACTCTTGAGTATTGAGTAAACATTTGAATGTTGAGTGAAAAATTTTAATTTTGGAGCGAAAATTTTAATTTTAAGTAAAAATTCGAATTTTGAGTGAAAGTTCGAGTTTGGAGTATTTTAGTGAAAATGCGAAATTTTAGTGAAAATTTGGATTTTAAGTAATTTTTTGAGTGAATATTAGGATTTACAGTGAACATTTAGATTTTGAACAAAAATTTGAATTCAGTTAAAAATTTAGATTTTGATTATTATAAATGCGAAATTTGATATTGAGTGAAAAAAATCAGATTTTGAGTGAAAATTATGATTTTGAGTGAACATTTGAATTCAGGTAAAATTTTTGATTTCAAATTTGAATTTTACATTAAAAATTTAAATTATCGTTGAAATTTTTATTTTAATAAAAATTTGAATTAAAAAAAAATGTTTTTTTTTTTTGAGAATTATTTATTTTTGTGAATAATTATTAAAATATTAGTTTAATTATTTCAAAATTTAAACATGACAACAAATTCTTTAAAATAAAAGTATTGTTTTTTAATTTCCCTATTAAATAGTGATGAATATTTGCAAGAGCAAGGCAAGAAATGTTAATCTTGTTCTTGCACTTGTTCTTGCAAACTAAGTTTTGCTCTTCGTGTGGCATATTGTTTCTTGCTCTTGTTCTTGCAATACCTTTCTTGCTCTTGCTTGCAAGAATCTTCCAACATTTTACTTTTTATATTTTAAATAAAAGATGGTAGACAAATATCTTAAACTATATATTAGTTATGAAAACGTATAAAATTTGAAAACATTGTATTTAGGTTACTTTTTTTTACATATTTTCAATGACTTCAACCAATAATAAATTATTTTACTTACACAAGAACTAAAAATACAATAACATAAACATTTTAATTTAAAAAAAAATCAAAAAAATAAAAATATATAAATATAGTGGTTGACGAGACAATTCAAGGCCATAAGAAAATGAACATATCGTATACACACACTTCAACGAAATATTTTCGTTGCTACCCTGTATCATCGCGTGACAACAAACAGATGCATGACAACAGACAGACGCATGACAAAAGACAGAGGCATGACACCACACTGCATGTATGTATCTAGTACAGCCATTCATTTGGCAACAACAACAATGAGTTACATATCTTTGTTGTACACAAAATTTCCAATCAACAATTCTGTGATGCTTTATTCGCATTTTTGTTGTTGTTGCACTTTTAAACGAAACAGCGGATATATGAAAAAAAACAAAAACAAAAAGTAATATCAGCCCAGTGAGGGACACTGTTAAAATTTTTTATACATATATTAAAATTATATTTCTTGCAAAAAATGCAAGAACAAGATATTTTTGATCATCTTTAACTCCTCTTGTATACGAAGTTGACACGGTGATGATAAAAAATATAAAACAAATTATCTTAAAAAACCAACAAATTTTGAGCTTAGATCCACTTATCTTAAAAACTTGTTGGAATCTTAGCATTCATTAGTAGGTATATTAAAATTAGTCTTGAAAATACAAAAAAATGATTATACATTTTTTTGTAAAACTATTTTTCTACAGTACTATATTTTTTATTCTATGCAGTGGGTGAGAACAGCTTAAAATTACGATTGCAAAACTGAGTACACAGTCAAAATCTCCTCCTGCGAATTATATAGAATTGATCGTATTAAAATTTAGGGTTTTAAAGTATTTGGTTCAAAATTACTATATAGTCTTTGTAGGCTATAGACAGATTAAAGATATGCTCCAAAAATATTGCGATTGTTACTAACTGAATGAAAAGAAAACAGTTCAAGTTTTAATACTTTTTTTTATTATTATTCTTATTACTATTGTGATTCGTGTCCGAAAACAAAAAAGATTAAACTTCAGTGACCTACTAGGCCTGTCTACATTAATTTTTATGTTGTTGTTTCTGTTTAATTACTTCCTAATACATTACTCCCTAATGGAGAGGCACAACAACGAATTGAAAATGTAATTAAAATCTCTTTAAAAATTTTAATTTTTATCTATGTTAAATGTCTCAAAAGTGATTAAAATGTAGTAAATAAAAATGTGAGTACAAATTAAGTTATAAAACATCTTTATTTGTGCTCATATTTCAAATAAGTGTAGCAAACTTGGTCCAAATTAATCTAGTCACTGGACATAACTTCAACATAGCACAACATTTTAAAACGCATCGGTTTTTTTTTTTGTTCTTCATTTGTATTATGAATCAGTTATATAAATTAGAGTCACTTAAGACGTTATTGGTGACGATGGCACTAATATTATGGTTATATTGGCTCTGGACACGACGTACCTTGTATCGTTTTGCATTGGAATATCCGGGGAAATTGGGATTGCCTTTAATTGGTGTCTTTCATCGTATAAGACATCTGAAATGTAAGTCTGTTCAGTTTGTTTAAGAAGCGTTTTATGTTTATGATTTAATTCTACAAAAAGTAGTAGATGTATTTAAAAAACGATAATGTAATTCATAAGTTTAACGTATTTATTGCTGCCAATATTGGCCCTTCGGTCTAAAATAGTCGATAGATTTTTGGAAAAAAATAAAATGTTGGTGGTGATTTGCTTCTCTATATCGAAGATGTACTTCATATATGTAGATCCAAGGTACAATATCTCTTCTAAATGATACCATAATTTATATCGTAATAAATTCCATCTTCTATAGTAGTACCTCTTTGAAATCTATATCACCAACTTAATATTTTATGAATCCTTATTAAATACATTTTAAATATCGTATTTAATCACAAATTTGATTCTCTAATAAATACACGATCCCTAGTACAAACTGTGATAAGGTCATGATCGGCACTGCTTGTTGTAGTTTTACTTTGTCATAAACCTACTAATTGTAGAGATATAATAGTAGAAATTTTCCTTATTGGTGTTGACATGATCATGTTCTGATCGTGTTGATTTTGAAACTGATCGGTTTATGACAGGGAATAAACTTAATGATCTCGATCATCGTCCTAGAAAAATTACCACTGGGAAAGAAAAATATTATTAGGAATAAGATCGGAAACTGATGACTGTATTTTTACATTGTCATAACCCAACCAGTTACATGACAAATATGATCTGGCCAACAGTGAAATGTTGGCAAATCAAATTTTAAAGTTTGAAGTGCTTTAAAAATTAGATTTTTTTTTTCAATTTGTTCTGTTATTTTAATTTATTCGTCAATTATTATCACGTATATAAAATATCTTTAAATTTAGACTACTATTTATACTGAATTATAAATACGGATTTTGTGAGGCTATATCTTGATCAAAACGCAAATATTTTTGTTTTTTATGCTATAACTTTTAATTAGCGAAAGATATAATAGTAATGTAGAGACATTAATTGTTTGTTTTAAAAGCACCTATCCATCTGCATCATTAATTAAAAATATTTTGCAAAACATTAATTTGCCATTTATTATTTGCAGGAAAAAATGCTTGGCAAAATATTTTTAAATAATGATGCCAGTCGATAGGTGCTTTAAGAACAAACAATTAATACCTTTACACCACTATTTTATCTAGCAACAATAAAAAATTATAGCAAAAAAACAAAGAAATTGGAAAAAAATTAAAAATCTTGTCATGCCAATAGGGCGAATCTATTCGTTTTTTTGCAATAACACTTTAATGGTACAAGATAAAATAGTGATGTAAAGGCATTTATTATTTGTTTTCAAAGCACCTATCGATCTACATCATTAATTATAAATATTTTGCCAACATTTTTTCCTGCAAATAACAAATGGCAAATTAATGTTTGGCAAAATGAATTTAATGAATGATGCAGATCGATAGGTGCTTTGAAAACAAATAATAAATGCCTTTACACCACTATTTTGTCTTATACGAATAAAAAGTTATGGCGAAAAAACGAAAAGATTCGCCCCTTTGGCATGATAGTGACGATATGATATAGACAGTCGTTGGATTCGATCCTGGGATCTTTGGCTCGCAGTACTGCCTAATAAACGTTGAGCCACTGAATTGCATATTCTGATAAACTTTAAATTAGCCCTTAAAATACTTTATAAAATACTCATTTCCTTTTCCTTCCCACAGATCTAATTCCGAGTTTTGGTGAAATGTTTGACGAATGCAAACAGCACACCATTTGCATTTGGATGGGAGTATATCCGGCGCTACTAACGGCCGATCCGGAAATAATACAAAAAGTCATCTCTTCCAATAAGCTGATCAACAAGGCGAAACCCTTGTATAATTCACTACATGAATTATTTGATGGTGGCCTTGTAGCAATTCCAGGTTAGCTATAAATTATTCAAAAAAATTTTATTTTATTCAAGTATTAACTAACTCACTTCTGTTACAGAACCCAAATGGCATCATAATCGCAAATTAATAAATCCTACCTTCAGGCATAAGGTGTTGGTTAGTTTTCTGCCCATATTTCACAAGGCCAAAAATTTAACCATAAAAAAATTGGATTTATTAGTGGGTATGGGCGAACAAAAGTTGGCCGATATGTTGCATCGCATTTCATTGGGTATTACTGTTGGTAAGTCCAAATTTGATAAACATTTGTACATTTTGAATACCCATCATATATACGCAGAAACTACCATGGGTAAAGTTATGCAGGACAACGATCAAGTGAACGAAGACATTTCCGTAAAATATGCATTGTAAGTCTGCGCACTTGAAAAAAATCAATATATCAATTTCTTAGTTTGTACATTTTTTGTTTATGAAGCATTTTGGAAAAGACAGCAATGCAGACATTATTCTCATTTCTGAATTTAAATTGGATTTATCGTTCTCAAAAAACAAAAAAATATCTGCAGAAGTTTGTAGATGAGGTAACAGAAACTACTATATAAAATTTAATATATATTTAACATACGTTTTTGTTTAGCTAATAATACAAAAAATAAAATCTCTCGAAGAGACTAAAAAAACGGAGAATTCAAATGAAAGCATTCAAGAATCTCAAGAATTGGATTTAGACATGAAAAAAGCACCGGCAATTTTTATAGATCAGGCAATACAAATGTATCAAAAACAGAAATTAAGCTGGAACGATATTATTGTCGAATCTAATACCATTGTAGCGGCGGTAAATATAAATTAAAACATATTTCTATTAGTATAAAATATATTCTTGCTATATAAAAAGTTAAAATTTAATATAAAAACCATATTTTCCTTTATGAAAACATATTTTCCATATATTTAATCTATATTCTATACTGTTAGTCCTTTGAGACTACTGCAAATACCATATATTCGGTAATCGTGTTGTTAGCCATGCATCCTTCGGTGCAGGAAAAAACCTACGAGGAAATTCTCAACATCTTCCCAGACAAAGACTTCCAATGGGAATACGCAAATATGCAACAGACCCCATATCTGGATATGGTCATCAATGAAACATTACGTCTGATGCCCTCGGTTCCGCTCATTGGGCGTCACGTCATGGATGATTTGCAACTTACAAAAGATCTACTCCTACCAAAGAACCTACAGATAGTGATCTCTCTGTTCCATTTACATCGACGCACCGATATTTGGGGTCCAAAGGCAAATGAATTTAATCCGGATAACTTTTTGCCAGAAAATATAGAGGGCAAGCATCCGTATGCGTTTATTCCGTTCTCGAAAGGCATACGCAATTGTATCGGTAAGTTGTAGGGAATAAATTTAAAAAATTCAATTTGAATTTTTTTTATATTTTAAAAGGTTGGCGTTATGCGCTCTTTGCGATAAAAGTTATGCTGACAGGACTGATACGAAACTATCGTTTTTCGACTACATTCAAATATGAGGATCTACGTTTTTCAAATCATATTACCTTCAAATACTTGGTTGAACCTCATATTGAGGTTTTCCGTCGTTAAATAAATCATATATTTTGGAAAAAAAATGTACATTAAGTTTTTGAATTAATTTTGAATAGTTTTTCTTAAAACCATCTGAACTTTTAAATCGAGTATCCCAAAGGGGCCAACATTTGCATAATTTTTGCAGATTATTTTTGATTTCTTTGTGAGTTTTTCTTTGATGGTTTCGAATAGTACACTTTTCAGTTGAACACAGAGTTGAACTAGCAAGGTACCCTGACACAAATAAATTATTCATAAATTAGTAAAATGTATTTTATTATATCTACTATATATTTGTGAATGTAAGTATGTATGTCTGTATGATCCGAATAGATGTCTAAACGGCTGAACCGAATTGAACCAAATTTTGACACATTATGTATGTTGGGTCCGGGCATAGTATAGGCAAACTCGGTGAGTTTGGTGGACTTGGCGTGGCACCACCCATATAATCCAAAAATTAAAAACACATTATATCAGCAATTAGGATAGCAAATTTAATGACATTTTTGTCAGCGTTATATTTAACCATTCTAAACGGTCTCCCGGAATATGGGCGGGATTGGACCACTGGGCGTGGCACCCCCCATAGAATGTACATTTTCCAGATGGTGATATTTCACACCAGGATATCAACCACAACAATTTTTTACTCACCACACCGAAATTCACCACATCAAAATTCAAGCTCACCACTCTAGCTCACCACTCTAAAATTCACCACACTAAAACTCACCACGCCAAAATTCACCACACTAAAACTTCTACTGTGAAAAACTCTACGTGTAAGAGTTCTGTCGGGGAGAATTCTACCGGGAAGAATTCTACGGGAAAGCTTTCTACGGGGAAGATATAAATAATAATTATTAATAAAATCACTCCATATCCTTGGATTCACAAAATCTTGGCACGAGTCGTGCACGGGTCAGCTAGTTTATTATAAACAACTTTTTATTAAAAAATATATTTTGAAAAAAAATTCCATTTTTTTTTTAATTTGTATTTTCGAAAAAAAAATGTTGAAACATTTATTTTCGAACTTTATTTTTTTTCTCGAAAAAATGTTTTTTTCTGATTTTTTTTTTGTCCGAAATTTTTTTTTCTGATAATTTTTTTTTAATTTTTTTACTGTGATTTTTTAAATAAAATTTTTACTTCACTGTTTTTCGAATTATTTTATATTTTTTTTTTAAAATATGAACAAATTCATTCATTATAATCCTTCATGTGCCCTATATTTCAATTGGCTGCACCATAACATTCTTTTCTTTGCAAGAGCCGTCGTCGTCGCCGCCTTTCCCGACCTCGCTTTGATTTCCGTAAATGGAAAACGATTTCAGGCACTCTCAGCAAACTGTTACAATTACGAGTTGTTAGCCAATCTCGGCAGCATTACCAACCAAATGCTTTCAACCCAACTACCTACCGCTATTTCTATTCTCTACTCCCATCAACGCCCACCAACATTTTCCATTAAGCTGTTGCAAAACTTTTTCTGCTGCATCTCACAACCCATTTTCACATCTATTCTCAACACCTTCGAAAGGTCCCACGTGTAATAAGTAGTTTCAGTTACCTATACAGTGTTTGGTGGTTGTTGCAACCGATTTCAATGCTTTCTTCTTCGTTTTCCACTTCTGTGAGCTTTTATAGACCATCGAGTTAGGTCACATTTTTCGCTTTCCTACTCCAGCAGTAGAGCAATTCCATTAAATCACAGTTTGTGGCATTCAACGTGATTTCAGTTCGGTCCAGCCCAGTCCAGGCAACAGCAACTCAACGACGACGACGCGATGTCGACAAGGAGCAACAGTCCGTTCAGACTCAACGTAAATGCATCCTTTTAAATTATTTTTTCCCATTACTTTGGCCCATTTTTTCTTATTGCAATTCACAGCGAAAAACAGACAAAGGCACGCGTTCAATGGTGTTGTACGGTAAATACACAGAAAAAAAAATATTAATTGAAAAACTTTTAAATTATTGATTTAATGGTATCATCCTAACGGAATAATATTAAAATTGCAATTGCATTGAATATATTTATGATCCCGGAACATGACGGACAAATTCAAAAATATTATAAAAGTATGCAGTAATTGTAAAAGCAAACAAATTATTGAACCACACCAAAACTCACCACACCACACCAAAATTCACCACACTAAAACTCACCGCAATAAAACTCACCACACTAAAACTCACCACAATAAAATTCACCACACCAAAACTCACCACGCTAAAACTCACCACACTAAAATTCACCACACTATAACTCACTGTAGCCGCGGTAGCTCAGTGG
Organism: Dryomyza anilis; assembly: GCA_951804985.1. Taxonomy (NCBI): domain Eukaryota; kingdom Metazoa; phylum Arthropoda; class Insecta; order Diptera; family Dryomyzidae; genus Dryomyza; species Dryomyza anilis. The sequence goes on along the minus strand of OX638131.1, from coordinate 8,264,016 downwards.
TTAGTGCGTTGGACTGCGAGCCGAAAGGTCCCCGGTTCAAGCCTGGACTGGGGGCTAACAACATCTTTTCATAGAAACATTTTTCTACACCGCGCTACCTCTCGCCAGTAAATGGCAAACCTACGAGAGTAAAACATTGCCTATGAAAAGCTCTCACCCGCCGTTCGGATTCGGCAATAAACTGTAGGTCCCACCACTTTGAGTACAAATATAACACGCACAGCTCAAAATGATGAGAGAGCTCGTCCTAAGTTCTTATAGGACTGTTGTGCCAAACTATTATTATAACTCACCACACTATAACTCATCACAATAAAATTCACCACACTAAAACTTCTATTGGGAAAAACTCTACGAGGAAGAATTATACGGGAAAAAATTCTACAGGGAAAATTTCTGGGGAGAATTCTACTGGGGAGAATTCTACGGCGAAATATTCTACAGGGAGGTATTCTACGGCGAAATTTTCTACGGAGAAGAATTCTACGTGCCTCCAGTTTGAGAAAAGTTGTTTTGGCGGAGAATTATTTTTGTTTTGGTTACTACATTTATAAAACCAATAAAAAAACGTCCATAGCGAAACACTGATCCCTGATATATATAATAAAAATGTTTTTTATATTAATAAAGTTACTTCATATCCTTGCATTCACAAAATCTTTGCACGAGTCGTGCACGGGTCCAGATAGTAGTAAATAAAACTTAAAAATCTACCAAATTCAGAATATTTATAATTTTCAAAACATTTCTCAATTCGATATTCCGTAGTATGAAAAAAAAATCTTTCAAAAATTACAAAATATCGTTTCCAGTGCAAAAATCAACAACAAATGTTGCACAAAAGTAGAAAAATATATTTTGTTCTCTCTTTTCTTTTATTCTGTGCACTATAGGTTCTGTGCTTTTAATATTATTCTTTTAAATTTAATTTTAGAACTTTTGCAACAATAGATAAAAAAAGCAACAGCATTACGATAAAGTTAACGAAGTCACGTAACATGCGCTTACGTAGTACTTAGCTAAGTTTCACAAACGTAGGCGGCACAGTGGTTGAAAAATATTTAAATTTACATAGATTTATTTATTTTTATTTAGTTTTATTGTTGATTTGTTGAAATATTTAATGAACATAAAAATTTTGATAAATTCGAGAACAATCTATATATTTTCAAAATAGCACTAACATAATAAGAATTATAAAGAACATATCTTGTCATGCCAAAAGGCGAATATTTTCGTTTTTTTGTCATAACTTTTAATTCCCACAAGATGATGTGAAGTAATTAATTATTTGTTTTTAGAGCACCTATCATTTGGCATCATTTTTTAAAAATATTTTTTTCAAATTTTTGTTATTTACAAGAAAAGTGTTTGGCAAATTATTTTTAAATAATGATACCAATCGATAGGTGCTTTGAAAATAAACAATTCATGTCTTCACACCACTATTTTATCTTGTACCAGTAAAAAGTTATGGCAAAAAAACGCAAAAATTCGCCCTTTTGGCATGACAATATTTTCAATTTTTCAAATTTTCAAATTTGGTTTTGTCTTTAGTGGCTAGAAATATCTACCAAAACCACACTCTATTTTGGCACAGTATACTTGAGTAAAAACTATATTCAAAAATGTAAAAAACGCAAATGTTAAAAATTACATATTAGCTTCTTTGATAGTGACGTTATATTGTATTTTCAACATATTCAGAATTTTAAATTTCTAACCACTAAATTACATGTAAAAGATACGTCGCAAATCAAAAAATTAATAAGTTGCAAAAGTGTGAATGTCAAAATGTGCCAAATCCAGAATCTTGTATCAAACAGTTCTAATTAAAATATTTGTATAATATTTGAATTTCAATGCATTTTACTAACATTTCCTTATATATCGCAGGGTGTATTTGTACTTATCTAATAAATAAATATTCATACGATCATTTTTCATATTGATATATATAGAAAACCCAAAAATGTTGCATCAAAATTTGCCAAAAAAATCCATATTTACGATCAAGATTAGCAAAATTTCTATTTCTTCTAGATTATAACACCCTGATTCGAGGAATATATTGTAGAAATGTTTAATTTGATTGTTTACAGAATTCTATTTAATATTTTGTATTACCATTTGTCTAAAACACCTTCCGTAGTATAAATTTTCCCTATTAGGGATGACATGATCATGACCAAATCATGTTTGTCATGTTACTGGTCGGGTTATGACAAGGTAAAAATACAATGATCAGTTCCCAATCATGACTTTGGTAAAATTTCTACTAGGGTTTTTCGTGCTTTTCTCAAAATGCCATCGCATGGACTTGGCTCGTTTTGATTCCCAACGCCTCATTTTTAAAAATTGATATTAGACCTACATAAAATTGAAATAAACTCCACAAAATCAAATAACCCAAATAATCAAAAAATATATATATTTAAAAATCGAAACGAAGTGTCAACATCACAAATGTTGAGTAAAATACACTCTTTAATATCGTATATTATACGAAATTTAAATTTACGAATAACTATTTCTTTAATTATTGCATTATATTGAATGTACCTTGTTAAAAATACACTCAGAAAAAAAATCCTATTAAAATTAGTCAATAGAACAGTTATTGATTCAATAAAATAAATATGTTCATATAAACACAAAAACAATTTAATAGTATTTAATAGTATTGTGTAGTATTTAATGGTATTTACCTGTTAAAATCATAATTTATGCTATTGACTAATTTTAATAGCAAAAAACTATTGATTTTATAGTACTTATAGTGAACAATTTTAAAAATAAAATAAATTTAAAATTTTCGATATTAATGAAAAAAAAAAATTTAAGGAAATAAATATAAAAAGTAAATTACAGAAAATATGAGAAATGTGATTTTTATTTTTTTCAATATTCTTATTTTAAGGTAGTACTATAAATATTTTTGAAATATGTTTGTGTCCACTGTGCATAACGGAGTTCATGGTTTCGTGGCGCTGTGTTGCATGTGTCTGTCTGTCTGTGTGCGTGTGTGTGTTTCTGCTGCATGCAACAATTATTTGCATATTTTTGCAACGCCTGCATGTTTCGCTGAGTCTGAGGACGGAAAAAGTTGCTGTGGCATAATATAAATGCAAACAGGATGCTGTTGACACAGCGGCAACGACGTCAGCAACATTTTCATAACAATAACGTGCTTTTTGAGTGGCGCCACCTGTTGCCTACGCATTCAGTTTTAAATAACTTTTGCACAATTATCATATAAATTTTATAAATTATATGAATTAATAAAAACAAATTAATTAAATAAAAAATTAAAAATACTAAAACATGTTAAATATAAGCTGCGTTTTTTTCATAATTTAAATTTGAGCTGGAACAAATTTTGTACGCAAAACAAAAACAATTTGAGCTCGATAAATCTATCCAGCTCAAATTTGTTTTTGCTTTGCGTATAAAATTTGTTCCGGCTCAAATTTAAATTATGAAAAAAAACGCACCTATAATAAAAAATTCTCAAAATGCAGATAAAATTAAATAAATCTGAAAAATGTAAAACTAATAAGGAAAGTTAGGTCACATGTTGTAATTAGCAAATGGAAGAATAAGAAAAAGAGGTTAAGTCCCTGTTAGAGACCGCAAAAAACTGAAATTAGAACCGTTTAAATTTTTAGAACCGGAATTTAAACCATTATTTAAACGTTATCTAAAAGTGTGTGGAACCGGAATCGAAATAATATTTTTCGTTGAAACCGCTATTTTAAACATCTTGGAACCAGAACCGATTTCCAAAGAGTTTAAGGCCCTGGTAGCATATAAGTCCCGGAACCCATATAATATTTTTTGTTGGAACCGCTATTTTGAAAATCTTGGAACCAGAACCGAGTTCCAAAGGGTTTAAGTCCCTGGTAAAAAAATGTTGGTAGTTGTAAAAAAAAGCGTTTGATAATTTAAAAATATTTACAAAATTAAAAAATAAAAATTTGAAATAATAAAAATTAAAAAAAAATAATAAAAAAAAATATGAAAAAATTGCATTTCAAATAAATTATTTAATAAATACAAAAATAATATAATTTAAATAACTAAAAAAAAAATAATAAAAAAAATTGTGTTCAACATTTTTGACCCCGACGTGATTTGAACACGCAACCTTCTGATCTGGAGTCAGACGCGCTACCGTTGCGCCACGGAGTCACATGTCGAAGCAGCAACGGTTGCGCGCATTTAACAAAGGCACCAAGTGCCAAAAATATAAAATTGATTTATTAAATTGATTAAGAACATTTTGTTGTTGCATGTGATATATGTGTTTTTAGTTTTTTGTTATTGTCGTCAATTGTTGTTGTCTTCAATTGTTGTTGTCACCAATGGTTGTTGTTGTCGTCATTTGTATTTTTCTTGTCACCACTTGTTTGATAAAAAATCAGTTTAATTTTAGCAAACAACAAAATGTGCAGCCGCTCGTTTAAAATTCTAATTAAAAAGAGCTTTTGCTACACAAAAAAAGCTCTTAATGCTTTATGCATATTTAGCACATTTGCGATTAAACTTTAATATGTGCTTAATCTGATTAGCTGTCATTTAAACATGGCGACATTAAGCCATGTTTGTCAAACAGCGATAAAAACTAATATTGCAGCGCACAGAACTTTGTGAAGACGAATTAACTTTTTTTGGAATTTTGGTTTTAGATGTTGTTTTAGATGTTGGGTTGGATTGGGTTTTTCTACACTTCAATTTAAATTGATTTCAAAAGTTCAGGTGACACACACATGCAGCCATGACAGACTCCATGTAAAACAACCCGTTTTAACCCATTAAAGACAAACGCCCAACAATTCCTTAGGTCGTGCACTCAAAATAAAAGGTCTGCAACAATAGCAAAAAAAAAGGTTGCTAATAAAGCAAAAAGGTTTGCTGAAAAGAGGAAAGCGCTGCATTTTGTTAAAATAGCATATGACAGTTTGCTGTTTTAGCAAATATTTCTATGCTATTATAGCAGACAATTTCTGCTGTTTTAACTAATTTTTTGCTGTTAACTTAAATTAACTGAAAATGGTGATTTCGAACATTGCGTTTTGTTGACCAACATTTTTTTTTAATAAAAATTTTATTGTTTCGAAAATGTTCGAACATTGTTTTTTTTGTCGAATACATATTTCGTAAAATGGTATTTCGAACATTACGTTGTTTTTGTCGCTATAAGTCGTTCAACATTTTTTACAAATTTTTTTTTCGAAAATTTTCGAACATTGTTGTTTTTTGTGGAATAATTTTTTTTTTTTGAAAATTTTGATTTTGACATTTACACAATTTTCGAACATTGTTGTTTTGTCGAATAATTCGAACATTGCGCTGTTTTTGTTGTTCAAACATTTTTTACCAAATTGTTTATCGAAAAATTTCGAACATTGTAAATTTTGTCGAATATTTTTTTTTTGGAAATTGGTGATTTCGAACATGCGTTGTTTTTTCGTTCAAAATTTTCGAACTTTGTCGTTTTGTCGAATTTTTTTTTTTGGAAAATGCTGATTTTGAACATTGCGCTGTTATTGTCGTTCAACATTTTTTTGGAAAATTTTCGAACATTGTCGTTTTGTCGAATATTTTTTTTTGGAAAATGTTAATTTGGTATATTGCGTTGTTTTTGTCGTTCAAACATTTTTTAACAATTTTTTTTTCGAACATTGTAAATTTTGTCGATTTATTTTTGTTTTTAAATGGTGATTTCGAACATTGCGTTTTTGTTCGACAATTTATTCGAAAATGTTCGAAAATTTTCGAACATTGTTGTTTTTGGAAAATTGTGATTTTAAACATTGTGATGTTATTGTCGTCCAAAATTTTTTTCGATAATTTTCGAACATTCTTGTTTTGTCGATTAATTGAAAATGGTAATTTAGAACATTGCGTATTTTTTGTCGTCCAAATTTTTTTTAACCAATTTTTTTTTTCGAAAATGATCGAAAATTGGTAGTCGATTTTTTTTTTTTTTTGGAAAATGGTAATTTTTAACATTGCGTTGTTTTTGTCGTTAAAATTTTTTTTACAAAATTTTGTTTTCGTAAATTTACGAACATTGTTGTTTTGTCGAATATTTTTTTTTTAAATTGGCGATTTCGAACATTTCGTTGATTTTGTCCTTCAACAAATTTTATTAACAATATTTTTACGAAAATTTTCGAACATTGTATTTTTGTCGAATATTTTTTTTTGAAACTTGTGATTTCGAACATTGCGTTGTTATTGTCGTCCAAAATTTTTTTTTTCGAAAATTTTCAAATATTGTTCTTTGTCGAATAACTTTTTTTTGGTAAATGGTGATTTTAAACTTTGCTTTTTTGTCGTCGAAATTTTTTTTTTTCGGAAATTGTCGAACAATTGTTGTCGAATATATATTTTTTTAATTTAATTTGAATTGAATTGAACTTAGTCTAATTGATATGACGCCGTTAAAATATTAGGTTGAAATTTACAATAACAGTGAATTTTGGTCCTTTTTTATAACTGCATCAAATTTGAAAACTACTGTGGACCCGAAGTATGAATACCGAACTGCCTAACCTCTTTAAGTTTTTCTCTTAAAATCGATTCCGCACCTAATTTCGTATATAAAAAAACATACCATATACAATTGCTCAACCCTAATATCCATGCCAATTTTCCGACTTTGTAAAGTTTGCTTAGTTTTGACTTACTCTCCAAAGGCATTATAATATGTTTTGACATGATATGATAAATGATCTTGAACTAGTCAAATCCTTGCGCTATCTGATCACAAAAACCAATTCGCAATACCACTCACCTGGATCTAGCTATATTTTATCTAAGATATGTCTACTTTTTGGTATTATTTTATCCAATAGCCGTTAATGGGTTAAATGCGCCATAAGCTCTTTTATATGACACCCTACCTAAATATGACACCCCACTCTATTTAACAAAACCCTCCTCATAATAACGAAACCCCAAACATTTTATCACCCAGACATCTACACAATCGCTTAGTCGGTTGTGCAAAATCTTAATGTTTAATCAGTTTGCACTTCATGCTTGAGTGCTTGCGGTTTGTGCCAGCAAAACTCCGAAGAAAATAGAAAATTCAATGAAAATATGTGGTACATAGTATTTTCATAAATTAAAACCATGCGACAAAGTCTTGAGAAAACACACAGCAGCAGAGCTGGAAAAGTCTCTGCAAAAGTTGCGTAAATTTCTTCCAATTCATTGAAGAGCAAGGCACTGCATGAATTCTGTTGTTTGTTCATGGTAATCATAAAACTAAGTCAATAATAACAAGAATAAAATGAAAATTTTCAAATATTAGTTCTTGCATTAATAATAGAAATTTAAAGAGCGCTGAAAATGTATCAGCAAACTTCAAAATTATTATAAAAACAGATAAACCCAAGTACCTACTTGGAAAATCAAATAATAGTTTAAAAATTTTATGAGTTAGTATAGACTTTTTTTTTTGTTGATATTAAATACAAAAACTTGTGTATAAATTGTCCTTATAGAGGTACAAGCATAGAAATAAGCTTCTAAAATTTAAGTAGAATTCATCGTGAATGAAAAAAATCTATTTTTATTTCATTATATGTTTAACGAAAAATTGGAATATATATTCATAATTTTATATAATGAATAACATTTCTCATTTTGATAGATAAGAAAAAATTATCTTGGAATCAGGAACAATATTCGATATTTTTGGGCGCCGTGATTATTTCATTTCATAATTATTCTGCCCCAAATAGCTCATACCCCAGACAATTCTAACCTGGACAATTCATCACACGGGACAATTCTTCATCGAGCCAATTCTTTCCCGGATTGCTCTTCCTTATACACCACCCAAAACAATTATACACCGACAATTCATTCCGAGACATTTATACCGCGAAACAATTCTTTCCAGAGACAAGAGAATTGTTCCCTGAATGAGTGCACAGCTGCCAACCTAAATTCTGATAAAAATCTGTTTTTCTTACAGCAATAATTAAAAAATCTATTGACAGATTTTTGCAATCTATCAGCCATTAAAAAATCCCACAAAAAACTCATGCATTAAAAAATCTCACAAAAAAACTGAAATAGATAAAAACTCGAAAAAATTTAGTTAAAAATAATTTGCTAAAAATAATTTAATAAAAAATATTAAAATTCATCACATTTTTCTTAAAATATAATATTTAAAGTTCGTTGTATTTAAAAAATGAAACTAGGATATAAAAAAAAAACATAAAAAAATCTGTATGAAAATAAAAAAAAATCTTTTTTGTAAGAAAAATCTTACACGGAATTAAAAAATCTGATCAGATAACTTTTATCTACCGGCAATTAAAAAAATCTGTCTAAATAGATTTATCTGACAAAGTTGGCAGCTATGGCCGAGACAATTTTTTCGAGACAATGAAACAATTCCTCACCTAGACATTTCTACCCCAAAGCAATTTTTACCCGATACAATTATTTATATAACAATTTATCCCTGTACAATTCATCCAAAAACTATTATTAACCGTGACGATTCTTCCGTGTAATAATTTCACCAAGGCCAAGTAAACTGCGGACAATTCTTTCAGGACAAAATTCTTCCACAGGACAGTACGTTCCAGAGATTGTTTTTCCCAGGCAATACTTCTCTGAGATAATTTTTCGCCAAACAATACTTCAAGTGACAGTCTTTTTTTCATAATCAATTCTTCCCTACCTCTATTATTCCCCAGACAATTCATGCCAGAGACCTTAACTATTCTTTCCAGAGACAATTCTTCCCAGTAACAATTCGAAAAAATTATTCCCAGAGACAATTCTTTACCATAACAATTTCGTATTACTCCGTACGCAGAAAAAAATGCTTCAATATGATGAATTTATTCATAATTATTATGAATTTTTTCACCAACTACCAGCTTCATCATATTGATACCACTGTTCATTAAATGACATACTGATTCATTACATATATGAAATTATTCATACTATCGAACACCATAGTGAAGAACGAAATATTCAATACAATGAATTTGAATCGTCATATTGATGAATTTGTTCATAATATTTATGAATATAATATTTTTTTACGAATTTTTGAATATAATTTCTTTTTTTAGAAAATAATTCGAAAAAAAGTGTTGTTGTGAAAATGTTATTTAAAAAATAACAGAAAAAATTTTTGAATTTTTTTTTTGAATTTTGTTTTTCAAAAAAAAAATTGATTTTTTTTTTTTTCGTAAAAAAAAAATGTTGGAAAAAAATGTCATCATATTTATCACCCCATTAATAACATTGCTGTCGTTAGTTATTAATATTATTATGAATGACTCTTCAATACAATGAATCATGATTTGAAGAACGGAATTCATCAATATGATGTACATTTTTTTTCTGTGTATACTTTCATACCTCCGTATATTGCAAAACCATTTTCTTTCCAAGTTATGTACATTTTCTGCACAATATATATTAATATTGTTAAAAGTATTAAATGCAATTTAAAATCTAAAACGATATTCGAATGATTTTTAAATTATCATTCAATCGATACTAAAATCACTATAATCGTTATGAAATATTCAAATTGATCATGTTTTTCGCAGAGCACTTAACATATTTTTTATAAGTTTTTGGTAAGTTTTAATTTTACGAGTATGACGGACGGTGAAATTACGTTTTATTTGTTAACTTATAAAATAGAAATTATTTAAAATTCCCTAATGCTAGAATGGAACCATGCCATATAATAATGAAATGAATAATTTCAATTAAATTCTGCATGTTTTACGTTTGAATTTCTAAGAAATTATGTATTTTGTTCGTTCATGTTTTAAAATCATTTTCGAAATTATTTAATTACGAAATAAAAACATTTAATATTTATAATCTGAACATTTAACATCAATCAAAACATGCTAAAATCCAATTAAAAATGTTTTTATTGTATTTAAAAATAGAATGATTAAACTTTTGAAGTAGATGTTGCGTGAATGAGTAGAATGTGGCGTTTTATAATCATTTTGGTCAAGAGCGAAATGGAAATATATTTAAAAAATAAATTACAGCAAAATGTATGCTTTCAATATTTAAAATAGTGTGTATTATAAACTTGTATTAAATATAGACAATTAAAATTGACTATATATAGCGCGGATGTTCTGAAATTCACATTCGATCGAAATTTCAATATTTGAGAATAAAAATGAGTGGATTGAATTCGATTGTAATATATTTATTGTATATTTAAAAATCGACTCGAAAACAAAAAAAAAAAAAAGAAAATTTGAAAAATTCTATCTGTATTTCAAAACGAATGACGAAAGGAAAATATTACGTCAAGATTTCGTCACACAAATTTTGAATTCATTTAACTTGACTTTAAAAACTTTGAAATTAATTAGAAATTACTTCACTTTCGTCTATCAAGGCTTTCATTTCGAAATACAGAAAGAGGCACATACTTTTAATCGAAAGTTCGAACATGCCGAAATCTGTAGACTTCAACATGTTTTATGTTCGATTGAATTTTATTTGTTAATGAGGTTTTTTTTTTAAGTTAAAAAATACTATTTTTAAAAAGCTCTTAAGCCCCAATTTAGGACATATTAGGCATAAGTAGTAAAAACCTTTTTTTTTTCGTTAGTTCCATTAAATAATGAACATTTTTTGACACCACAAAATATAAAAAAATCAATATGTTTGAGCACTCATTTAAATGATTAATTATACGAAATACCAATTAGCTTCGTTTGCCGAATTCACAACGACTGCTCAGTCACCTGGGCGGCGTGCTCTCTAGTAGTGGGACGCACGCCAACAGTCACTGCGCCTGTGGGAAGCAACGACCGACCCGTCATTTCGTCAGTTATACCTACAAAATGCCACCCAACACTCCAGCACATTTCAACGCAAAACCACTCGACTAAAAATAATTGTGCTACCAACTGTGCTGATTTTTCATTTCATCAGCAACAAATCATTTTTAGCAACAGCGCAGAGTAGAACTCAACGTAACGTAACGCAACGTAAAGTAACGTAACGCAACAAAACACAACGTAAAGTGATAAAATAGTTCTCTATTCTTTTTTTATGTATTTTGTGCTGTTTGTTGTGTGTAGAGATTAATTGACTTTACGCAACAACGTATAATTTTTAGACGGATGGCACGCAATCTATCTGTAAACAAAAAACATATATATTTTACTGTCGAAACTAGTTGTAATTGTGCCAAAAAGATGTAGTAACATTTTCGACTTTTTTCTAATAAAATAACAAACTTCAAACCTCCAACAAATTTTTAAAAGAACATTTTAAAATATCATGAAATATTTAGAAAATCAAAATGGTAATGTTTCACACATTACCCAGTGACATGCATAAAATCGCCAGACAAAATTGTTGGCAGGACCGAGGAAGTTTAGAAACATTTCCTCGACAGTCTGATCTCTGCCTGTTCCCCAAATATGGCGTAAATCCGCCATAAAAGTTCCACAAACATTTTCAATCTGCTATACACTTCCCAAATTATTCTATTTATCTGTGAGTTTGCCGGAAATATGCTCGAAATATGCCCGAAATATGCCCGAAAAATGCCCGAAATATGCCCGAAATATTCCAGAAAAATGCCAACAAATTTGTCGCGGATAATGATCGAAATTTTATTTAAAGTGCTCCCCATATCGTAGCTTTCGATTAGTTTTGGATTATCGATATTTAAATCATAATTAATATTTTCCATTGGAAATTCAAATATTTGACAATATTAATCGTTTTGAATTGTTTTCATAATACTTAATCGGGTTGCAATCGATTAAAAAACTTTTACTTTGTATTGAAAAATCGATTTCTGAAACAGTATAAAACAAATTTGATCGAATTGTAATGAATTAATACAATTTCGATCGGAAGTCGGGATGTGCTGATATTTTGCTTACATTAAGCACTAAACTTCATTTTTTTTAAATGATATCCCAATGTTTTAGTATTTATAAAATATTAACTCCTATGTAATAGTAAAATTCTCAAACCCTACCATATTATAAAGGTGCACCAACTACAGATTACAGGAATATCAATTCAATGTGACCTATATATTTGATGTGATGAAAAAAGCGGCCAAGTGCCTCGGTTTTCTAACCGTTTACAACACTCATATTCAAAGCCAAGGACAGAAACCTAAACGAAACCGGTTCTAAGTTAGGCTTTAGTTTTGATTTTGGGTTTTGTGCTAAAGTTACTTTATGTCCATATTTTTAATATCTTGAACAAAAAATATATACATATTTTAGTAACACAAGAAATAAACCAATTAAATAAAAAAATAATAAAAAGTCTAGTGATACTGACATACAATTTAAAATCTTACTCGAACTTGTCTCTAAAATCGAAAATGAGATTACTTTTGACAGTTAAGGCAACGAGATTGACTTTAGTTTACAGCCATCCATCTGACAACAAACACTTTAAGTACAACAACACATACGAGCTTTGTTTGTTGTATACAAAATTTCCAGCGAAAAATTCGATCACAACCTTGAACGCTGTGTTGTTGGATTCTCATTTTTTGTTGCCGGACTTTGAAAAGTAGCAGAATATATGCGAAACAAAAAAAATAAACAAAAGAAATAGTAGTCAAATGTTAAACACTGTTGAAATGTTTTATATTAAAAATATATTTTTTATTTTATAAATAAAATGTAATAATGCAATAGAACTTAAATTAAGAAAAACATTACGATTTTACTATTCACAAAAAACTTATACATAAAAGAAAATTAAAAATATTAAATTTTATTGCTTCACAAATTACGCTATCGTAGCGACAAAAACAACGCATCTTCATTTTTCCTCTGACACTCAACAAGTGATGTAAGAAAACAGTATCAGAACACACATAGTCGGACGACGAACGATTCTAGCGTAGCGAAGAAAAAAGAAACAAACAAAAAGCTTTGTCTATTTTGTGCTTGGAGGTGCGTGTGTTTTTGTTTTGTTGATTCGAACAAAGCTGACCCCTTCTTAGTTTTCTCGGCTCTCAACAGAACCACGTATTATAAGATAATTCTTTCTCAGATACGTTTGTGGAACAATCTCCCTGCTTCTGGTTTTCCGATATTTTCAATATCTGGATTTGAAAAAAACATCTACCGACATTACCCATCTTTTATCCCTCCATTTAAACTATCATCCTTTCCAACGATCAACACTGTGCATGAATAAAAGTGCATTCACTGAGCGTTTGTTAATTTGGAAAAAAAAAAACATAAAAATCTCAAACTCACCAATTCTGTAAGATATTACCTCCGATTTATAAAAATAAGAGAAAAGATCGATAAGAGAAAAAGGTCAATCTCGTAGCATTGTCGATTACAATATATTCTTTTAGACCATCCAATTTAGGACCCTTTAACTATAAAAGATCAACAAACTCCAAAACCATTAGCATTTACGATACAGCAATTCTTTAAAATCATTCAACTTTAAATGACCTCTACACTTTTAATAACCCTCTAACATTACGAGATCCAACAACTATCTTAAAGTCCAATTTTTAAAGAGCTTATTTTTTAAAAATCACCCAATTGCGTACCATTCTTAAAGACAACGCATTCAATAACGAACTAAACATCTACAAACTATGTCAGAAAAAATATTTAATAAACGACTAACATCTAGAACGACAACATCGACAATGTTGCTGCTCATTATCCGCAGTTTCATCAGCAACATGATGTGCGTGGCATCACATCGTAATGTAATTCTTAGTAACATCGGGTCTAAAATCGCATAATTATCAAGGCAAACGTCTCTGTCAGCGTTGACGGAGAGACGGAGAAACAGGCGAAAGGTCAGACGCAGAGCCATATGAAGGGACAAACAGTTGAAGGGACAGAAAAACCAAACGGCCGTCCTAAAGAAAGAAAGTCAGTCACAAATATAAAGCATTGTCGTGTCAAGTTAGCTTCAAATTCTAACCTAAATGTTTGGTTGTATTGTTACCATCACTATATTTTCCCAGTAGAAATTCAATTCGTTGATGACGAGAGCATCAATGATGAATCCTAGACAACATTAATGTCTTTGATCAACGAATGATGACAATTGATAGGTGCTTAAAAAACTAAAAATGAATGCCTTTACATTACTATTATATCCTGTACCAATAAGAAGTTATCTTTTTTTTCGAAAAAATGAAAATCTTGTTATGCTAAAAGGGCGAATCTCTTCGTTTTTTTGTGATAACTTTTTATTGGTACAAGATAAAATTGTGGTTTATAGCAATTAATTGTTTGTTATTAAAGCAGCATTCATTATTTAAAAATAATTTTTCGAATATTTGTTATTTGCAAGAAAAATGTTTATTTCTAAATAATGATGCCGATCGATAGGTGCTATAAAAATAAACAATTATGAACTTTACAGTATATACTACATTCAAAAATGTAAAAAACGTAAATGTCAAAAATTACACATTCGCCCTTTGGGAATGATAATGACGATATGTCGAAAGTAATTAAGAGCAATTATTGTTGATATGCAGAAATTATGTTCTTAGGTTTCAAAATAGTAACTAAGAGCAATTATTCTTGTATGCGGAGTTTAATTTCAAAGCTAACCTTCAAAAATTAATTAAATTTAAGTAATTTTTTTATTTTTTATTTGTAGCATTTTATTGATATAAGTGAAATTCTGCTATTAAAGAAGTCTCCAGTTTAAAAAGTTTATTTTTCTCCGTGTACCTGACATCGTTAATGATTTGTTATGCTAAGGTCATCGATGTTCCTGACCTGACATCGGGACACCATTGATGCATGACTGATGACAATTCCAAGTGGGTTTACAAATTTGTGTTTTGTATCTGGCTGTGTGTGTGTGTGTGTTTTGTAAATTGTGTGTGTGTGTGTTACCGCTGTGTGTGTTTGTGTGCGCCCTCGTGCATATCAACTTTCAATGTTAAATTTCTTGTCATTTCTTGTGTCAACCAAAGCATAACGTTAGGCTTCAGCGACAGCCAGGTGGCACAAGTTCCTTTTTTATGTTCATCCTCAATTCAAAAGAATGAGGGTAATTTTTATATTTTCTTTTTTTATCTTTTTTATTTTATATGTTTGTTGTATGTAAAAAGTATGTTTATGACACCTACATAATAAGGTGTGTCAGTTGATGTTATCAGTGTGGAAAGTTTTGAGCAAGTTTTGCTATTTTTGTTTTTAATTTTATTTAAGTCTGATTTGTACTTTATTTTTAGTGAAAAATTGAATTTTTAGTGAAAAATTGAATTTTTAGTGAAAAATTGAATTTTTAGTGAAAAATTGAATTTTTAGTGAAAAATTGAATTTTTAGTGAAAATTTGAATTTTTAGTGAAAATTTGAATTTTTAGTGAAAAATTGAACTTTTAAGTGAAAAATTTAATTGTTAATGAAAAATTTAATTTTTAGTGAAAAATTAAATTTTTGGTGAAAAATTAAATTTTTAGTGAAAAATTGAATTTTTAGTGAAAAATTTAATTTTTAGTGAAAAATTTAATTTTTAGTGAAAAATTGAATTTTTAGTGAAAAATTGAATTTTTTTTGAAAATTTGAATTTTTAGTGAAAATTTGAATTTTTAGTGAAAATTTGAATTTTTAGTGAAAATTTGAATTTTTAGTGAAAAATTGAATTTTTAGTGAAAAATTTAATTTTTATCGAAAATTTGAATTTTTAGTGAAAAATTGAATTTTTAGTGAAAAATTGAATTTTTAGTGAAAAATTGAATTTTTAGTGAAAAATTGAATTTTTAGTGAAAAATTGAATTTTTAGTGAAAAAATTGAATTTTTAGTAAAAAATTGAATTTTTAGTGAAAAATTGAATTTTTAGTGAAAAATTGAATTTTTAGTGAAAAATTGAATTTTTAGTGAAAAATTAAATTTTTAGTGAAAAATTGAATTTTTAATGAAACCTAATCTCTTGCAACCTAAACTGCATTAACTCGTCCACATTCTAATTAATGCATATTGCTGTGATTTAAATAAATTAAAAATATATTAAATGTTTTGGTGCTGGTGGTTTCTGTCAATATTTTAAACAAACAATGCGAAATAATTCAATTAAGCTTTTGCAAGCGCCACACAAAAATTAATTCAAAAACCGTATTTTTGGATGACAAATTTGCGCATGTGGTGCATAATTTAAATTATGCCAAAAATGAGCAGGTTAATTAAATAAATTGTTTATGGCATCACTTTGGCGCATATGATGGCCATGCAGTGGTTGGTTTTTTTTTTTTTTGTTTGTATTTATAGGGAAATTAATTTGTTTGGTTTTTAATAAATTGATGCATTAAATGCACTGCCTAACGTGGCTTAATCGCTGTTGTGGTTTCGTTCCTCTGTCCGTCCGTTTAGTCTGCATAAATTATCGACTACCAACTGCTGCGCTGCATTTAAATTAATTGCTTAATTGTGCAGCAGACTTTTTAAAAATCTCCACTTGACAAAGTATTTTGCAAAAATAATTTAAGCAAATAAAAAATCATTTTGCAATAAATGAAAAACAAAAATAAAAAACAATCAGAAAATAAAATATTTTTTATTTGTCACATTTGCACACAAAGGAATCCTTGCCGAGCACTCATCAAATCATGGCGATATGAACCGCCGCATGTTCAGTGCATCTTCCGACAGACTTTGTTGCGCGCCACCATTGTTGTTTCCGTTTGTTGTGCTCACCTTGAGCATTTATCGCATGCGATATGCGCTCGAGTGGGTGAGTGCCTGAGAGTGGCAACGCAGGGTTGTATTCAGTGTTATAAATGGGCCGCAATGTTTTAAATTATATTTTCAATTTCAAAAAAATTTAATATTATTTGTAATTGCATCAAAATAATATTAAAAATAATCAATCTAAAAATAATTTAAAAACAAATATTAAAATTTACATAAATAATGTCATATCGTCGTTGTAAAACGAAAAGTCACCAACTACATTTTTATGAAAAACTTAAATTTCGAGTTTGTTGATTAATATTATAAAAAGTAATTAATGCATTTTTAAGGTTGAAATATCAATTGACAGATGTACATTTTATTATCATGTGGTAAATTGGCAAATTGAGAACATCGATAAAAAAATGACAGATATATAAAGAATTTTGTAAATGAATATTTGGCATTTTGAAAATGTATTTGGTGACTTTTCGTTCAACAACGACGATATATTCATTGTTTAATCTAATATATCAATAATATTTAATATTTATAAGTCATGTTCCAAATTTCGAGCATTTTAAATTGAATATTTCATCGATTTTAATTCGATTTCAATACAGTAAAATATATTTGAAATGATTTAAATTTTGAAAATTTGTACCTATGAATTTTAACATTCGAGTTTATTGTAAAATATTTAAGTTTGAAATTACAAAAGCACATTAATGGGCCCTATTTTGTATTTCATTCAAATTGGCCGTATTAGAATTTTAATACTCAATACGAAAAATTACCTACTCTATAAATCTCCGCATACTAATTTAATTTTATATTAAGGGTGTGTGCGAATTTGCCTAAATTGCTGACTAAACTAAATTTGGTCGGTAATGCAGTGTTCGACTTTTTCATTTAATACATTTTCGAGTAGACTTTCGAGTAGTCTACTCGAAAATGTACTAAATTGAAATGTTGAACACTGCATTACCGACTAAATTTAGTTTAGTCAGCAATTTAGGCAAATTCGCACACACCCTTAATATAAAATTAAATTGATCTAAACTAGATGACAGCAAACAGACATATGATATCAATTGATTATGAATTTTAACAATTACCGGTTACCGAATGGCGATCGAATGAAAAGCCGTTAAATATAGTTTAGTCAGCAATTTAGTCGAATTCGCACACACCCAATAATATTTAAAAAAAAAATGTCAGTACAAATTTTAGGCCCTTTTCTGTCACTTCTTATAATCAATAAAATACAATACTTCACAAAACTAGTTGTCCAATTAAACTTGAGTCGTTATTTTTCTCTCAATTGTCAGGACTAATTTCAATATACGAATTAAAGCTAATATTACTATTTGTATATTTTTTTTTTAGAATTGAATGAGAATATGAAAATCTTTGTTGAGTAGTGTTATACTCGAGACATTTCCATAAATGTATTTGAAGTTCCCTCTGTAAAATGTGCACCACTGCACTATACACTATTTATTGCATTTTGCAATGGCAGTCATATTTCATATTGTGTCAAATATTGTCAAGACATTCAATGTCTTGTAGTGTCAACAGTAATTACAAAATGACACTAATTTCCAAAAAATATTTATTTTTACAAAAAAAAAAAAAAAATAATGAAAAACATTTATTTGATAAATAAAAAAATGTATATAAAATATTATTTTCTTATTCTTAGAGTAAGAATTATACAAAAAAAGTAAAATTCAGTGCATTTCAGTATACTTAATTTTTAGTGTACACCATTTCAGACATTGCACTGCACATATGTTTTGTTTTGACACTACATGTGCTTGGTTGTTTAGTGCAAGACATTCATTTGAATTAAAAGCATAGTGTAGGCGACAGCGCATGTCTTGAAATAAATTGAATATCTTGAATTTGGTTTAAAATACATTTGTGCAGAAGTCTAATATACACTGAACGAATTCAAATACATAGTACAAATCAAAGCTAGGAGTTTTAATATATTTCATAAACTATTTGTTGTATTCAGACAACGTGATTACGCAGATATGTGCGTATAAATTTTAAAATTTTTCGATGTTATTGTAAAATCATTAAAATTGAATGTTTTAAAAAAGATAACTATATTTTTTATGATTTATCTCCTTTTCAGGTTCGAATTACTTAAGAATTAGAAATGAAAATTCATTTCAAACCGAAGATGTCTGTTAAAATGTAAGTTATATTTTAAACGTTTTTCTATATAAAAATACTCTAAATATCGATAAGTTGATTTACATTTTTACTTAAAAGTTATCGAAAATGTTTAAGTCAAAGTCAATTTTTTAAAGTGTAAATTTTAAATAATTGTAATAATTCTTGAAAAAAGTAAGTTTTGTGGAGAAAATAAAAATAATCGGAATTTAAAAAAAATGGAAAATTAAAAAGGTTGAAAAAAAATTAATGAAAAACAACTAGGTTAAAAACCACTAGGTTAAAAACCAAATTAAAAAAAAAAATGGTTTCACATTTCGAAAAATCTTAAATTGTTGAGATAAATAATAAACATTTTTAGAATACTTCCAAGTGTTAGGAAAAACACATTGTTCGAATTGGGGAAACAAAAAATAATTGATATAAAAAAATAATTAAAAACATAAAAGAGAAAAAAAACACACATTGCAGAAGTGTGATGTTTCTTATTTCTAGGGGGACAAAATGCAAAAGAAAATGTATTTTTAATTAATTTCTTTTTTTTAGCATATTTAGTAGAAAGATGTCATATTAAGCCGAAAATGAACATGCAATAAAATATGGTTTCTACGAAAACGTCAAACAAACTTGATAATTTTTCCAAATCTAAAATTATTTGAGTAGGCAAGTATGCGTGACGTGCTCTATGCTTTACTAGTTGTAGTGTTTTTCAATTTTTGAGCATGCAAACTTTTTAAGCCATTAAATAAGTTTCATTTGTTGTAAGAGCATATTTATGTAAATGATTTGATTTGGGCTCAAAACAAAATTTAATATGTGAGTATTAAAACCGTATTTAAATTGTAATGTTTGAAATTCAAAGAGGTATTAGTAAAGTTGTTCCCCTTTCAAATCACATTTTAAATCACAACAACTTAAATTGGCTGCGCATTTGTGCGCATTTGCAAAATTTCGCGATTTTATAAAATGGCTTTTAAAATAAAAAATCGAATTCTGTTTGATATGGAACATTATTTCCTATGTATACCTAAGAATATATCTCCAATGTTATTCAAAGTTCGCAAAAGTGCAGTCATATCTTATGATGTCCTGCCATTTTTTTTGTTGTTGTCTATTATTTTAAGTGGGGAAGGATATGAAATTTTAGTGTTTTGTACAGATAGCATTTTTTATGGAGATTTTTCACAGTTCTGATAGAAGGTATTTAACAAATTCTGTTGATGCAGCTCTAATAAATATATTATGCAAGTTTAACTCATTTTATGAATTGCAAAATGTATTTTGTACTTTAAAAAATGCAGTTAAAAAATAAAACCTATTTTTTCGTATAATGCGTATCTTTTATTTAACACGATTTGCATTTAACAATTATAATGCAACCTTTCTGATTCAACTACAGGTATATTTATATTTAAGAAATATTAAGTTGACTTTGCATCTAACACCTACTGAGCAAGAGTATTCCAAAAAACTTTTTGTATATTTGTCGAATATCCTTGAAAAAGGACATTGTAATATTCATGAAAAACGACATCTAATGCCTAAACTCTGAAGTATATATCATTTTTATTTCCGTTATAGAAGAATGTTTGCCAAATTTGTATAGTGTTACATATTATTTTTATGGTAAGTGGGCGTGGCACTTATCTGACCACGCCCATTTTTTATTTCAAGAAAACTTCTCTATACAAAATTTCAAGTCTTTAGCTTTAAAATTCAATTTATGTCCACCTAGATTGTGAAAATATCACACTGTACATTGTTGGGAAACAAAAATTGTTGAGACAAACCCAAAAAAAAATTGAGAAAAATTGAGAAAAACAAAAATTGTTAAAATAATTATAAAAAAAAAAGTTCGGAAATTTTATAATTATTGGGATCAGATCAAATTATTCGAAAAACAGATTAAAATATTGAGATAAAAATATTGTAGAGACAAAAACCTTTTTGCGATACACAAAAAAATTATTGATTAGGTGAAACATAAAATTGTTCAGATACAAAATTGGGAAAACCTTAAACTATTGGGAAAGCAGAAATTGTTAAGATAAACAAAAAATTAAAAATTTAAATAAATTAAACAAAAAAATAAAACGTAAACTAATTTGGGCAATTCCCTAATTGTTAAGAAAATATAAAAAAATTAAAAAACTCAACTTTTTTGGAAAACGAAAT
Source organism: Dryomyza anilis (assembly GCA_951804985.1). Classification (NCBI taxonomy): domain Eukaryota; kingdom Metazoa; phylum Arthropoda; class Insecta; order Diptera; family Dryomyzidae; genus Dryomyza; species Dryomyza anilis. Next base: position 8,242,970 of record OX638131.1, on the reverse strand, counting down.
TTTTGAAAGAACATTAAAAAGTAACTAAAAAAAAATAAATTTTTATTTGAAGAACCAATATAAATAAAATATATATTATTTCTTATTTAGCGGCCTCATTTAAATTTGTAAATTTGCGCACTTTTGCCCCTGTTAATGCGCTATATATATATCGCACAAAAACAATAAAAGCATTAAGTGAATTTTTTTGTTTGGTATTTTTTTTTTATTTACATTCAGCCACAAGGATGCGAATGCATTTGCAACAAAAGACAGTGCAGTGCGGTGAGTAAAACAAGCTTTTTCTGCAATTGTAAATCAATAAAATCTTTTCACAACAACACACACAAAAAAATTTATTATGAAATCTCAGTTTATGCAGCACCATACAAACACGAACAGACGGACAGACTCACTTTAAGCTGATTATATTTTTGCATGTGTATTACTTGCATCTATATAATCGGTGTGTGTGTGTGTGTATCTCCTTGTATATGTGTGAGTTTCGGTGTCTGTGTGTTTGTGTGTGTGTGTAAAAAACCTTGTGTGCAATACAAACAAACTTGAACTAAAACATTTTGCGGCGTTGCTTGCTGCCACTGCAGCATTATTTTTAATCCAACTACTTTCACATTGTAAAATATTTATTAAAAAGTCCTTCGTCCTTTGGCATCATGCGCACATTAGCATTATTCAGTGATTTTTCTACAGGCAGCCACATAACGAGTGGCAGTACAACCGGCCGTGAATAAATGTTTGTTAAATCAATCGGAGATTTGTTAATCGCATAAACTCGTTTCGCATAGCACCTTCAAATGTAATTTTATATTTTTTTTTTGTCGTTTTTTAATCATTTCTAAAATTTGTTTTGGTACTCGGCTCTTTTTAACTATACTCGTTACTCGTTTATTTTAAATTTTACTCGTTACTTAAGATACATCTAAATCTATGCATATGTTAATACCCTATTATTGAAACTAGTTTCATTAATCGTTTCTGTAGTGTCAAAACAAATCTGAAACAAAACATAGGTGCAGTGTACTCTCTAAAATAGTGTACACTAAAAATTTAGTACACTGAAATGTACTGCACTTGACATTGAGTATTCAGTGTATGTATTGAGACATACTGAAAAATCAATGGCGCATCATAGACAATTTAAAGTCAACTTTAAATTTAAAATCAGCTTTTTGACAATTTATTATATACAAAATTTAAAAATTTATAAAATTTTGTATATTATAAATGTTAATTTTCATTATTTAGTTTTTTTATGATTTTTTTTTGGTGAAGAAACATTTTAAGTGTCATTTTGTTTTGCTTTTCAAGACATTTAATGTCTAGAAATATGTCTTGACAGTATTTGACACTATATTAAACAAATACTTTACTGTAATACTGTAGATTTTGTACATACAACTTCAAAAACATTTGTGCAGATATCCATTATTTATGCCATAATATTATATATATATGCTTCATTATTTGCTCTTATTAATTCTGCTCGTTACAACAAAATTATATCTATTTATAGCTTATTTCTTATACTATAACATTTGACTAGATTTATTATTCATTTCTGCACTTATCTATTGTTTACTCTACTCGTTTCTGTATGTTGTTTAGTTCGTTGTAGCTCATTCATTTTCTATTTTCTTAGTCAATTGATATTGATTTGTACGTGTTTTATAATGATTTTATTTAAGTATTTAAATGATTTTTTATAAGTTATTTGAAATTATTATAGTTTTGTCAAAACTAATCTCAAACAAGAGATAGGCGTTGTGCACAGTCTAAAATGTTGTACACTAAAAATCGAGTACACTGAAATGCACCAACCAATTTTGACACTAAGTATTCAATACATTATATATTTTTTATTTGCGTATTATCTAATTTCTTTGATATTAAAATATATTGTAAAAACTCGTTACTAAATACTCTTTTAGTAACTATATATTTCTTAACCAATATTTTTATACCCTACACTAAGAGTGAAAGGGTATATTCAGTTTGGTACGCCGTTTGTAACACCCAGAAGAAAGCATCTCCGGTATGGAAAAGTATATATATTCTTGATCAGCATGACCTCCTGAGTCGATTTAGCGATGTCCGTCTGTCCGTCTGTCTGTCCGTCTGTCTGTCCGTCCGTCTGTCTGTCCGTATGTCTGTCTGTCTGTCTGTTGAAATCCCTAAGGCTTTTAAAATTGAAGAGCTAGATAAATGAAACTTATAACTTAGATTACTAATATACCTACGCTGTATGTGCGAAAAAATTGGCGAGATCGGTCCATTGTGACCTATGATCCGACCACTTATGTTCAAATACCTCATATAAAATGTACATATAAAGATCAATTTTTATGTATACGTGCTTAGGTAAACTTTGTTGGTCAAATATATATTGACATCATGCTCAAATACATGATAATAATGTTTTCCGGCGAAAAGACTTGTGGTTAAAAAAAAAAAATCGAAATTCGGTACACCTACCCATTTGTAAATATGGGTATCAAATGAATGGAAATTCTTCAGCGATTGAATGTTTGTAGTTTTTTTCAGGATTCGTATACCCTGGTGACCTATATATCACTTTGAATGGTAACCACACATATGTGTAGGGTATTCATAGTCGGCTTAGACCGACTATAATTTTGATAATCCTAACTATCATAATTACACCTACTTTAAAATTTTCCATGTGATCTAACCTTCCCAACTGGTTTATATTTGTAATTAAAACGCTCACATAGAATATTATAATTATCACATAATATGTGAAGGTCCCCACAATAATTTCCCTAGTTTTTCGTACGTGATCATTCCAAAACTAATTTTGAAAATACGTGTAAGTTGATACAGCATGTTATGTTTATTGCAAGTATGTTTGTTCTGCAAATATTGTAAATTTTTCTTTTCGTTTCATTTGGTTTTTCTCTATATATTTGGTTTGAAAGTGATAAGCGCTAAGGAAAAAAATCATTTACGAATCGTTTGCGGCAAAATAATAATTTGTTTTGCGACGTTATCCAGATTTTCTCGCAAAATGTTACATATTTGCTGTAAAAATAACGTGTAACTTAAAAGCAGTTTTAACTGCTCTGTACGAAAGTTAAGACAAATGCATAAAATATTTACTATATTAAATAGGCATTTTTTTGTGTGAGTAACGAAAAACTTTAAAAAATCACTTAGAATGTTGCATACTTTTGTGAGAAAAACTTTCAAACTGTAACATTCAAACTGTAAGATTCAAACTGTAACATTCAAACTGTAAGATTCAAACTGTAACATTTAAAACTGTAACATTTAAAACTGTTACATTCAAACCAATGCGCCTAATATAATCCACAGCTACTTTCTCAGACACAAATTTTATATATGACAATTAATAAATCATAGTAATGTTGATAGATCACAGTTTTGCATTTGAGAAAATAAAAATATATCATCAAAAAATAAAAACGTACGATTTAAAATAAAACGTACTTTTTTTCAGAAAAATGTTTAATTTTCAAACGTACCACAAAATTTTCGAAACGTATCAAAAAAACAAAATCAGAGAAGACGAAAATATTTTTGAAAATACAAAAATTTTCCGTCGCACAGTGTTTCAGAAACTTTTTTCATCGGCCAAAACTCTGTATATTTTTATGTAGTGATTATTTTTGAATGTGTTTCTTTTGTTTGATTGGAAATTGATGAAATGTGTTTTTAAGATACTAAAAATAAAAATGGACCTATTAGATTCCGCTGTATAATTAGCCAAATTTGAATTTTTTTAGTAAAGGTTTTTTTCAATAAGAGCGCTACAAAAGTTTTTTTCAAGAGTTTTTCAACAGGGACGCTACAAAAGTAGAGCGACAGGGACAGCAAACGACGCCATATTTCTTGCCGCTCTTTTGACATTTCTCTTCAGTAAGGTTTGCCATTTCATGATGGAAAGACATACGAGCCAACAACGAGTCGAAATTATTAAAATTTACTACCGAAATTCGAATTCGTATATCTTTCCATCATGAAATGGCAAATCTTACTGAAGAGAAATGTCAAAAGAGCGGCAAGAAATATGGCGTCGTTTACTGTCCCTGTCGCTCTACTTTTGTAGCGTCCCTGTTGAAAACCCCTTTATATACAACACATTTTTTTGTTGTTGTAATAAGTTTTTTTTATTACTATTTTGCATGATTAAAAATATTAGCTACTCAAAAATATATGTTTTTATTTTGGTTTGAAATTTTTAACATCTGAAAATGTTTAAAAAGAGAAAATTTGTGAATTGGTTTTTTTCACTTTGAGTTCTAATATCGTTACATAACGTTACATACGCACAGTATCTCTAAAACTCACGGAGACATTAGAACTCAAAGTGAAAAAAACCAATTCACAAATTTTCGCTTTTTAAAAATATTCAGAGTTTCAAAATTTCAAACCGAAAAAAACATTTTATCAATCATGTAAAATAGTAATAAAAAAAAAATGATTACAACAACAACAAAAAAATGTATATATACTAAAATTGGAAAAGAAAAAAAGTCAAATTTAGGTAATTATACAGCGGAATCTAATAGGTTGATTTTTATTTTTGGTATCTTAATTAATAATATTTCATCAATTTACAATCAATGAAAAAAAACCATATTCAAAAATATTCACTACATCAAAAGATACAGAGTTTTGGCCGATGAAAAAGTTTCTAAACCACTGTGCTTTGGACCTATACTGACGGGGAAAAAAATAGACGACAAAAGGTACTAAATTTTCACATTGAATCCAAAAAGTACAAAATTTCTGACGACCAAAACAAAAAAAGGACAGACGGAAAATTTTTAAAAGGTACAACAAAGGAAAATATTTCGTACCTTTAAACGAAAACGACCTACAAAATTAAAAAAATTACTTAGTACGAACTGTTAAGTATTTCGTACTTTCCAAATAAAAACGTACTCTAAATAGTAGGAACTTATGCAACACTGAGAGACCATGCTGTTTGCAGAAGGGGCATTCCACAGAAAACGTTACCGAGGTGTGATATATTAAATTTAAACCTATTGATTCGGTTTAATGATTTTTAAGATAAGAAATAATTCTAATTTTATATTCTGTGATCAGAATTTACCAAAATGCATGGCAAAAGTGTTTTTTTCTCAGTGAAAGTCAAGTATTTTTTTTAGATTTATTTAAGTACAAAATTGAGGCAATATATTAAACACTGTAGTTTCGTTGTTTTGAATCCGAAAGAAAATTGAATAGTACAATTTTAAAGGTAATTTTTTGCAAAAGTATTCCACACATTGCATTGGTGATGATTGGTTCAGAGTACTGACAATTAACCAAACTAAAACTGTAAACAGCAACAACGACGTCAGCCTGGAGATCAAACGGAGAATAACTCTTGCCAACAGGTGCTACTTTGGGCTCAGTAGGCAATTGAGAAGCAGAGCCCTCTCTCGCCGGACAAAAATAACGCTCTACAAGTCACTCATCATGCCCGTCCTACTTTATGGTGCAGAAACATGGACGCTGGCCACCACCGATAAGAGAGTACTGGGAGCGTTCGAGAGAAAGATTCTCCGTAAAATCTTTGGCCCTATCTGCTTTGCTAACGAGTATCGAATCAGGATGAACCACGAGCTGTATGAGTTATTCGACGACATTGACATAGTCAAGCGCATCAAGATCCAGCGGCTTCGCTGGCTAGGTCATGTCGAACGAATGGATGAAAACACTCCAGCCAAGAAGGTGCTTGGCGTCCAAATCTGCGTTGGAAAGACTAAGTTGAGGACAACCTGGCAACGCTTGGTATTTCTAACTGGCGTCAGCGCGCGCAAAGCAGATCCGACTGGCGCGGCTTCATCTCAGCGGCCAAAACCGATCCACGGTTGTAAGGGCCATTTAAGTAAGTAAACTGTTTTGTACTGAGTTGTAACGCCCGTCACAAAAAAAAAAAATAATAAAAGTTATTTTGCAAACTATTTTGCAAACCTACAACTGGGAAACTTTGTAAAAGTAAAGATTTTTGTCGTATCTATTCATTTATTATAGTCTTTGGTCTCATAGATATTCCAGATGGTTGCTATATCCATCCAAAATATTGTAACGCCCATCACAATTTACGATCTTCGCAAAACAAAAAAACTGGAAAATTATATATTTGTTAATATATGCATCAATAATCAATTATATTGATATTTAACCATAGAAAAAGTAGTAAATATTCCAAAATATTCAATAAGCAAAGATAAAAAAGGAAAATTCCAACCCTTACAAAAAAATCAAAAAAAAAAAATTCATTATTTTCGAAATGCGAAAAATAATTATGTAAGCTGCGGAGGAAACGGATTGCTAATGATGCAGACATAGTAGTTATTAAAAAGAATATTAATATATATAATTTTTTTCAAAACAAAATGTTTAGTTTTCCACTTAAATTATATGTCAACAGTGTGCCTTAAAATAACGATTTACCATTCCTACCACAAAAATTTGTTCTTTTTCATCAAAAAATTGCAATTCATAATTTGAGTTTTCATGTATATTTGTATAGAATTCGTACAGGTAACGCCTGTCACAAAATGTGTAACACCCATCACAAGTTTTGATACTTTATAAGTCAGTGATCAAAGTAACCATTGCAGAATTTTGTTATAGAGAGGAGAACTCCCATTATTAATGAAGTGTTTCAGATATACTTAATCTCCATAGTCCGATTATTTTAGCTAAAATTTAATACTTTGTGTAGTAAACTCTGTTTTTTGAAAAAGTACGTGTAACGCCCGTCACAGCATTTAACTTCAAATTTCTAGAAAGATATAGGACCTATTGCAAAACTTTGTTTATACATGCATAGAGGACCATAAGATCTAGCCTCTGCATCTTAAAAATATATCTATCATTTTTTATTTATCAAATGAGTTGTTTTTAATCGTACGAATGTAACTCCCGTCACAATGGAATGCCCCAGAACAGGTTTCTGATTGATCAGGTCTGAAGAGAGTTTCCAAGTAGAAAACGACAGATACATTGCAATGGACAGACAAATAATGATTAAATTAAATATAAAAAAATTGAAAAATAAAAAGATCAATGAAAATAAAATAATCTTCAGTCGCACGACACGTTTGTGGAACAATCTCCCTGCGTCCGTTTTTCCCGACATTTTTGATATTGGCAAGTTCAAAACAAACATTCACCGACACTACTCCATCTTTCCCCCCTCCATTTAACCTATCATCCCTTCTTACGATCAACACTGTGCATTGCATGAATAGGGGGCATCCCCTGAGCGTTGGTTAATTTGTAAAAAAAAAAAAAAAATTTTTCGTTTGTGAGGAACAGCATTTTAAATTATTAAAAAAATCTTTGTACTTTTTCTTCTGTTTACTACTTTTTTTTCTATCATTATTTTCTCTATTCGTTTTTCTTTTCACTACTTTTTTTTCTATCATTACACGGATAGAAAAGATTTATTTGAATTTGTTTGAATGTAATTATAACGTAATTCGAAATCACCATATAAATATTGGGAGTAATATCTAATTACATTATAATTGAATTGTATTATTATTTTGTTCAGATTGAAATATTATTATACGATATTTAAACATAAATTGCTTTAATCGCGCATTCACATGAATTTATTATATTAGTGTTTCTGTAGAAATATATATTTTTCATCAGATATTAATGTATGTATGTTTGATATTTCCGCTATTTAAACACCCAACTTCAATAAAAGGTTCTTTGAATTATATATATTTGGTTATTCGTAATTGTTACTGGGTGACAACGAATTTTAAAAAAATAGCATTATTTTGATTATATGTATGTTTGGGATTACGAAATCACAATTAAATAACAATGCTGTCTACTTTTAGCACTCAGTAACACTCACATTAATACTTTTCATATAGTTCAAATGTTCTTTTTGGTGGAAGAATTTGTTTAAGTACCACCAATTACTGTTAACACCAGATAGTGGCTGTTTGTAAAATATCCAATTCATCCGTAATTCACTGAATTCAAAATATGAACAATAGATGGAAATAAAATTAAATAAAAGATGTGTAATCAAAAAAAGTTTAAGTATATATTTATATAAATAAAAAGAATGTAATGTAAAAAAAGGGAAAAATTAATATTGTGTAAAGAAGTTATTAGCACTAAATTTACTTTTTAACATTAATATGAAATGTAAACATCAATATGTTGACATGTAAATAAAAAGTTTTTTCACATTCAAACATATATATGTTTGCAAGAACGACGAAAATTATTCATTCTTAACATAATTATGTTTGAACGAAAACAAAAATATGTTTGGCTGTTATTATAATAATGTTTGGCAATGAAATAATACTTTTGTTTGCATAAAGCTCCAAATATATATGTAATGCCTGCAAAATTATGTTAGGGAGAGCCATTTTTTTGCAGCGTGTACTTTCTCCGTTCATTTCGATACTAAATTCTTTATCAATTACACTACTATTTTATTGATTTGCTACTCTATTCGTTTTGCTAAACATTTAATTATTCATTCATTTACTTATTCTCAAATTCATTAACAACATGTTTGTGTCTGCTCTTCTTTCAAGTCTTTTCCGCAACTCAATATTCAGTCAGACTACAGTTTTAGTCGTTTCAATTATTGTCCTTGTAACGATTTCCTTCTCGTCGACTGACAAATCAATCGACAGTCGGTATACTGTTCCAGGACTACTTGAACATTATCATTTGCATTTTATTTGCTGCTCGAAATATTTGTTGTCTGTATGTCGAAGTAATTCACAGCGCATACATTGAGTGAAAATGCAATAAATAAATGCATGGCAATTTTAATCAGTTAATCAATCAGTCAGTCAATCAATCAATCAGTTAAACAATCAATCAAGCAGCATTCGTTACATTCATCGCAGCCATCGTCAAGACATCATTCACTCAATTAATCAACACATGTGGCCTGCAATTAAATTGAATTTCTTGTCGATAATTGTCAACTACAGAAGGACATCATGTTTAATTAAGAAACTCATTTAAATATTTTAACGATACTACTTACGACACGTTACTGCCGTGGCATTCTTCCGTAAAAGTACAAGTTCTACTTTTTTATTTTTGCAAAGTTTTTGCCAAAGTGTTTTAAAAGATTAATTAAAAACTGAAAAAGTTTATTCAATGACTTATTTTGTAAATCTCCACAAACATTTTGTATACGCTGCCTAAACTTATTAACAAAAGAATTACAAAAAAGCAGATTTAGTGTCGCAAAAATTCCAAGAATTCGTTACCTGTCTCAGAATACTACATTATTTTGTGCGTATTTTATTTAGAAAGCCTCCAGCTATATCTGAAGTAATTAATTAGACAGACTCTATGTATTATTTACACGTTTTAAATCTTGAACCTTTTAATTTCTTCTTTTAACTTCGCTTTTCAACAAGGTATAAAATAGCACTGCCCGACTTTTAAGAGGTTTTTTTCCTCTTTGGCATTGTTTGTCGTTACTTTAAAAACCAATTTGCATAAAATTCTACAGGTTCTTTTTTCGGTTTTTATTTTGTAGGTCCTGCAGCGGTTTTGCGCCTTTGCAGACATTTTTCACATTCTGAAGTTTATTTTTGGGTACTTCTTTTGAAAAGACCCATTTTATTATTAAATTTTGTTTTTCTTTATTGATTTCTGATAAATTTTATTCAAATTTTTGCTACTTACAACACTTGCGTGTCGTGTTGCCAGTGACAAAAACAAGCCATAAATAATTTTGTGCGACATAAATATTCGGTATCTTGCTGAAATTGAGCGTGAAATATATTCAGCTGTCGAACATATTAAGCTCTAAAATATGCAGCATCAATTTTGCACGCAGACAAGGAAAATTCGACAACTTTGAAGTAATTTTTTGTTTGTATTGGGAGGAAGGTTGGCAACGAAAAGTAGTACTTAATACATACAAAATATTTGTAAATTTGTGAATTTTTCTTATTTTTACTGCCAAGTACTATTTACTGTCTGTTATTGCAGGCAATTTTATTATTTACAATTCATTTTTTTATTATACATATTTTGTATTTATGAGCCAAATAACCTATATAACGAGTGAACACTGTGCTTAAAATCAATGGCAATATTAATTTGGAATTTAAAAAAAAAAAATTTTGTTACTGAAAATTTGAATTTTAGTGAAAATTTTAATTCAATGGAAAATTGAATTTTTAGTGAAAAATTCAATTTTTAGTGAAAAATTCAATTTTTAGTGAAAAATTCAATTTTTAGTGATTGAAAATTGAAAATTTGAATTTTGAGTGAAGAATTGAGTTTTGTGTGAAAATTTGAAATTTCATTGAAAAATTGAATTTTACTTGAAAAATTTAATTTTACTTGAAAAATTTAAATTTTAGTGAAAAATTGAATTTTTAGTGAAAAATTCAATTTTTAGTAAAAAAATTCGATTTTTAGTGAAAAGTTCAATTTTTAATGAAAATTTGAATTTTTAGTGAACAATTGAATTTTTAGTTATCAATTGAATTTTTGGTGAAAAATTGAATGTTTAGTAAAAATAGAATTTTAAGTGAAAATTTGAATTGTTAGTGAAAAATTGAATTTTTAGTGAAAAATTGAATTTTTAGTGAAAAATTGAATTTTTAGTAAAAAACTGAATTTTTAGTGAAAAATTGAATTTTTAATGAAACATTGAATTTTTAGTGAAAAATTGAATTTTGAGTGAAAAATTGAATTTTTAGTGATCAATTGAATTATTAGTGAACAATTCAATTTTTAGTGAACAATTGAATTTTTAGTGAAAAATAGAATTTTTAGTGAAAAATTGAATTTTAATTAAAAAATTGAATTTTGATTGAAAAATTAAATTTTAGTGAAAAATTTAATTTTTAGTGAAAATTTGAATTTTAGAGAAAAATTGAATTTTTAGTGATCAATTAAATTTTTAGTGAACAATTGAATTTTTAGTGAAAAATTGAATTTTTAGTGAAAAATTGAATTTTTAGTGAAAAATTGAATTTTTAGTGAAAAATTGAATTTTTAGTGAAAAATTGAATTTTTAGTGAAAAATTGAATTTTTAGTGAAAAATTGAATTTTTAGTGAAAAATTGAATTTTTAGTGAAAAATTTAATTTTGAGTCAAAAATTAAATTTTAGTGAAAAATTGAATTTTTAGTGATCAATTAAATTTTTAGTGAACAATTGAATTTTTAGTGAACAATTGAATTTTTAGTATACAATTGAATTTTGAGTGAACAAATGAATTAATAGTGAAAAATTGAATTTTACCTGAAAAATTTAATTTTTAGTGAAAAATTGAATTTTTAGTGAACAATTGAATTTTTAGTGAACAATTGAATTTTTAGTATACAATTGAATTTTTAGTGAAAAATTGAATTTTTAGTGAAAATTTGATTGTTTAGTAAAAATGTTGACTATTTTTGCCGTTTCAACATTTTTTTGTTGTCACCTTTCCAAATACTTTGTAAAATATTCCACTTTACTTCACGAAACTCCGAAATTGTCTGCTGATTTGAATGTGCGCCTCTTCATGTTGACTGTCTGTCTGTTTGTCAGTTGCCTGCGAGCAAAACATTTCCGCCGGAAACACGCCTAATTGTGCAGATGACATTGAGCGCTTTTTCAACGTTACTACGCTGCACAGGGATGGCATGCAGCAACGCGAATGCGATAGAAGAAGAGTCTTTGGGTCGCTAGGTCGTATGTGCTGCGACTGACAGTTCAGGCGCTCAACTCACTGAACTGTCAAAAAAATGCATTTGTTTTTGTTACTGCTGCTACTGTGTTGTCGTGTTGTAGTTCACGTGAAATGGTTCTGCATTTGAAATGTTCAATTTGCATGTTTGAAATAAGGCAGTGCACAAAATAAAAAAAAAACATTAAAACATGACATTTATCAAAAACAAAAAACAGCAAAGAGAAAACATTTGAAAAGCTTGTTGCCCAGTGGTTTTTATTGACCTTTGAGTGCAGCTGGTTGAACTTTGGAACGAACATGTGCCACTTAAAACCAATAAAAGTGCAATGCGCTGCCATTTTTTCTCTTATTTTTTCTTATTTGTATTGAAAGACTAGGTAATTTAAAAATATATTGGCAACATTTCAAAACCATTTTGGTCAAGCATTTGTAAATGTTGTGTGATAAGTATTAATGTTTTAACGTGAGTTTTATAGCTTCATGAGTTGGATTGTAGTGCGTTATAGTTTTCTAAGTACTGTTTCCAAGTTAAGGTTTCAATATCGATTTGTTTTGGAATTATGTTTGTCATATTTGCAATGTCTTGAATTTTTGGCATGGTCGAGGTAGTTTGAAACATTAAAAATGCCAAAAATTTTGTCCGAGAATGCTAACTTGCCATACCAATTGTCTGTTAGAAGTCTGCCTTTCAAAATTTTCAAATGGTTCGAATTGTTGGTAAAATTCTAGTAAATTATATAATGAGCAAATCTTTAAAATTCATTTAACTTACACAAAAATTAAATTTAAAATAAACCATCTAACACTTTTTCCCTTGCTTGCGCTACACTTCAACTTTTTGTGAAAAACAAAAGCTGTTCAAATCTGTGTTTTTTATGAAATGCTTTATTGAAATACTTGCGTCAAAGTTTTGCCATATTTTTGCCAGCATATTTTTTAGCACTTTGCAAAACTTTAGAGAATGTGCCAAAGTTTATTGATTGCCTTTTTTTATATATATTTTGTTTATGCCATTTTCTTGGTGCATAATATAAATGTACTGAATTTCGTATACCCTGTTTAAATTCAGATACAGTTGATTTAAATTATCTCTTTGTATTTTGATTTCTACAGTATTTTGTTTTTATTTCATTCTATATTTTTAAAAAATGTCGGTATTAGAAACCGGTGTCGGAGGTTACGTTAATGCGTAAATTTAAACAAATGTATTTGTTTTGTAATTATTAGAAAATAATTAAATAGGCGACAAAATTAATAAATGTACGCAATTTTGACATATAAAAAGACCTTGTACGTAATTCCGACACACAAAACCGTTTTGCACGTAATTCCGTCACTACATCTACAATATTCAGATACTGCAGAATGAAGTTAAAGCTGTTTAATTTTAAATTAAAATTAAATTCAAACACCTATGTCGGAATTAGGCACAGTACAAAATTACATGTACCTAATTACCGACACTTTGTAATAGATTTTTTTATATTTATAATTTCAATTTTTTCAACAAAAAAGAAAAGTAATGTCGGAATTAGGGTTAAGTGTTAAATTGGGACACCTTTGTCGGAATTAGATACGGTGTAAACTGATTGCACCTAATTGTCGACACCTTGGTCTTTTTGTTTCTTGTATATTACCCTTTATTTAAAAATCAAAGCCAGAAATGTCGGAATTAGGAACAGGTATCGGAGGTACATTTACGTTAATGTGTTAAAAAAGCGTTCTAAAAATGTAATAAAAAATATTTTTATTATTAAATATATTTTTACATTGAAATTTTATAATAATTTGGTTTTTTTTCTCAAAAATATTTTGCGCTGCAAATCTAAAAAACATGAGTGACAGACGCTGCGAAAACTTTGCATTTTTCGCATTTCACAGCAAAAACATAAACTTTATGACAGCCAATTTTGCCGAATGACATGCAGTTAATTAAAGTTGGTTTTTAGTGCAGCATAAAACGGCGTTATTAACGGCAAAAACTTTGCGCCAGCAACAAAGTTACTTCGGAGGCAAGCATGTCATGTATGAGTGACACATTTCAAATGCTCCATATATCATAAAAACATATTTTAAATATAAAAAAAGAAATATATTTTTGAAAATTGAAAATTTCTATGCAGCAGCATAATGTAAACTTTTGAGAAATTACACAAAAATTCCAAGAAAAACTAAATTTCCCAGAAATCTATGAAAATTGTAACACATGGCGTATGCGCAACATTGAACCTGATACCAAAGTTCAACGTTTGTCAGTTGTTTATGTTAAAATTAAGGTTAATGTTTGCTTGCTTTTGACATGTTTTATATAAATTCCAAATGTATAACTCACTCAACAGTGAATATTTTAAAATAACAACGAAATTAAAATTAATTGCATTTTAATTATTTACAAAATTCGCAATATCTATTTTTATTTTTTTTGCTTTTTGTTCGATAAATTTATGTACTGACTCACAGTAATGTCTACAGCAAAATATACAATAAAAACAAGTAAGAAAAACGTCTATTAAAATAACCAAGACTTGTTTACAATAAACAGCACCTGGGCGCATCGTCGAAAAACACACATGAAAAATTAAAATTAAGTTACACATTTTTGTTTAGATTTTCGCCGTATTTTGTTGCGCATGTGTTTTTGTGAGGTTTTTTTTTTTTTTTGTAAAAATTTGAAAAAATTAAACTGCAGAGGTAATTCAAAATTTTTTTTATAAACATTAAAACTCCAAACAAATTAAATTTTAATAATAGGAAAAATAAGTATTATAATTGTTACTAAATTATATATGTTGAAAAAGCTAATAACCACTGAATAAAATATTTCAATACCAAATACCATTATTGCTTGCTCTTGGAAAATACCGAATAATAACACTACTCAAGACGATTTTTCCTAAAAACATTCCATACATAATTTCTATATAATTCGCAGATGTTGATTTAAACTGCATTCTCAGTTTTTTCAGATCATTTTAAAAATATCAATCGAGACTTTTTGAAATTTTTCAGCCACTTTATAGCAGGATTTGAAAGCAAATAAAGCAGAGCCCCAAACTCTGACTTTTTATTGCTTTGCGTGTCGAGAGCGGAAGCAAGAGTAATAAGAAAGAAAATAAAGCGGAGTACAAACTCTCAGTTTTTATAGTTTTGCAAGAGTTTGAAAACAGTATAGAGCGATTCTTCGAAAGGCGTCGCTCTTCGAGAGATACTTTGAACGAAACCAAAGTTTTTTTTTTTTATTTTGATCAATGTTTGAGATTTTAAATACTTCCACTCCTTAAATTTCAAATGCTCACATGCTTCAAATACTTTGCTTTCTTGATTTTAAAATTCTTCACAATATTTATTTTGTCTTGCTTCAAATACTTTGCTTTCTTGATTTTAAAATTCTTCACAATATTTATTTTGTGTTTGGTTCATCGATGTCAATAATTCAGGGGTTCATTCTATGACTCAAAAAAATAAGAAAATATTAAATAAAAAAAAATCTAATTTTGCACCCAGTTTAATATACAGGGTGTTTAAGAAATATACCACACCTAATGAAGAAAATTTGTTAACAAGTATAATATTTTGATAAATGAATATCAATTTTTCACTCATATTTTAGACATTTGAATTACATTTCTAATGGTTTATTACATCTTCGAACTCCGTGATTTCTTTCTTTTTTTATAATGTACGCAAAATTGAAATCTACAAAAATATAAATTCAAATTTTGACTTTGTCATTGATTTTCTCAAAATTTCGTTACGGAAATTATTCTAATTTATAATGATAGACCAGTTCATTCCCAGTATTTTCTTACCATTCACAGTGATGACCCTCTAAATTATTGACATTGATAAACCACACACCCTGTATTAATCGCTATTTGCGCTTTGCAAAAAAACTGCTCTTTTGGAGTCACTCCTCATTCTCGCATGCGCTGTTCCTATTTTTTGGAAAATTAGAATAAAGACACAAGAGACAAGAAATTATTCCTATTTTTCTACAGTTCTTCGAAGCAATAATATTTGAATTGAGGCAGCATTTGAAAAGCAAAGAGCGATTGTTTTGAAATCGGAAAGCATTTAAAAGGCAAAGAGCAAAAATTTTGAAATCGAAACATGTTAAATGGTGCCTCGATTCCAAAACTCTTACTATTTACCTATTAAATGCATCGAGTAGGAGTTTTGAAATTCAAGTAGCATTTTAAAAGTAAAAGTTTTATAATCAAAGCATCATTTAAAAAGCAAAGTGTGAGAGTTTTGGAATCGAAGCAGCATTTAAAAAGCAAAGAGCGAGAGTTTTGAAAATGTTCGAGAAATTTAAACCCTGAGAATATGTATAATAAGTACATAACTTTGTAAAACAAGTTTGATAAAAAAACTTTAAACGCATTTGTTATGTAAATCGACAAGGCATAATATAAAATGAAATGTCAATATTTCAATTGGTTTTCAAGATATTTAAATCTAAACTCAAAAAATTTTGTTTGTTTTTAGTATTTAAATTTTAATTAAAATAAATAAATTAGCAATAGTATTAGAAAGTTTGTAATTTTAATCGTTAGCTTGAACTATGTTCTTAATAATCATGAAATATTTTAATTTTTATTATTATCACTCAACTACTAATAAAATAATTAAAAACATGAAAAATGATAATTTGTTCTTAGATACAAATTATCATTTTTCATGTTTTCTTTCAAATAACTTAAAAACAAATTGAAATCTATGCATTCTACGCTATATTAAAATTATTTAACTCGATAATTCAAATCAAAAATGTGTTTAAATTTAAACATAAATATGTTTGAATAACCCCACGCAACAATTTACTAAGCATCTCAAATACTGTTAAGTTTCTGGTATGATTTTGAAGAGTATACACTCGCCAGTTAAAACTAGTCAAAAACTGGTCGGTTACTGGTAGGAATTTGATGATTAGATTCCTACCAGTAAAACTTGTCAAAAACTGGCCTAAAAATGGTCGCCCACCAGTAAAACTAGTCGAAAACTGGTCTGTTACTGGTAGGAATTTGTGGAGTAGATTGTGTGTGCGATCCAAGCGTTCTCCATAACTTTTGTTTTTTAAATTAAAAAAACTAAAAATTAATTTTGACATTATTTTATTTACTTTTTACATGTCGAGTTACTAGCTAGTTTATACCCTGTTTTTGGCTAGTTTTTGATTAGTTGTTAGCTAGTTTTGTTGTATATTACAACAGCTGAATTTTAATTTTTTATTAATTATTTTGTATCATATTTAATATCATAGATACCAAATTTTATGTAATTTAAACAATATATTATATTCTTATTCTCGATATTAATACCACATATCAAAAATTCGCATTTCCATACCTATTTTATATCGCTTTGCATTTATTTGTAAATGCTAAACCATAGTTTTCAAGTAATATTCAACATTATCACACTTTATTCTTCTGATGACCATAATTATGGTCCAAAATAAAAAATAATCAATAAAATAGCTGTATATTTTTAGAAATCACCTGTCAAAAATGAAAAGTTTCTTTTGTTATTTCATATAATTTTCTATTTCTTTGTAAATTATGTCATATTTTATATTCTGACTAACATTCTACTGATGACCATCATTATGGTCAAACCTAAAATAATAATCATTTAGTTATCAATTTCAGTATATGAGAAATCAGATGTTAAAACTTCAAATTTTCATAAAAAATCTTAAAATTTCAAATCATTGTACTTAAAGTCTATAAAAAGTAATTATAGAGCATATTCATAATCGTCATCAATAATTTTGATGTTTGTAGCAATTTGCAGCATATTCTGCCAACTAAGTCACACTTCACAGACTCTTCACAGTAGATGTTTAGACAAGTCGTTCGTTATTTTATAAAAAAAAAAAAAACAATTTTCATTTATAAGGATTATATTGAGCTGCTGGTGCTTCGAATATACGAAAATACAACATATTAAAACTGGCAAAAATATTGCTCAGGATGGCTTTAATGTTCCTTGGCAAGAACTAAACTTCGAGAAGTGGAGACGAAAAGCAGTGGATGCCACATGACGTGCATGTTGTGGTTTATGTTATAAATAATAAAGTATAAAATAAACGAAATATAATACAAACTAACAAAGAAGTCAGAAATCATTAGATTAATATAAAAAATATCAAAAATTGTTTAAAATGTATACAAAAATTTAAAAAAATAATAAAATTATAAGAAATTCATGAAATAAACTGGAAATATCTACCTAAATAAGTAGAATCGATAAGTTTATATTAAATTAACATACACTAAGAAAATAATGATATTTATCGGTAATATCACAGCCCTAAACATCAAGATCGTCTTTGAGACAAACATCCGACATATACGATAAATATTGCTGGCAAACATCTTTCACATTTCGATGTAAATATAGCAACCGATATTAATTGCATTCATTAATCAATCCAGCTATGAAAATCACTAATTTAATGAACACATTTGCTATTGTTCGTTAAATCAGCAATTCGGTTTGCTAATATGAATATTTGTACGTCAATACAGCAAATTAAGTAACGAAGAACGAAATTTAACGAAGTATAGCAAATGTTTTCATTAAACTATTGAATTTCATTGCTGGATTGATTAATAAATGCAATTAATATCGGTTGCTATATTTAAATCGAATTTTTTTTCTGTGTATAGCAGACAACAAATAAACTTCTTACAAAATTGAACAAATATAAATGGCAAATATAACTATTATCTGTAAGGAAATAGATTGGGTTCTAGGTCAATGACAGAAGGTCATTGATAAATATCAGAAATAGTGACGGAAATAGCAGGGATACCTGTGTGACTTCAGAATTGACAGAATATTGATCTGAGATAACACCATCCATCGCAACTCGTATTGCACGACCCTGGTAAAAACTCGATATCGATCGAATAGAAGAATTACGGACAACAATTTTGAAAGCCTGGGAAATAACTAGGGCAACAAGCTTTACTCTCACTGAAAAGGCTAATACATTTATTCCACTTATCGTAGAAAACCGCCAACAAGTCACCGGTGGATCTGATCATACGGAATTAATATTGTCGGTCACTAAGTAATTAGTTGTGCTCCAAATAGTTCACATTGTAGAAGTTTATTCCGCATTCCATGACGTTGGTGGGCGTAAAGTATATTGAAATGGGTCGGTAATGTACAGGGTTGTAGCCTCGGCCTTTTTCTGAACTGACTCCTGTCGTTTAGGAGATGTTAAAAAGGTTACTCAACGGACAAATTAACGTTGACGCTCACTTTTTCATTAATAATGAGATTTGATATGAACTTTTTAACTATCTGATATTTAGAAAATAAAGATATGTAGAATCATTAAAATGTCAAAATTTTAAAAATCAAAAAAACGCCTAAACAATTTCTGGTCGAATCTAAAAATGTAGAAATAAAATTAAATTCGATTATAAATTTAGTAACTTAAAATATATAAAATGTATTTTTGAAGCATATCAGTTATACATTTTTGAAGGGGACCCGTACAATTTAAAATTATTTACATTTCAATTGTCACCGATTTTGATTTTATTTTATTCATCATTTTTGTCTTCGGTATTTTTTAGTTTTGAGATTTTTAATTTCAATCAGATACTGATAACTTAAAGACAACTTTTAAAAGTATTAAAACAAAACATCTTTTGTAAAGTTCTGTAATACTTTTAATTCTAAAAAAATTCCAAAATGTTTAAAATTTAGACTGAAATTTTCATAAAATCTTTACGTACTTTAAATTTTGACACTTATTATGCCCTCAAAATTAAAAATTAAAATGGAAGAATAGAATATGGAAATGTTATTAAAAATCACGAACAAAATTAAATAATACGACCAAAAAATTGCTATGTAAAACCATTTCATAAAAGGATTCAATTTTTCAGTGGCTTTTTTTTTTGTCGCTTTTACCTTTTTGTGTAACTCTTGGGTGACAGCGCAGGGTCACGCCTATTGGGTCCTTTGTGCAATATGCGTGTGTTTGAGTGTGCGTGTGTGTCTGTATATTTGACTGTATATGTCTGTATTTGTTTGTATTTGTGTAGCTGAGTGTAAATGAAACCTCTGGGGACGATTTGTAGCCGGCAGGCAGCCTCAGTAATAAAGGCAGGTCGCATATGTATTTGAAAATTCTATTGATCGAAAAGTAGCCCAAAATAAAAGAAAAACGTGGAAAAATATAAAGCAAAAATAAAAATTGCCTTTATAAATTTTCAAATATATATTTTTTATACAATGTAATCGTTTTATTTGTCCGTCACAAGTAAACATAAAAAATTAAAACAGAAATAAAACATTTGATAAAGGTGACGTATTAGATTTAGAATTAATGAAATTGCATTTTTCAACGTATAAAAAGTCTTTAGTAGTTATTTTTATTATGTTTAAATTAATGAAATTGAATAGAGTGAAGTTGAATTGAGTTGAATTGAGTTAAATTGGGTTGAATTGAGTTGAATTGAGTTAAATTGAGTTGAATTAAGTTGAGTTGAGTGGAGTTGAATTGAGTTGAATTAAGTTTAATTGAGTTGAATTGAGTTGAGATGAATTGAGTTGAATTGAGATGAATTGAGATGAATTGAGTTGAATTAGGTTGAATTAATTTGAATTGAGTTGAATTGAGATGAATTGAGTTGAATTAAGTTGTATTGAGTTGAATTGAGTTGAATTAAGTTAAATTAAGTTGAATTGAGTTGAATCGAGTTAAATTAAGTTGAATTGTTTTGAATTCAGTTCAATTGAGTTGGATTGAGTTGTATTGAGTTGAATTGAATTTAATTAAGTTGAATTAAGTTGTATTGAGTTGAATTGAGTTGAATTAAGTTAAATAGTTGAATTGAGTTGTATTGAGTTGAATTGAGTTGAATTGCGTTGAATGGAGTTGTATTGAGTTGCATTGAAATGAATTGAGTTGAGTTGAATTGAGTTGAATTAAGTGGAATTGAATTCAGTTGAATTAAGTCAAATTGAGTTGTATTGAGTTGAATTGAGTTAAATTAAGTTGAATTGTTTTGAATAAAGTTGAATTGCGTTGGAATAAATTGTATTGAGTTGAATTAAGTTGAATTGAGTTGAATTGAGTTGAATTAAGTTGAATTGAGTTGAATTGAGTTAAATTAAGTTGAATTGAGTTGAATTGAGTTAAATTAAGTTGAATTGAGTTGAATTGAGTTGAATTGAGTTGAATTGAGTTAAATTAAGTTGAATTGTTTTGAATTCAGTTGAATTGAGTTGGATTGAGTTGTATTGAGTTGAATTGAATTTATTTAAGTTGAATTAAGTTGTATTAAGTTGAATTGAGTTGAATAGTTGAATTGAGTTGTATTGAGTTGAATTGAGTTGAATTGAATTGCATTGAATGGAGTTGTATTGAGTTGAATTGAAATGAATTGAGTTGAGTTGAATTCAGTTGAATTAAGTGGAATTGAATTGAGTTGAATTAAGTTAAATTGGGTTGAATTGAGTTGGAATAAATTGTATTGAGTTGAATTAAGCTGAATTTGTTTAATTTTGTTGAATTGAGGTGAAATAAATACATTTCAGTTGAATTGAGTTTATTTAAGTTCAGTTCAGTTTAGTTGAATTAAGTTAAATTGAGGTGAATTAAGTTGAATTGAGTTGAATTAAGTTAAATAGTTGAATTGAGTTGTATTGAGTTGAATTGAGTTGAATTGAGTTGAATTGAATTGCATTGAATTGTATTGTATTGAATGGAGTTGTATTGAGTTGAATTGAAATGAATTGAGTTGAATTAAGTGGAATTGAATTGAGTGCAATTAAGTTAAATTGGGTTGAATTGAGTTGGAATAAATTGTATTGGGTTGAATTAAGTTGAATTTGTTTAATTGTGTTGCATTGAGGTGAATTAAATACATTTCAGTTGAATTGAGTTTATTTAAGTTCAGTTCAGTTGAGTTGAATTAAGTTGAATTGAGGTGAATTAAGTTGAATTGAGTTGATTTCGTTTGAATTGCATTGTGTTCAATTGAATTGAGTTAACTTGTACTGAATTGAAGTAAATAAAAACAAATACTATAAATATAAAATTATTAATATTTTTTTGAATTGAACAAAATTCAAATACCATAAATAATAACAAAAAAATTAACAATTTACTCTGAAGAAATAATAAAAAGAAAAATATGTTATCAATTAGCTTTCCGATATCAGGGTTTCTCCAGTTATTTCATTCTATTCTTTTTTCCGCATTTATAATCATTAAATGAAATTCAATTTATACATTTTCTTTTACGTTTTTCATTTGCTGCGTCGCCAGATTTTCAATTAAAAAGTTTTTTATTTTTTTTTTAAGTTAGCCAAAGCAAAACGTAGATACCAATACAATAAACAATAACAGCGAACAGATACAAGATTTAGTTTCATGCTTTTCAATGACCTTGAAAAAGCAGATAAAATTAAAAAAGTAGAGTAGAAAAATTTATTTTAAACAAAAATAAACTCAAAAAAAAATAGTGTGAGCATAAAAAATAAAAAATTTAAATTAAAAAAAAAGAAAAGAAATAAAATTTCACCTTTAATGTTTTTATGCCGCACATTTACGTCGAGTTTGTCTAAACAAATATATATTCTGCGACAGGTAGGCAGACCGACCGACAGACAGGCAGAGAAACAGAGCTATCGACGGATGCTGCTTTTATAGATACTGAATGTAATTTCATTTAATTTAATTAAATGGAATTCGCTAGAAAACTCTTCTTGACGCCATTAAAAGTTCCACGGAATGCGTCATGTCATTGAGTTGTAGCGATTATAATGCAAAAACAAAAAATCGTTGTTCTATTTTTTATCAGAAATAATTAAAAAAAAATCAAAAGTAATTTCTAAAAAAAAACATTAATTGTAAAGTGATAAGTAAAACTTTAATATAAAAAAAAAAACATATTCCATATTTTAAGTTTTATTGATATTCGCATTTTTGAATTTTGCTTTAATTTTGAATATGTAAGCTGTACTTAAAGAAAATGTTTTGTAATCAATGATTTTTAAAATTTAAAAAGTATTTTATGGAGAATTCTTAAAAAACTTATGTTTTGAAATTGGCGATTCCAAGAATATTTTGGATAAAGATTACACTTTTTTCGTGAAAATCTTTCAAAAAATTTCAAAAATCCAAAAATAATCCGATTTTAAAAGATCGTACGCTTTCGAAAAGCTGTTTGTTTTATTTTTGCTTTTGTTTTTGTGTTATTGATTTTATTGTTGCTTTTTTTGGTTTTTGTTTTTTTCCTTTGTTTTTTGCTTTTGTTTGTGCTTTTGCTTTAGATTTTGTGTTTCATTTCATAAATGATTTTTTTATTTCGCTTTTTTTGTGTTTTGCTTCTGTTTTCTTTTTTAATCCAAAAATTATTCGATTTTTAAAAATCGCAATTTTTCGAAAAGCTAACATTAAGCTTTTCGTTTTTTTCTTTGCTTTTGTTTTTGTGTTATTGATTTTATTGTGGCTTTTTTTTGCATTTGTTTTTGTTTTGCCTTTATTTTTTTGCTTTTGTTTGTGTTATTGTTTTTTCTTTTGCGTTAGATTTTGTGTTTCATTTTATTGATGCTTTTTTATTTTCGCATTTTGTTTTTTTGTGTATTGATTTTGTTTTTTTTTATTTCGTTTTTGTGTAATTGATTTTTTGTTGCTTTTTGCTTTTGTTTTAGTGTTTTGCTTTTGTTTTTTTTTTAATCCAAAAATTATTCGATTTTTAAAAATCGCAATTTTTCGAAAAGCTTACATTAAGCTTTTCATTTTTCTTTGCTTTTGTTTTTGTGTAATTGATTTTGTTGTTTCTTTTTGAGTTTTTCTGTTTTCCCTATTGTTTTTTTGCTTTTGTTTGTACTTTTGTTTTTCTTTAGTTTTATTTTGTTGATTCTTTTTAGCTTTTTTTTTAATTTTTGTTTTAGTTTTTTCGTGTTTTTGATTTCGCTGTTGTTTTTTGTGTTTATCTCTGTTTTGTTGATAGTTTTATAATTTGAAAACGATGCTGATTGTTCAAACGATTTTTCCGAATGAAAATATTTTATTCAAAAAACAGAAAATATTGAAAACATAAAACACTATTTACAAAACTTACTTATTTAAAATTAACAAAGTAGAAAATGATAAAGTACTGAGATTCATTTCATAATCTAACATTTGTGCTTTTGATTTCGTATTTGTTTTTGGCTTTTGTTTTTGTGTTTTTGCTTTTGTAATATTTTTTTTGTATTTGAGTAGTTTGTTTCATGTTCGTTGTGTAAGTGAGCGAGTTATATCGTTTTGAAAGTTTAGGTTGTATGAGAGGTGCCACATCTCTTTATTCAATCCCGCCCACATATAGCCTATGTCACGCTCCGGACTCCTAGTATCCTTGTGCAAAATTTCAGTCAAATCGGTTGAGAGATTAAGACGTAATGCTGGAACAAACAGACAGACAAAAGAGAATTTTATATATGGGGGCATTCCAAGTCAGAACTGCCACCTAGATTTTAAAATATTGTCGATTTGGTTCAAACTTTGTTTGTGACTAGTACCCATGAGTCTTATAATTTGTGCAAAATATTAGACCTCTTGATGAACCGATTGCCGAATACCAAGAGTCAATAAAACCTGACTATTGCTAGGTAGTCACAAATTCATTTATTTTTTAATAATTATATAGTTAGAATAAGATTAAACGTAAAATTAGGTTTTATAGAGAATTTACCCAGCTTTCAAGGAAAAATGGACATTATAATAACTCTGAATAATTAACTGATAATAACTCATGTGATATATATTTTTTAATTTAAAATGTACGAATTTGGACACTGGCCGCAAACAAGTCTCGATTTTAATCAAAGATACCTCAAAATATAGCTATATCTGTTTCCTTCTCAACATAGTTTATTTAATCGTGCGACAGCCAGGCATTCAGTAGTTAGTGCTTTCTATGTGGACGTAGAATATAAATTCTTCTAATTTCCTGTAACAGTTTCAACTCAACAGCAGATGTCCATCCCAATATTTTTCTTAGAGTATAATTGGATATCCCTCCCGAGAATTTGTATATTTTAAATTTTAAAAATATATATAAAATGAGTTAATACCAAACAATGTCCATTTTTCCTCGAGAGCTCGACAAATTCACTATAAAACCTCATAGAACCACAAAGTTTGAACCAAATCCACAACATTTAAAAATTTAGTTGCCCCTGTCTGAGATGAAATTCCCCATATATAAAGGGTTTTTCAATAAGAGCGCTACAAAAGTTTTTTTCAAGGGTTTTTCAGCAGGGACGCTACAAAAGTAGAGCGACAGGGACAGCAAACGACGCCATATTTTTTGCCGCTCTTTTGACATTTCTCTTCAGTAAGGTTTGCCATTTCATGATAGAAAGATATACGAGCCAACAACGAGTCGAAATTATTAAAATTTACTACCGAAATTTGAATTCGTATATCTTTCCATCATGAAATGGCAAACCTTACTGAAGAGAAATGTCAAAAGAGCGGCAAGAAATATGGTGTCGTTTGCTGTCCCTGTCGCTCTACTTTTGTAGCGTCCCATTTGAAAAACCGTGTATTTATATCTAGGATCGGAAGTTCATTCAAAGCTGTTTATGTGTCGGAAACGGAAATATTTGATGATTTTCATTGATATCGATTTTAGAATTGTGTGGTGCCAATCCAAATTAACTCATGTTGCTAATAGAAAACTGAATATATAGCTGAAATAACAACTAAATTTACAACAGCATTATACTTGACAACAACATTAAATTTTTCAACAACCATCATAAATAATAAATCATTTAACATATCGCTTACACCAAAACGTGACTGAATTACAAAACAACTTGAATGCTGCAGAACAGTGGTAGTCGCCGCCAAGTGGCGGCTGCCAGCAACATGTTGCATAAATCGCTTTATTTGCATTGCCCAACAGCAGCAGCAGCAGTGGCAGCAGCAAGAGCAACTGCAACAAAATGGCATCGTCTGACAACAGAATAAATAAATCACACTTAATTGGCAGCACTGTGATGTTAAATGCTGCCATAAAACATACAATGTACCCGTAATATGGGCAAATAGGAGGACAATCAATGACATTGGTCAATTGGCAATGAATGTCTATATTTGGCCATAACGGTGTTGCCAATATCTACGAGAGTTGCTGCATAAATCATCAGAGTCAATAACGTTGATTTTATAAATATTTTTTTTTTAATTTTTTAGTTTTTTTTTTTGTAATATTTTAAGCCAATATGTCTGCCGCCATATCAAGGTCAATAAAGCGCATTTTTACTTTATTTTACTTCTTGACTTTGCTTTGCTGTAAAATTGCACCGTAGTTGACTGCATTTCATGCTCTTCAAATATTTTTATTATTATTATTGTTATTTTTGCTTTTATGAGCACGTTAAAATTTTATGTGATTTTGAATGATTTTTCGCCTGTGCAAAGCACATATTTTATGACAGCTTCGATGGCATGATTGATGTCAAAAATTATTTCTGTGTATTTTTATGGTTGCCCGAAGGCAGAAGGCAGACAAAAGACAAGCGACTCAATTATGGCGGCGAGATGAATTGAGTCATTATAAAATGCATTTTGTTGATTTTTAAAAATACAAAACAATTAATTTATTTGTAAAATTTAATATATTACAAAAAAATAATTGAATTTAAAAATTTTAGTTTTTTATTAAATAATGAAAAATTTATTTTTTAGAGAAAAATTTATGTCTCAGAGAAAAATTTAACTTTAGTGAAAAATTGCATTTTTTTGTAAACCTTGAATTTTTAGTGAACATTTTTTTATTCTTAGTGAAAAATTTAGTTCTTAGTAAACAAATTTAAATTTTAGTGAAATTTGAATATTTAGTGAAAAATTAAATTTTGAGTGAAGATTTTAATTTTGAGTGAAACTTTGAATAGTGATAAATAGAATTTTGAGTGATAAATTGAATTTTGAGTGAACATTTTAATTTTTAGTGAAATATGAAATTTTGAGTGAAAAATTGAATTTTGAGTGAAAAATTGAATTTTGAGTGAAAAATTTTATTTTGAGTGAAAAATCAAATATTGAGTGAACAATTGAATTATGATTGAAAATTTTTATTTTGAGTGAAAATTGAATTTTGAGTAAAAAAATTCAATTTTGAGTAAAAAAATTCAATTTTGATTGAAAAATTGAATTTTGAGTGAAAAATTGAATTTTCAGTTAAAAATTTAATTTTGAGTTCAAAGTTGAATTTTGAGTGAAAATAGAAATTTTGAGTGAAAAATTTAATTTGTTATGAAAAATTGTTTTTTGGGTGAAAAATTGAATTTTGAGTGAAAAATGGATTTTTGAGTGAAAAATTTAATTTTGAATGAAATATAGAATTTTTAATGAAATATTGAATATTTTGCGTGAAAAATTGAATTTTGCGTGAAAAATTGAATTTTGAGTGAAAAATTTAATTTTGAAAGAAAAATCAAATATTGAGTGAACAATTGAATTATGAGTGAAAAATTTAATTTTGAGTGAAAATTAAATTTTGAGTGAAAATTGAATTTTGAGTAAAAAATAGAATTTTGATTGAAAAATTGAATTTATAGTGAAAAATTGAATTTAGAGTGACAAATTCAATTTTGAGTTCAAAAATTTAATTTTAAGTTTTTGAATTTTGAGTTTTGAATTTTGAGTGAAAATAGGAATTTTGAGTGAAAAATTTAATTTGTTATGAAAAATTGTTTTTTTGGGTGAAAAAATGAATTTTGAGTGAAAAATTGAATTTTGAGTGAAAATTTTAATTTTCAGTGAAAAATTGAATTTTGAATGAAATATTGAATATTTTTCGTGAAAAATTGAATTTTTTGTGAAAATTTGAATTTTTTGTGAAAATTTGAATTTTAGTGAAAATTTAAATTTTGAGTGAAAATTTGAATTTTGAGTGAAAAATTGAATTTTGAATGAAAAATTGAATTTTTAGTATAAAATTTAATTTTGATTGAACATTTTGATTTGGAGTGAAAAATTGAATTTTATTTAAAAAATTTCTTTATAGTCAAAATATTTAAATATTTAATGAAATTGTGATTTAAAAAGAACTAAATAATATTAAAAACATCGAATTTATAATTTTAATTATGACAAAAAATAAAAAGGTGGCAACAACCGCCACATCCGCATCCGGTTGACGCTTGTTTACAACAGAGCAGCAAAGCAGCAGCATGTTGCGGCAAGTGTTGCTGACCTTCAAATGGTTTTGAATATTTGCTTTTGTTGTATTCTTAAATTAATTGCATTTTGCTTTTGTTGTTTTTGTTGTTGTTGCTGATGCTGTTTACGTAAACATTAACGTAAACGCACGACTGCCTTCCGTCTGGTTTGTGTTGCATTTTAATGCACTTCGACACACTTAATACATTGCACAGCGATCGAATCGATTCGAATCGACACGGACTGGTTAAGCGTTTAATATAAGAAAAACAAATACAGAAATTGCGGAATTTTTAAAAACACTACGTTGTCTGTTTGCTTTAATGGATGCAGATGCAAAAATGCGCCATAAATAATAAATTTTGATAATATTTATTCTCATTATTAACCTTGTGCAGGCAGTAATGCAACAGAATTTAATGATAAATATTTTAATGTAAATTCAAATTTTTAATTCATCTCCAGATATTATTTGGATTACAAAAAGAAATAATTAAAGAATAAATTATGTTTTCATTTTTAAATTTTCATTACTAAAATGTAATAAAAATTCAATGTTCAATTTTTCGCTAAAAATTCGGTTTTTCACTAAAAACTAAATTTTAACTAAAAAGTAAATTTTAACTAAAAATTCAATTTTAACTAAAAATTCAATTTTCCATTAAAAATTCAATTGTTCATTCAAAAATCAATTTTTAACTAAAAATTTTAATTTTAACTAAAATTATTCACTAAATTATTCACTAAAAATTAAATTTTTCTCAACTTTTCACTCAAAATTAAATTTTAAAAATTTAATTTTTCTCTCAAAATCATTTTTTTTTAATTAATTTTTCATTGAAAATTTAATTTTGCACTAAAAATTCAAATTTTCACTAAAAACTAAAAATTTCACTGAAAACTCAAAAATTCAATTTTTTACTCAAAATTCAATTTTGCACTAAAAGTTTAAATTTTCTCTAAAAACTAAATAAATAATTCACTAAAAATTTAATTTTGCACTAAAAATTCAATTTTTCACTAAAAATTCAAATTTTCACTAAAAATTCGATTTTTACAAAAAATTTAATTTTTGCACTAAAAATTGAATTTTTACTTAAAAATGCAAATTTTCACTAAAAATTCAATTTATCTTTGTTAATTTTTTTAAATTTTTTATTTAACTTAATTCTTAAATTTTCAATTTCTCCAATTATTTCTATTGCTGAACAATGAATAAATTCATAAATATTTAAATAGCAGAACTGAATGTATAAACTTGAGGACGGACACACAGTGTGGCAAAATTACAAACATAAATATGTTGACTTGATGCTCGTATTTTCTGCCATTTAATGAGCGAACAACGTGAGGCCGACAAATTGCGAATTAATAGCGCCAATGCGAGGTGCTTCGTGTGTTTGCAAAATATATCGACCGAAGGCAGACTGCAGTCTAAACAAAATGTGTAGATAATGTGCGAATGATGAAGATATCGAAAAACTGAAATTTTGCAAATCTATGAATGGCAGATACTTAGTGATCTATTCTGTTATATTTTATCTATAATCAGTATTTCAATTCAGATGTAAGAAACTATGCTAGCACCGATTCTCGAAGACTAAATGATTTCCTTTCTTCTTTTTTTATATGAAATGAACATTTTTTTTTTCTAGTCGTATCTCAAAGAACGTCACTCAGCTAATTGACTCATTGCTGTTAGCATTCCATAGAAGGTGGAAATGTCTGCACAATTTTACTACTGGGTATATATAAAATTAATTTTCCCTAAATAAATTTTTGTATGCTATGTAAACTTACACCTGTGCGTGGATTTCCCTAAAATTTTCAATATATATACTACAGACCCCAAAGAGGGCCATAAGTTCGTTGACCACGCCCACTTTAACATGTATGTTTCAGATTCATAGGAGTATTCTAAAGGTCTAAGGAGTATCCTAAAGTATGCAGATTGGACAAAAAGGAGTCGCAACTCGCCTTCTATACAAAAATTCAAAACGTTTTATCAAAGTATGTTAGCGATTTAAAGTAAACTTCAAATCTTGTAGTTATTTTTCTGATCAAAACTCAAACACACTGTATTAAAACACCTCGAAATTCGGATAAAACGGCTATTTTTCAGTAATTTGTGTGTAAAATATACAAGCATTTTAAAATCAAATACACATAAAAAATAATCGACGTAAATATAGCAACCGACATTAATTGCATTCATTACTCAATCCAGCAATGAAATTCACTAATTTAATAAAAACATTTGCTATTCTTGGCAATTATATTTGCTAAAACTGCGCCGACTAAATTATTTGCTGCATTGACGTACAAATATTCATATTAGTAAACGGAATTGCTGAATTAACCAAGAATAGCAAATACTTTTATTAAATTAGTGAATTTCATTGCTGGATTGACTAATGAATGCAATTAATGTCGGTTGCTTCATTTACGTTGATTATTTTTGTCTGTGTAGCTTTTAATGGAAACTGTGTTGATAGGGCATATTTTCATAATGAAAAGCGATACAATAAATTTTGTAAATTTCATCGTTTGCATGTACCATGTACTACATAACCATAAATCATTTTCTTATTTATCGTTAGATCCAAAACTCTAAAAAAATATATATTTTTTTCGTGTTTTGATGCAAATACCTTAAAAATCTTTTGAAATAAAAGTATTTGTCAGTATATTGTAATTAGTCTTGACAATTGAAAATAAAAATCGTTAACAGTTTTTTTTGAAAACTAGTTGGAAAACTAGAAAACTAGTAAGGGACTGTATTTTTTTATTCTAAAAAGTGACTGAAAAGGGTCTAAAATTCGAGAGCAGTATTCAGTCAACCACGCACAACCACGAATTATATAGAATTGATGTGTGGGAAGTACATGGCTCGTTTTTGTTTTATTGAGTAGTATGATTTATGGGAATAAAAAAAAACACTCCGTAGCCAAAAAATTGAATTTTTAGTGAAAAATTGAATTTATAGTGAAAAACTGAATTTTAAGTGTAAAATTGAATTTTTAGTGAAAAACTGAATTTTAAGTTAAAAATTGAATTTTTAGTGAAAAATTGAATTTTTAGTGAAAAATGATTTATTAGTGTAAAATTTAATTTTTAATGAAAAATTGAAATTTTAGTGAAAAATTGAATTTTTAGAGAAAAATTGAATTTTTAGTGAAAAATTTAATTTTTAGTGAAAAATAGAATTTTTAGTGAAAAATTTAATTTTTAGTGAAAAATTGAATTTTTAGTGAAAAATTGAATTTTTAGTGAAAAATTGAATTTTTAGTGAAAAATTGAATTTTTAGTGAAAAATTGAATTTTTAGTGAAAAATTGAATTTTTAGTGAAAAATTGAATTTTTAGTGAAAAATTGAATTTTTAGTGAAAAATTGAATTTTTAGTGAAAAATTGAATTTTTAGTGAAAAATTGAATTTTTAGTGAAAAATTGAATTTTTAGTGAAAAATGGAATTTATAGTGCAAAATTGAATTTTTAGTGAAAAATTGAATTTTTAGTGAAAAATTGAATTTTTAGTGAAAAATTGAAATTTTAGTGAAAAATTGAATTTGTAGTGAAAAATTGAATTTGTAGTAAAAAATTGAATTTGTAGTGAAAAATTAAATTTTTAGTGAAAAATTGAATTTTTAGTGAAAAATTGAATTTTTAGTGAAAAATTGAATTTTTAGTGAAAAATTGAATTTTTAGTGAAAAATTGAATTTTTAGTGAAAAATTGAATTTTTAGTGAAAAATTGAATTTTTAGTGAAAAATTGAATTTTTAGTGAAAAATTGAATTTTTAGTGAAAAATTGAATTTTTAGTGAAAAATTGAATTTTTAGTGAAAAATTGAATTTTTAGTGAAAAATTGAATTTTTAGTGAAAAATTGAATTTTTAGTGAAAAATTGAATTTTTAGTGAAAAATTGAATTTTTAGTGAAAAATTGAATTTTTAGTGAAAAATTGAATTTTTACTGAAAAACTTTAGTTTAAGTAAAAAATTAAAAATTTAGTGAAAAATTGAATTTTTAGTGAAAAATTGAATTTTTAGTGAAAAATTGAATTTCTAGTGAAAAATTGAATTTTTAGTGAAAAATTGAATTTTTAGTGAAAAATTGAATTTTTAGTGAAAAATTGAATTTCTAGTGAAAAATTGAATTTCTAGTGAAATGATTGATTTTTTGTGTAAAATTTTATTTTTAATGAAAAATTGAATTTTTAGTGAAATTTGAATTTTTAGTGAAAAATTGAATTTTTAGTGAAAAATTGAATTTTAAGTGAAAAATTGAATTTTTAGTGAAAAATTGAATTTTTAGTGAAAAATTGAATTTTTAATGAAAAATTGAATTTTTAGTGAAAATTGAATTTTTAGTGAAAATTGAATTTTTAGTGAAAATTGAATTTTTAGTGAAAATTTGAATTTTTAGTGAAAATTTGAATTTTTAGTGAAAAATTGAATTTTTAGTGAAAAATTGAATTTTTAGTGAAAAATTGAATTTTTAGTGAAAAATTGAATTTTTAGTGAAAAATTTAATTTTTAGTGAAAAATTGAATTTTTAGTGAAAAATTGAATTTATAGTGAAAAATGGAGTTATTAGTGAAAAATTGAATTTTTAGTAAAAAATTGAATTTTTAGTGAAAAATGGAGTTATTAGTAAAAAATTGAATTTTTAGTGAAAAATTGAATTTTTAGTGAAAAATTGAATTTTTAGTGAAAAATTGAATTTTTAGTGAAAAATTGAATTTTTAGTGAAAAATTGAATTTATAGTGAAAAATGGAGTTATTAGTGAAAAATTGAATTTTTAGTAAAAAATTGAATTTTTAGTGAAAAATGGAGTTATTAGTGAAAAATTGAATTTTTAGTGAAAAATTGAATTTTTAGTGAAAAATTGAATTTTTAGTGAAAAATTGAATTTTTAGTGAAAATTTGAATTTTATAGTGAAAAATTGAATTTTTAGTGAAAAATTGAATTTTTAGTGAAAAATTGAATTTTTAGTGAAAAATTGAATTTTTAGTGAAAAATTGAATTTATAGTGAAAAATGGAGTTATTAGTGAAAAATTGAATTTTTAGTAAAAAATTGAATTTTTAGTGAAAAATGGAGTTATTAGTGAAAAATTGAATTTTTAGTGAAAAATTGAATTTTTAGTGAAAAATTGAATTTTTAGTGAAAATTTGAATTTTATAGTGAAAAATTGAATTTTTAGTGAAAAATTGAATTTTTAGTGAAAAATTTAATTTTTAGTGAAAAATTAAATTTTCTGTGAAAAATTGAATTTTTACTGAAAAACTTTAGTTTAAGTAAAAAATTAAAAATTTAGTGAAAAATTGAATTTTTAGTGAAAAATTGAATTTTTAGTGAAAAATTGAATTTCTAGTGAAAAATTGAATTTTTAGTGAAAAATTGAATTTTTAGTGAAAAATTGAATTTTTAGTGAAAAATTGAATTTCTAGTGAAAAATTGAATTTCTAGTGAAATGATTGATTTTTTGTGTAAAATTTTATTTTTAATGAAAAATTGAATTTTTAGTGAAATTTGAATTTTTAGTGAAAAATTGAATTTTTAGTGAAAAATTGAATTTTAAGTGAAAAATTGAATTTTTAGTGAAAAATTGAATTTTTAGTGAAAAATTGAATTTTTAGTGAAAAATTGAATTTTTAGTGAAAAATTGAATTTTTAGTGAAAAATTGAATTTATAGTGAAAAATGGAGTTATTAGTGAAAAATTGAATTTTTAGTGAAAATTGAATTTTTAGTGAAAATTTGAATTTTTAGTGAAAATTTGAATTTTTAGTGAAAAATTGAATTTTTAGTGAAAAATTGAATTTTTAGTGAAAAATTGAATTTTTAGTGAAAAATTGAATTTTTAGTGAAAAATTTAATTTTTAGTGAAAAATTGAATTTTTAGTGAAAAATTGAATTTATAGTGAAAAATGGAGTTATTAGTGAAAAATTGAATTTTTAGTGAAAATTGAATTTTTAGTGAAGAATTTAATTTTTAGTGAAGAATTTAATTTTTAGTGAAAATTTGAATTTTAAGTTAAAAATTGAATTTTTAGTGAAAAATTGAATTTTTAGTGAAAAATTTAATTTTTAGTGAAAAATTGAATTTTTAGTGAAAAATTTAATTTTTAGTGAAAATTTGAATTTTTAGTGAAAAATTGAATTTTTAGTGAAAAATTGAATTTTTAGTGAAAAATTGAATTTTTAGTGAAAAATTGAATTTTTAGTGAAAAATTTAATTTTTAGTGAAAAATTGAATTTTTAGTGAAAAATTGAATTTTTAGTGAAAAATTGAATTTTTAGTGAAAAATTGAATTTATAGTGAAAAATGGAGTTATTAGTGAAAAATTGAATTTTTAGTAAAAAATTGAATTTTTAGTGAAAAATGGAGTTATTAGTGAAAAATTGAATTTTTAGTGAAAAATTGAATTTTTAGTGAAAAATTGAATTTTTAGTGAAAAATTGAATTTTTAGTGAAAATTTGAATTTTATAGTGAAAAATTGAATTTTTAGTGAAAAATTGAATTTTTAGTGAAAAATTTAATTTTTAGTGAAAAATTAAATTTTCTGTGAAAAATTGAATTTTTACTGAAAAACTTTAGTTTAAGTAAAAAATTAAAAATTTAGTGAAAAATTGAATTTTTAGTGAAAAATTGAATTTTTAGTGAAAAATTGAATTTCTAGTGAAAAATTGAATTTTTAGTGAAAAATTGAATTTTTAGTGAAAAATTGAATTTTTAGTGAAAAATTGAATTTCTAGTGAAAAATTGAATTTCTAGTGAAATGATTGATTTTTTGTGTAAAATTTTATTTTTAATGAAAAATTGAATTTTTAGTGAAATTTGAATTTTTAGTGAAAAATTGAATTTTTAGTGAAAAATTGAATTTTAAGTGAAAAATTGAATTTTTAGTGAAAAATTGAATTTTTAGTGAAAAATTGAATTTTTAGTGAAAATTTGAATTTTATAGTGAAAAATTGAATTTTTAGTGAAAAATTGAATTTTTAGTGAAAAATTGAATTTTTAGTGAAAAATTGAATTTTTAGTGAAAAATTGAATTTTTAATGAAAAATTGAATTTTTAGTGAAAAATTGAATTTTTAGTGAAAAATTGAATTTTTAGTGAAAAATTGAATTTTTAGTGAAAAATTGAATTTTTAGTGAAAAATTGTATTTTGAGTGAAAAATTGAATTTTTAGTGAAAATTGAATTTTTAGTGAAAAATTGAATTTTTAGTGAAAAATTGAATTTTTAGTGAAAAATTGAATTTTTAGTGAAAAATTGAATTTTTAGTGAAAAATTGAATTTTTAGTGAAAAATTGAATTTTTAGTGAAAAATTGAATTTTTAGTGAAAAATTGTATTTTGAGTGAAAAATTGAATTTTTAGTGAAAATTGAATTTTTAGTGAAAATTTGAATTTTTAGTGAAAAATTGAATTTTTAGTGAAAAATTGAATTTTTAGTGAAAAATTGAATTTTTAGTGAAAAATTGAATTTTTAGTGAAAAATTGAATTTTTAGTGAAAAATTGAATTTTTAGTGAAAAATTGAATTTTTAGTGAAAAATTGAATTTATAGTGAAAAATGGAGTTATTAGTGAAAAATTGAATTTTTAGTGAAAATTGAATTTTTAGTGAAGAATTTAATTTTTAGTGAAGAATTTAATTTTTAGTGAAAATTTGAATTTTAAGTTAAAAATTTAATTTTTAGTGAAAACTTGAATTTTTAGTGAAAATTTGAATTTTTTGTGAAAAATTGAATTTTTAGTGAAAATTTGAATTTATAGTGAAAAACTGATTTTTTTTTTAAAATTAAAAATTGAATTTTTAATCAAAAATTTATTTTTTATGTAAAAATTGAAAAACTGAGTTTATAGTGAAATTTAGTAAAAAATCGAATTTTAAGTTAAAAATTGAATTTTTATGGAAATACTGAATTTTAATTCTAATGCATTTCAACTCCGAGAGATCATGAAGACTTTTACCGCTGAAATACACACATTATGCTTATACTTTTTTTCTCTTAATGGAAGCAGCGAATATCGCATGCATATTTAAACGTTTCTATAATATAAACATCGACTATTATTTCGTACAACAGAAAACCAACATTTTTTTTATCGCTCTTGCCGTAGATATTTTTGTTGTATTCATTATTTACGTTTAAAATTTTTGCTCACTTTAAAAGTATTTTATGCCTGACTTGGGATTGGGGTGGTGGGTTCACGTAAAAAGCAAGTATTACATTTAAAAAATAAAACAAATAATAAAAAACATTCTGCATGTTGGTATTTGGCACCCATTAAAAATAATTTTATTACTTTATTTGTGTTTTCACTGCATACGAAAAATATAGTTAATTTTTTATATTTTTATTTGTAATGCATGTTTTACATTATATTAACACTCTTATTGAATAAAGCAAGTACCACTGTTTTTTTTTATATATTTTTCATTTTATTGATCGTCGGAATGTCTGTAAGTAAATATTTTCTTTTTGCCAGTTTGTACTGCCTGTATAGCTGTCAACCTTGCGGAGCGAAGCGTCAGTCGGACAAACATTTTTTTCGTATATTTTTTTATTATTTTGTTGCCCTGTGGACTACATGCGTTATTTCCCAAAAAAAAACCTTTTTACTGCCTTTTCTACCTTGTACAAATTTGGTGCTGCGTCGTACTGCGTGTCGATGGCTTTTTGATTTTTCGCTTATGTACATTGTAAATGTTAATAATTAATGTGGTGCGGTCCATTTTAATGTTTGCAATGCATAAATAACACTATTCGACAAAAATAAACATTTTTCAAAATTACTTCTATATTTTGTGGATTTTTCATTTATTTGAATCAATTACTCTGAATTCATTTATTTGAATCAATTACTTTTTTTTGTAATGCTTCAAAATAAATTTATTATGGATCCCAAATGAGCCACCATTAAGAGTTCTAAAAAACCCTTTGAGTTTAAATTAATAATTTTTAAAAATCTTTCCAAAGTAAGAAATGCGTATTACTGACATAGCCGAATCAAGAAATTGGCTATAAAGTATAATCTCTTGATAAATGAATATAAATTTTTCACGCATGTTTTAGACAATTAAATTACCTTTCGAATGGTATATCACAGCTTCGAGCCTCATGAGTTTTTCAGTTTTTAAAATGTACGTAAAGTTGAAATTTACAAAAATATAATTCTAATTTTGACTTTGTCATTGATTTTCTCAAAATTTCGTTACGAAACACCCAATTTTTTCTAATTTATAATGAAAGACCAGTTCATTCCCAGTATTTTCTTACCAATCACTGTGATTTTAACATGATAAGTCATGTTTAATTATGTTATAATTAAAGAGTGACGGGTCATGTGATTTGGTAGTTGAAATAAAAACAAAAAATTATGTTTGAAAATATGATCAAAAAATATGTGATGTGTAGTAATAATGATTGTAATTTTAATAAATGCTTAAAATTATTTTTCAATTATTTCGATTTTTTTTTAAATTTCATCCACCAAATCATAGGACCCTCCACTGCTTAATTATTTCTGCAGCATTTTGATTCAGCTTAAAATCACTATGATGGGTAAGAAAATACTGGGAATGAACTGGTCTATCATTATAAATTAGAAAAAAGTGTGATCTGCAACGATATTTTGCGAAAATCGATGACAAAGTCAAAATTTGTATTAGAATTTTTTGTAAATTTCAACTTTACGTAAATTTTAAAAATGTAAGAAATCATGGAATTCGAAGTTGTGATATACCATTGGAAAAGTAATTTAATTGTCTAAAACATGAGTGAAAAATTGATATTCATTTATCAACAGCTTATGCATTATAACCAATTTTCTTGATTTGGTTATGAGAGTAATATGCATTTCTTAAACATCCTATATCTTAAACAGGGTGTAAAATTAAACTGGTTTTTATTTTCTTATTTTTTGAGTATAGAATAACCCCCTAAATTATTGACATGGAGATGAACCAAACTCCCTGTATATAACAGCTTTCGATAAGCTATAATAATAAAAGTAAAGTTATATTTTCGTTCAAAAATGAACCTTCTTTTGATTTATCTTTCTATTTATCGTTAAATATATCAAGTTTTTATCAAAATAGTTTTTATTTTCAATAAGTAAATTTAATTTGTTCAGAAAATTATGTTTTTGACCAAATATCGTCGTTGTAGAACGAAAAGTCACCAAATACATTTTTATGAAAAACCTAAATTTCGAGTTTGTTGATTAATATTATAAAAAGTAATTGACGCACTTTTATAGTTGAAATATCAATTGAAAGATTTACATTTTCTTATCATGTGGTAAAAAAATTGAGATCAATCTTTTGAAATTGACATATATATAAAGATTTTTGTAAATGAATATTAGGCATTGTATTTGGTGACTTTTCATTCAACAACGACGATATTTGGTCAAAAACATAATTTTCTGAACAAATTAAATTTACTTATTGAAAATAAAAAGTATTTTGATAAAAACTTGATATATTTAACGATAAATAGAACGATAGATCAAAAGATGGTTCGATTTTGATCGAAAATAGAACTTTAAATATTTTAGAGTTTCTTTTCAAAAATTGATCATTATTTTCATTGTATTCAAATGATTTGTAGGGTACATACATTTATAATATAAAAATCAGCATCTTTTTAAATACAGTTTTGTTTTATTTTTACATTTTTATATTAGAAACTTACCAATGCTCATAAATTTTAACAGCTATTCCTGGAAATAAAGAAAAATAATAGTTTTAAATATTGAAAATTATTTAAAATTATTTAAAAACGCAAAGCTTAAATAAACTAAAATCCAATTACATTATATTCTTACAACTATTTTATAAATTATATTTAAAGGATATTTGACTTTTATGAATTTTATTATTTATATAAATACACTCAGAAAAAAAATTCTTTAAAAATTGGTCCATAGGAAAGTTATTGATTCAATAGTATACAAAAAAAATATATATTCATATAAACAGAAAAATAATCTAATAGTATTTTGTAGTATTTAATGGTATTTACATATTAAAATAATAATTTAACGTATTGACTAATGCCTGGTTGTCACTATGTCATTTTGTGTCATAATTGTCTTCTTTACATTGTTATTGCGAAGCAGAAACTGTTCAAAATTAAATTGTTCATTATCCATGTCAAACGAAATCAAAATGCCAACATGTTGGCATTTTTTAAAATCTTTGCCATGTGGAAAAACAACAAATTTGAGAAATTTTCGAACATGAAACTGACACAGAATGACGTAGTGAAAACGAAGCATAATATTAATAGCAAAATAAAACTATTGATTTTATAGTATTGTTTTATTAATGTAGCATAAAATATAAGTATTATTTGTATTTGTCATATTTATAATAACTAAAATTCTTTTACATGATTTTCTTGCAACTTTTGCATAAGTGACATTTTATAAAATTTGTACTTTCATGAATTTTTTAATATTTATTATTTAAAATAAAACAATAACATTATTTTCAGTGCATAGCACCATGTTTTAACTTTCTTGCAATATATAATTTTTTAATCATTTTTAACATTTGAGTTTACTTAAATTCACACATTTGACATTTTATGTTATTTCAACTTTCATGAAATTTTCTAATTTTTATTATTAATATTAATAGTAAATAAAAATTTTCAGTGCACAACTGCATATTAAGGTTTCATGGAAAATATAAATTTGTAAATTTCTAACGTAGAATATAGTACAAAAAATCATTAAAACTTTTGCAACACATTGCGTATGAGTAACATGAATTCTTGTTTATCCATGATTATTGCATATCGATACTAATTATTTAATAGACGCATTAAAAAGGCTGTTAAAAAGCACAGTTTTTGCAAATATATATTTAACTGCAAAATATTTACTATATTTTATTAGCTGTAGTTAAAAAGAAAATATATTTATCTACTCAAAGAAATTTGATAATATTTTATTTGTTTTCCAAAAAAATAATATATTTTTTTTTTATCACTTTAACTAATATTTTTAGTCAATTTGACAATTTGACCTCTATTATTTTGATAAATTTATGAACAACTAATTATTTAAAAAATACAATTGTTTATATTTGAAAAATATTTCGTTATTTGAAAAATATTTTATTAAATTTTTAATATTTTTAAACTTATTGATAATTGTTGTTATTTAAAAAAAACTATTACTGATGTGAATAAAAAAAATTGATTTTTATATCAAACTAAATTTCTAGATTGTCAGATTTTTTGTCAATTTAACAAAAATATTGTCAATTTAACAAAAATTTTGTTAATTTAACAAAAATGTTGTCATTTTTACAAAGATTTTGTCAATTTTACAAATATTTTGTCAAACATGCAATATAGTTCAATGTTTTTGAAAAAATAGTTGATCTTGTTCGTGCAAAAAAGAGTCCTGTATAAATATAAAAACAATTTTACACGTGACGTATGTGTATTTTAAAGTTTTTTAAACTATGTATTTAACAACAAAGTTATTTTAAAACTTACAACACATTGCAAATATTTTAATTTATGTTTTTTTTGCATATTGTCTTAACACACAACAACATGCAAAAGAACACAGAAAACCATTTATAAAAATATATCAGGTAGGCGAATACACAAAATTTATGAGGTGTCACAGAAAAAAAAACATATAAAACAAACCTCCACCTCTATGAACAACAATAAAAAGTTGTGAGATTGCTACACAGCATAGGTGCGCTACACTGAGGTTTTTAAAAAGAACCTAAACAAAAATAATAAAAAAAAAATGTAAAAAACTATGAAAAACTTTGTGTCTGAATAATGGACAAAGTTAGGGCAGGCGCTGGCGATGCGATGCGCAATTTGAAGTGCGACACAAAGTTTAAAGCTGTTTAAAGTAGGTACCTATAGTTGTTGAAAGTGAATCTAAGTTTAAGTGTTTTTATTTTTCATAAATAAAACTGAAAGTTTTTTAAGACTGGTGTTGGCATTACTGACAACATTGACAATAACACAACTTGACAGTAGACATTTAACAAATTATATTGTTACAAATTCA
The DNA here is from genome assembly GCA_951804985.1 of Dryomyza anilis. NCBI lineage: Eukaryota > Metazoa > Arthropoda > Insecta > Diptera > Dryomyzidae > Dryomyza > Dryomyza anilis. The sequence continues at coordinate 8,202,012 of OX638131.1, read as the reverse complement.
TAGGATTTGCTCGCGACATAAAAAAATATAACTTCGGGCGACGAAATATTGCAAAAACCACGTATATAAAATACCAAAATGTATAAAATGTGTGACGCTGATCGTTGATTTACTTTTCTATACCTAACATTCTTTCTTATCGGTTTTTTATATATTAAACAAAATAAAAATACGAAGAGTGCCTTTTATAATAACACTGGATAACAAATGGAGGCCTTTTTTAATGATACACGATCTTCGTATGATTTTCCGATGTTTTGTGTTTTTGCTTTTCTTTTGTTTTGTGTTTTTGCACTTGTGTTTTTGCTTTTGTGTTTTGCTTTTGTATTTTTGCTTTTATTTTTGTGTTTTTTGCTTTTGTGTTTAAATTCTGTATTTTTGCTTTTGTGTTTTTGCTTTTGTTTTTTGTTTTTGTCCTTTGTGTTTTTGCTTTTGTGTCTTTGCTTTTGTGTTAGCTTTTGTGTTTTTGTTTTCTTTTATTTTTGATTTTTTGTTTTTGCTTTTGGTGTTGTGGTTCTGCTGTCGTTATTTGTATTTGCTTTTGTTTTTGTGTTTTATTTTTGCTTTTGTTTTTATGTTTTTGCTTTTTTAATTTTTTTTTGTATTTGAGTTTTTTTGTTTCATCTCTTAGCTGGTGTAAGTGCCGAGTTATATAGTTTTGAAAGTTTAGGTTGTATGGGAAGTGCCACGCCCCTTTATCCAATTCGGAGGGTGACATATATAGCCTATGTCACCCTCCGGACTCCATAGTATTTTCGTGAAAAATTTCAGTCAGATCGGTTCAGCGGTTTAGACGTGATGCTGGAACAAACAGACAGACGGACAGAAGTTTTATATATATAGATTCTATAAATTAATCTGAAGACTTAAAGAGTGATTTGTAAAAACAAAGTAAGTGGAATCATTAAATTATCGATCTTTTTTTAACATATAATATATAATTTTATTGAATTATGAAAACTTAATATGTTATGCAGTAAAGAATACGTACATTTTAAAATCAATGTTTTTTGAGTTTGACTGGTCATAACTTCGGTCAGATTATTCCGAATTTCATGTAGTTTATTTCAAAATATTAACAGTAGTATTCTTAATGGAATATAAAAGAAATTGGATTGATAACTCAATTCCGTAAAATGTTAATGTCCAAAATATGTACAAAAACACGAAAATTTGCCATATATTTGTATGACGTAATAACTCAAAAACTTGAGGCAATCTGAATAATATGATTATGAGGTCGTGATTAGAATCTTGAAAACCATCGGAAAATCATACTAAGATCGCGTTTTTTTTTATAGTGCTGTGTAATCACTGACCAAAGTTTTATCAGAATTTCCTCGTATTGAAATTTCCTAACAGATGACATATCCACTTTTTTTTAGTTTATTGCACTTGGGAGTCAGCACCTAAATTCAATTTGAAAATTTTCTATTTTGGTACCAAAAGACGAACTTTGAGTTCCCTTGTGGTTCCATTTCCCATATTCGGATTTCGCTGAAAATTCTTCACATCGACTTTCTCATACAATAGAGCATTTTTAGGGGTTAACCTTTTCTCGATTTGAAATCATGAACATCTTTTCTAATTAGGTCCAGTTTTTCAGTGCATGTTTAAACCTAGTTTAAACCTGGTTTAAACGTTTCCACATTTATAAATATTTTAGATCCTAATCATTTTAAAATTTTTTACAGACAGAAGAACAATTACTAATCAGTTAATTAAACAATTAAATAATTAATAGTTGTGATATTTTAAAAATAGACAAAATTACATCTAGTTTAAACTTCGTTTAATTTGAAAAATTGATTTGAAAAAGTACTGGGCCCTTTTTTTTTGTTTCGTTATAGTTTATCGTCGGTGATACTGCAAAAACGTCCAACTACATTTTCGAATACCTCTTACAAAATGAATTTTACAGAAAAAACAAAACTATTTTGAGTCTCAATTCTACACTTACTTCATACAAAATTAAGTGTGTCATAACTTATAATGCCATTTATCTAATTTATCCGATCAACATATCATTTAAAACCGGATTATAACACAAAATAAGGCGTAATTTTCCATTGTAGTTAGGTGGTTTTGCAGTATCATCGACGTTATGTTTTTTTTTCCTTTATAAACAACTTTTACAATTTTTTTGTGACATTTCTTGATATTTATTTAATTTTTTTTTTCGTATTTGTTATTTTTAGTATTTTAATTTTTTTTCTCCATTATTTTGCTTTCCTTTGGACGCGTTTAGCACTTTAATAAACAGTTGTTTAATTAAATTTTAATTGCAATTAAAAATGAAGCAGCGTTTGGTTGAATGCAAACAACCTGCTTTTGTTGTTGCTGTCGACCGACCAGCAACATCCTTATTGTTGCCACATCTTGGCTGCCCTTTGCTGTGGCAGCCTTACTTTGTACAACACGCTTCATTGCGCTGTGTCTCGCCAATTATTCACTTTTTTTACTTCATTTTTTTTTATTTATTTATTTATTTTATTTTTTTTCTTGTATCTATGTTTTTCTTAAATTTTTAGAATCTTTACATTCTCTTTTTTGCATTTTAAATGTTGCTTTCTTATTATTTTTTTATTATTTTTAAAAATTCTTACACTTAGAAAAAATACTATAAAATCAACAGTTTTGTTGCTATTAAATATGGTCAATAGGTTAAATTATTAATTTAATAGGTAAATACAATTAAATACTACAAAATACTATTTAATTGTTTTTGTGTTTAAATGATAATACTTTTTTTTGCATATTATTGAATCAATAACTTTCTTAGTGTACGTTTTTACTTTTTTTCTAGAAATTCATATTTTCATTTTATTAGTTTTTATTTTTACTTCTTTTTTTTTTATTTGATTTATTTTTTTATTTCTTTATTTATAACACTTTTTTTACTTTTCTTTCTCTTTTGATTTAAATATTTTTCTCTTTTGATTTTTTTCATTTTTTTTCTTAGTTTATATATTTTTTATTTGATTTATTTTTTATTTCTTTATTTCACTTCTAATTTTCTATCTTTTGATTTAAATATTTTTCTCTTCAGATTTTTTTTTTCTTTTTTTTACTTTGTTTACTTTTTATTTATATATTTTTTTATTTGATTTATTTTTTTATTTCACTTTTAATTTTTTTTTTTAAATTTTTTTTTATCTTTTGATTTTATTTTTTTCTTTTGATTTTATTATTTTCTTTTTTTATTTTTTCTTTCTTATATTTTTTCTTTTATATATTTTTTCCTTTTATATATATCTTTTTTATTTTTTTATTTTTTTATTTTTATCTTTTTGCAATTTATCACATTTTGTTTCGAGTGCTTTTGCCAACATCCTTTTTTTGCAAGTAAAACAAAAAAACAGCCTTAACCCAAACAAAAATCATTAACATAATGACGCTTTTATTTGTTGTAACTTCGCACTTGTTTTTTTATTTCATTTTTTATTTAAATTTTGCGCCATAAAATTGATTTTTAAATAGCAAAGCCTTTTTTTTTTTTTTGGTGTAGCCCTTTCAGCTCAACCCAAAGTTTTGATTAACTTTTTGGAGTTGTTTTTGAAATTGCGAATTTCTAATTAGTTCTTTTGTGGTTGCCGACAAACGATTGAGAATAATTTAAACACAAAGTAAAAGTTGTACAAAAAAAAAATTAATTTTTATATGAGAAATGTTAGAGTAATTCAATCGATTTATTCAATCATGGCACAGACAGTTTTTAATAGCTTGATATTTATATATTTAAAAAAACCTAAAAATTATAACAAAAAAAAACGTCTCAAATCCTTTTTAATATTCTTGGGATATAAAGATTTGTCCAGGAGACCTAACAATTTGAAATCAAGTGATATAGTTCATTTGCCTTTATTTCTCTAATAGTATTTCGTACCAGGGCTGTGAAACTGGGGTTTTAATTTAATTTGTTTTTTTTAAACCATTTTTTAAACATAGCTGTTCATTTTTCTATTCCAGTTTTTTTTTTTTTTTTTGATTTTCACGTTTTTTGTTTTTCCTATTTTTTTGAATTTTTCTTTTTTTATTTGGTTGCTTCTTTCTGTTCTTTCTGATTTGAAATTGTTTTTTTGTAGATTTATGTTTTGTTTTTATGTTTTAAATTTTGTTTGGGCATTTTTGGTTATTTTATTTTTGATATTTTTTTGTTATTTATTTTGTGTTTTTGCGTTCGTTTTTGTATTTTTGCTTTTGTTTTTCTGTTGGTTTTTTAGTTTGTTCTTTGTGATTTTGCATTTGTTTTTGCTTTTATTTTGTGTTTTTGATTTTTATGTTGATTTTGTTTTTTAATTAGTTTGCTGTTGTTTTTGTATTTTTGCTTCTACTTTTGTATTAGTATCTGTTTTTTTATTTTGTGTTTTTGCTTTGTAATATATTTTTTGTATTTGAGTTTTTTGTTTCATATTCGTAGCTGGTGTAAGTGCCGAGTTATATCGTTTTTAAAGTTTAGGTTGTATGCACAGAAAAAAAAATTATTCAATATGATGAATTTATTCATAAATATTATGAATTTTCCACAAACTAACAGATTCATCATATTGATACCACAGTTCATTAAATGACATATTAATGAATGCATTCATTATATATATGAACAAAATATTCAATACAATGAATTTGAATTGTCATATTGATGAATTTGTTCATAATATTAAAAAAAAAAAAAAGAAAAATTAAAATTTATAAAATAATTCGAAAAAAAAGTGTTGTAAAAATTTTATTTAAAAAATAACAAAATTAAAAAAAAAATATCCGAAGAACAAAATTTCGGGCAAAAAAATGAATTGTTCCGAAAAAAAGATTTTTACGAAAATAAAATTTGTTCGAAAATAATTTTTTTTTCGAAAAAAAAATATTAAAAAAATTTTTTGTTCGAAAAAAAAATTTGTTCGCAAAACATATTTTGTTCTAAAAAATATGTTCGAAAAAAAAATTGTTTTCGAAAAACATTTTCAAAAATATATTTTTAATAAATATAACTTTTTATTAATAAAAATTTGTAATTAAATAAATATATATGTTGTATTTTATATTTTGGTTCATTAATATGATGAAACGTATTCATCACATACAGTTCGAAAAAAATTCGAAAAAAAAATATAAAAAAAATATGTTCGAAAAAAAAAATTATGTTCGCAAAAAAAATTTGTTCTAAAAAAATATGTTCGAAAAAAAATTGTTTTCGAAAAAAAAAATGTTTTCGAAAAATATTTTTTTTCAAAAATATATTTTTTATAAATATAACTTTTTAGTAATAAAAAGTTGTAATTAAATAAATATATATGTTGTATTTTATATTTTGGTTCATTAATATGATGAAACGTATTCTTCACATACAGTTCATCATATTGAAGAACACTTTTTCGACAGTTATCAAGCGTTCTTCATATTTATGACATATTTCATAACAATAATGGCGTTAGTCATTAATATTATTGAATGGTTCTTCAATACAATGAATCATGGTTTGAAGAACGGAATTTATCAATATGATGTACATTTTTTTATGTGTGGGAAGTGCCACGCTACTTTGTCCGCCCATATATAGCCTATGTCACCCTCTGGATTTCAAAATTTCTGTCAAATAGATTCAGGGGTTTGGACGTGATACTGGAACAAGCAGTCGCTAATAGAATTTATTTATAATTACAAAATAATATTACGTCTTTATTAATATTTTCGTTCATAGTTCAATAAAATTTTAATCAATATGAACTTTTTTCAAATATTTATTTTTATATTATTTTCATTGACTTGGTATTTTTGTTATTGCAAAAATCAATAACATCTGCACAGTTTGTACATTTGAAATCATAAGCTAATTAAATCAAATATTCACACCTGTGCGATCCATAAAAAAAATGAAATGTCGAAAATTTTAATATTCATAAAAACAGCATCAAAAGTTGTTGCAACGTGTTGTGCGAATTGCGCCGAACGAATATTTCAAAATGCAAACAAAAACTACAACGAACGACAGCCGGCCGTCGTGTAATTAGTGTGGATTTCGTTCGGCTGGCATTGCAAATTAGAGCAACCTACATTCGGAAATGCGCTAATTATGCAAATCTCCTCTCATTCAATACACACACCATACAGTCACAGTCATTACAATTGGTTCAAACATTTGCACAAAATTGATGTTCATTAAACGAGATATTTTTCGATTATTCAAAATTAGATTTGATGAATATTGATTCTGCTTATATTGATTTTTATCACAAATGATTTAAATCATGTTAGAAATTGCTTCTGAAAATTCAAAATCATGTTAAAAATTGATTCTGAAAAACAATATCATGATAAAATAGATACTTTTCAAAATGTATTCTAATCGAAATTAATTCAGACCAAAATTGATTCAGTTCAAAATTATTTCGGGTCGAAATTGATTATGATAAAAATTAATACCGATAAAATCTTCTCCTATTGATTACTTTTAAAATAGGTTTCAAAACTGTTAAAAAAGGTTTCTGCTCAAAATTGATTATAATCTAAAATGATATTATCAAAATTGATATAACCTAAATTGATATAATCTAAATTGAAACTGATCAAAATTTATTCTGCTATAAATTGTCACTGATCAAATCTAATGTTCTACAGTTGATTCTGATTCGGTATAACATTGATTTTGATTCAAATTGATTACAAATAAAATGTATTCTGTTTAAATTCAATGATCTTTGTTGAGCCTGCGCAAAATTTGTATTCATCAAAACTCAAATTGATTCTTCTCAATACTGTAAATGATAAAAAATGAATGCTGGTCAAATTGATTTAAAAACAAATAGATTCTACTTAATTTCAGTATTATAAAATATGTTTCAGATCAAAAGTAATGAAACCACGGACATTTTTTAAATTTTAAAATCCGGGTCCCAAGCGGTTACACCAAATTGTTTCGCCCAACGACAGGATTTTTTCACCTATTTCGGTAAAGTGTCATCTGAGAAAAGTCATTGACATTTTGTATTGAAAATAAAATTCTAAAACTATTCTTTTTTTTTGACTTCTCCATTACAGCTTTTTTATGGCAATTTAACAATTTTTCGAAAATATTTCATATAGCAATTTATATTAATCAAACAGATAGCTGTGATTTAGCAGCACTAATTGTTATTGTTACTAATATGTCAAGGCCATGGCTATTTATCATAATTGTCCAACTGTAGTTGTTTGTTTTCGCATTGATTAAATCATTGTGATGTTGCGGTTAATTAATTATGTAATTAATTTGTATTAAATGAGAACTTGCATTCATAAAGCTCATTAGATTTAATAATTCAATTAATAAATGAAACGCATAATAATTACATTAAATAATATGAAAACCAAAAAATTCGGTGTTTATAATTGCATAAAAAGTAGTCACACCAAGAGTTTAATTTTGATTATTTCGATTATGGGTATATCAAAAAAATGAATAATTCGATTGATCCAAATGCACCTTTTTAATGCCTGTTTTATGTTTTAGATTTGTGTACAATTATTATTTAATATTAATAGCGGAGCCTGGGGTAAAGTGGGAAATGGGTTAATGTGGGAAATTGTAATTTTTTCAAATGTTATTGCACTTTTAGACAAAAAAAAAACTACGGCATACACTTTTTGACACACGATTTTAATTCTTTTTGTACTTTTTGAAAGCAAGTGAAAAAAATGTGGTAATGTCAAAACAATTTTTATTATTATTATTTTTTTTTGGGGGGAAAGTACGAAATGTAGCTTAAGCAATTTTAATGAAGAGAGAGTAATTCATCAACTATTTAATTTTAATATATTTATGAATATTCACTAATTTTTCCTTCACATTCATTTTTGCATTACCATATTTTTTTTTGTTCATTTCATTTATAATTTTTATATATTCTGAAGGTATTAATATTGTTCATGTTTTAAATAAACATGAAATAATACAGAAATAACAAATTATTTGTCCATTTGTAAAATTTTTAACGTTTCCCACTTTACCCCAGTATTTTTCAAGAGCTCCGAGAATGAGCTGTTTTGAAAAATCGTCCAAAATTCAATTCAAGGGCGTATAATTTTTATTCTGTTAATGCAAAAAGTTAAATCATGACCCACTCTCAATAATAGACTCTTCAAAAGAATTAAAAAAAAAATTAAATGTATTTTTTAAAGGCAGATAACAACGTTTTCCACTTTACCCCAGTCTAGCTTAATACTAGACTGAATAAGAATATTTTAAAGTAAAAAAATACCTAAACTTGTTCTGCCTAAACTTGTTCTGCCTAAACTTGTTCTTCAAATACTGCTGTAAAACAGAACAAAAATATCATCACGAGTTTCATGAGAATCTTTGATACGAACTATTTTCCCTCATTAATTCTTTGCCGATTCGTAATGTTTCTCCGACAATTTTTCCTTCGATAATTCATCCATATTTAATTTTCCAATTACAACCCAAGATTATTTATCAGAAAATTATTCTCAAGTTAATTTTTACCGGAAACTTCTTCTTTGATAATTCTTCGCCAAGTCAATTTACACCGTTCTTGTCTGAGACTTGATTATTTTTCGCCTAGAAAATGAATTCTTTAGAAATTTGGTATTTTGTATAATTTTTCTTCAATTTTGCGCATGATAATTTCTTCCCGAGAATTTTCCGTAAATTTTTCACCAAGATAATTTTTCATGCAGAAAATTCTTTCCCATGGAAATTGTGTATAATTCTTCTCCAAGATAATTCATTCCGTCACAATTTTTTTCCAAATTTATTTTCCTCCTAAGAAAATACTTCCCGAAATAATTTTTCCCCGGAATATATTTCTTTCTCACGAACAATCCTTTACCAAGACAATTTTTATTCGAAAAAGATCTAAACAATGGTTTTCTGTATAATTATACCCCAAACCAATTCTTACTTGCGTAATTTATGCAGGGTAATATTCTTCGTACACTTTCCTGAGTTAATTCTACCCTGAACATTTTCCTTTGTGTAATTCTTCCTCAAGACAAGTATTCCCCGTGATAGTTCTTCCCGGAGACAATTCACCTCCAATATAATTTTTCCCCGAACAAGTTCTTTCCCAAAATAATTCTTCCCTCGAATATATTTCTTCCTCACGAATTAATCATTTGCCAAATCAATTTTTCATCGAAAAAGTTCTAAACAAAGGTTTTCTGTATAATTATATCCCAAACCAATTCTTACTTGGTTAATTTATACAGAGTAATATGCTCCGTATTCTTTTTCGAGTTAATTCTACCCTGAACATTTTCCTTTGTATAATTCTTTCTCAAGACAATTCTTGCCCGTGACAGTTCTTCCCGAGAACAATTCATCCCCAATATAATTTTTCAAAGTTCTTTCCCAAAATAATTCTTCGATTAGACAATTTTTCGTCGAGAAAGTTCTAAACAAATCTTTCCCGGAGTATTGTACTCCGTGACAATTATGCCTTGGATAATTTATACCCAGGACAATTTTCTCTGTTACAATTCTTCCATAAGACAATTCTTTCAATATTTGTCCCCCTAGTAAATTTTTTCCCGAATAAATCTACCCTGAAAAATTTCCATTAGACAATACATTCGTGAAATAATAATTTTTACACTGGAAAAATTCTTTTTCGAGATAATTCTTGTTGGATAATTCTTTTCACTGACATTTCTACCCTGAGACCATTGTTCACAATTAATAATAATAATTGTTTAACGCTAAATTTCTATAAGAACTTAGGCCGAGCTCTCTCATCATTTTGAGCTGTGCGTGTTATATTTGTACTCAAAGTGGTGGGACCTACAGTTTAAAGCCGAATTCGATCGAAGGGTGAAAACATTTCATATGCAATGTTTTACAATCGTAGGTTTGCCATTTATTGCCGAGAGATAGCGCGATATGGAAAAGATATAGAAATTTGTTTTCTATGAAAAGATGTTGTTAGCCCCAGTCCAGGCTTGAACCTGGGACGTTTCGACTCGCAGCCCAACGCACTAACTAACCTTGATGCTCGATTTATCCACAATAATTAAGTAAATCCAATGGTGTAAAAAAGAGTCAACTCAAATATTACATTTTAATGGTAAAAAAGAAAATAAAATTTCATGAGATTGAAATTATCAACAAGTGATGGAAAATTATTCCTTTTCAGAGTTTATTTGGATGACAGCATCGCCGGACGGACTTGGTTCTTCCGCGAAGAAGTCTCAAGTCGTTGTACAATTTTACCTTTAAAGGATTTATAAAGACGATGGCTATCTAGAATAAATAAAAATACATTTGATTAATTTTATTTAAATTCAATAAAAAAAAGTACCTTTTCCAAATATTCCTCAACTATCTTCATATTTGTAAGATGTTTATTTGATGGTTGCTATAAATAATCGTAAATTTGAAAGATGGTTGCCAGCAATATTTATTTGTCGGATGTTTGAGAGATGATTGTCTCAAAGACGATCTAAATAATTTGTAAATATCTTGATATTTAGGGCTGTGATATTTCTGGTAATCATCTTTGTTTTCTTAGTGTGTGTATATAAAAATTAATTGCTATGCATTAGTCTCGCAAAAACATGAGAACGGATCGACTGATTTGGATGATTCTTTTTTATTTTATTCGTCTCAATACTGGGAAAAACCGGAAAATCTGAAAAATCGAAATTTGTGTTTTGTATGAGAATGCATTAAGTGCACCACCCATGGGAATTTTGTTTTAATAATGATGATTCGTTTTTGCCAGGCTTGTGTCCTGTGTAAAGTCTAGGAGTGACGCTTGTCCCAGGCTTGTGTCTAATCTAAACTAACGAGGCTTGTTTTAAATCTGGGAATGACAAATTTTCCAGGCTCGTGTCTAGCTTGATATATCAAGGCTTGTGTGGAGTCTGTGACTAACGATTATGCTAGCCTTGTGTCTGGTCCGATTATCTAAGCCTTGGTAGTCAAGCTTGTAACAAGCCTGGCACTTTTGTTGCAGCCTGGAAATTCCTACCTAGGATGATAAGGGGCTAAAAAAACTAACTAATAAACTAAGCATATGTATATGCATTATATGAGAATTGACCATTTATAAAGTCGCATGGTTTCATAATCGTATTTAAGTTTCCTCGCGGGGACACGATCTTAAATGAAAGTACCGTCAACATTAATTATAATATACATCTTTTGAGAAATAAGTGACTGTGAATGAAATATGTGTCAAAAATACAAAACATATTTTGTATGACAATCAATATGCATAAAGAAAATTAGCAAACTCAACATTTTTAAAATGCCATTGTCTACATGTGTAACTTAATTAATATTTGTTTTTGTTTCCAAATTCATTGTCCAAATTTATTTAATTATTATTTTTTTGATATACTAATGTCTGATCTAATTAATTTATTAATGGTTCCAGTTCCGGTTCTTGTTTTCTGTTCCAGTTCCGGTTGCGGTTCTATAAAAAATAAAACCAGTTGGGAAGGTTAGATCACATGGGAAATTTTAAAGTAGGTGTAATTATGATAGTTAGGATTATCAAAATTATAGTCGGTCTAAGCCGACTATAAATACCCTACACATATGTGTGGTTACCATTCAAAGTGATATATAGGTCACCAGGGTATACGAATCCTGAAAATAACTACAAACATTCAATCGTTGAAGAATTTCCATTCATTTGATACCCATATTTACAAATGGGTAGGTGTACCGAATTACGATTTTTTTTTTGTGAACCACAAGTCTTTTCGCCGGAAAAAATTATTATCATGTATTTGAGCATGATGTCAATATATATTTGACCAAAAAAGTTTACCTAAGCATGTATACAGTAAAATTGATCTGTATATGTAAATTTTGTACGAGGTATTTGAACATAAGTGGTCGGATCATAGGTCACAATGGACCGATCTCGCACATACAGCGTAGGTGTATTAGTAATCTAAGTTATAAGTTTCATTTATCTAGCTCTTCAATTTTAAAAGTAGTAGGGATTTCAACAGACAGACAGACAGACGGACATCGCTAAATCGACTCAGGAGGTCATGCTGATCAAGAATATATATACTTTTCCATACCGGAGATGCTTCCTTCTGGGTGTTACAAACGGCGTACCAAACTGAATATACCCTTTCACTCTTAGTGTAGGGTATAAAAAAAAACTGTTCCAGTTCCGATTCTATAAAAATGAAACGGTTCCGGTCCGGTTCCGGTTCCACCCGAGCCCTGCTTTAAACAGCAACTTGCCAATGAAAAAATTTTGAAAAAAAAAAATTTCAAACGGCATTGAAAAATGTCTCAAACTAAAACTTTAGATTTCACTTCATTTGTGTTTTGAGGTTACATCGTACGTGTATCGGGTACTATTTTCTCACTGTTTTCAATATTTTCCTATTTCCAATGAATTTGTTGTCCGTCTTCATGTCCGTGCTGCTGCTATCCACATACGTCGGACGCAGTAAGGCTGCCACCGCTATTGGCTTTTATCGGAATTCAAGTGAGTATAAAAGAAAAATTCTAGAATTTATTTGGTTATTTTAAATTTTGCTAAACACAACACGCAGATTATCCAAATAAATGCTTTATCAGCAAGGATCTCATATTGTCGCCGGGTGATGAGATCAAAGATCCGAATATTCCATGTGGCGTAATTAGTTGCAGTACTAATGGCGTGGTAACCTTTACCAGGTGTGTTTAGTAATGAAATTTAATTTTTTTAGTACAATTATAATTTCTAAATATTCATTTTGCAGCTGCGGCTCCGCCGTTGCACCGGAGCATTGTACTTGGGGTGAACACACAAATGCTTCGGCCAAATATCCAGATTGTTGCGAACGTAAATTGTACTGTTCAGAGTCTTAATGCACAAATATAATATCATACTAAATTATGTGTATTTTATTCATGTGTCACTGATTTAAAATAAAACGATTAATTACCCTGAAATGAAGTCATAAAATTTTGAGTTTTTCATGTTTTCACAGCTGTTTCTCAAATGTTATTGCATATTTTGACAACTATAAATTTATGTTGAAATTTTTGTCTCGGGAAAAAATAATGTAGATAAAGTTATTTGACTAGCATAAACACTAAAGTTGGGCAGCCTTTGCGTGTCGGCGAAAATTCAACAAGTTGCAAATATTCACAAAAATAAAAAATAAATGTTCCAAAACTTATGTCGGACGCGATGCGATGTAAGAGCAAAGTTTTCGAAGCCAGGGCCATATTTATTGCGCAACTCAGCAATGGCAACACTGTTATACAAAATACTACACAAAATGATTGACTCAACTATATTGAATAAGAAACGTTTACAATTTTTAATTAAATATTTATTAAGCTTTGAATTATTTTTACGTAAACAGTATTTTTCATTATTAAATAAAGATAATAATAATAAAAAAAAAAAAATAGTGCTTTCATTCTTCCGTGCTTTCCAATCAAAACATATGTTTGCTGTAAACGTATTATGCTATTTATGCTACAAATAACAAAATATATTCAATCATGAATTAATTGTCCCTGAAATATATGTCCTTCGGAGACAAAAAAAAATTATATTTTTCAAACAAATCTCTTTGCGCGGGAAATATTCCAGGAGCAAAAATATTCACGACATAACTAAATTTAGTGCATAACATGAAAATATGTTTGCAACAAAAGTTATATAATTGCGGTGATAAATTAAATTTAATGAATTAGAATGTAAAACTAAACGAATTCGTCAACAAAAAATATCAAAATATTCTAGTGACAGAATTTTCTTTCAATTAAATAAAATAAAAACGACTACGAAATGAACAAGTAAATAAATTCTGTCACTGAAATTTCCGATGAATTCGTTTTTAGTTCGTTTTACGTTATATGGGATGTAATAAAATATTATCTATATTTATAAAACTCTTGGTCCGTCTGTCAGTCTGTTGGTCTGTCTGTCTGTCTGTCTGTCTGTCTGTCTGTCTGTCTGTCTGTCTGTCTGTCTGTCTGTCTGTCTGTCTGTCTGTCTGTTTGTTCCAGCATCACGTCTAAACCGCTGAACCGATTTAACTGAAATTTTGCACCAGGATATTACGGAGTCCGGAGGGTGTCATAGGCTATATATGGGCGGGATTGGACAAAGGGGCGTGGTACCTCCCATACAACCTAAACTTTTAAAACGACATAACTCAGCACATACACAATCTAAAAAGATAAAACAAAAAACTAAAATTTACTACACTAAAACTCACCACACTAAAACTCACCACACTAAAACTCACCACAATAAAACTCATCACGCTAAAACTCACCACACTAAGAATTCACCATACTAAAACTCACTACACCAAAACTCACCACACTAAAACTCACCACACTAAAACTCACCACACTAAAAAAGATGAAACAAAAAACTAAAATTCACCACACTAAAAATTCACCATACTAAAACTCACCACACCAAAACTCACCACACTAAAACTCACCACACCAAAATTCACCACACTAAAACTCACCACACTAAAACTCAACACAATAAAGCTCTCCACACTAAAACTCACCACACTAAAAATTCACCACACTAAAACTCACCACACTAAAACTCACCATACTAAAAACTCACCACACCGAAACTCACCACACTAAAACTCACTGCACTAAAAATTCACTAAACTAAAAATTCAACACACTAAAACTCACCACACTAAAACTCACCATACTAATAACTCACCACACCGAAACTTACCACACTAAAACACACCACTCTAAAACTCACCACAATAAAAATTCACTAAACTAAAAATTCAACACACTAAAACTCACCACATTAAAACTAACTACAATAAAACTTCTACTGGGAAAAACTCTACTGGGAAGAATTCTACCGGGAAGAGTTCTACCGGGAAGAATTCTACGGTAAAGCGTTCTATGGGGAAGAATTTTACGGCGAAGATTTCTACTGGGAAGAATTCTACGGCGAAATATTCTACTGTCTGAATTGTCTTTGAGAAAAGTTCTTTTGACGGAGAATTATTATTTGGTTACTACATTTATAAAACCAATAAAAACTTCCACAGCGAAGCACGTGAAAGCATTAAAATTGGGAATTAACTAAAAAAAATCGCATAATATGTTGATACCCTATACCCATGGGTTACAAGTTATAAAATAAATGTGAAGATATTTTAGCTTCTCTTAGTAGGCGTGACTGGTATGAAAAAGTATATATTTTCTTGGTCAACATCATTTTCCGAGTCGATTTAGAAATTACCGTCTCTCTGTCCGCCTATACACGATAACTTTAAAACTGCTATTCCGAATGATGTGAAATTTATTTTCAATAAATTGTCTGCCGAAAACTGAAAATAATGTTGATTGTAAAACATTTCAGTAATAATATGTAATGGAAATGTTTTAAAACAATCAAATAATCAAAACATATGTTAGCTGTAAACATACTTTTTGCTTAGAGTAAGTAAACCTAAAACTAATAATGCAAAAAAAACTCTAAAATTAAAGAAAATGCAAAATATTTCTACAGCAAAAGGTTTCGTTAGCAATGAGGTTTTCAGTAAATTAAGATGTCATAAAAATTGTCTTTTTATTAACACGATTAATAAAATTTAATGTTCAATATAAAATTTAGATAAATAACAATTATGTTTCATGCAACAACATTTGTTATATTAAATGTTTGCTGGAAACATATTCTGCTAAAATACAGCAAACATTAAATTAATGAAATATTGCTTTAAATAGTTTTAATACACACAATTATTTTTTAATAGTTTACCCAATTATATAATTATTTTAAAAATAAATTCCACACTTTTTGACTTTTTATTAATAAAAAAATAATTACAAAATATGTTTGGTGTAAATATATTTTGTTTTTGAAGTGTGCAAAGATTTAAGTATGAAAAAATATATTTTAATACAAATTATAAATTATTTTGATGTAAATTATGTTTAAAACAAACATTTTATGTTAACAATGATTTTTGAAATAAACTTTTGTAACAAAGAATATGCTTCATACAACAAACAAACAAGTAATTAGAACATATGTTTATTATAAACATATATTATTTTTATGTACTGCAAAAATCAAAGATCGAAATGATAAATAATGATTTTTGTTGCTATAAACTATTAAAATATGTCGGTTAAATAAACATAATTCTGTTTTTTTTTTTGTTTTTTTTTATTTAACTATTTTCTAGAGAACAGAAAAAACTGCTTAAAAAATTCCAATTTCCGAAAACTTTTTCAAACTAAGAACTTTTATAATACATTATAAGAAATATGTTTCTTACAATAAAAAAAACTCATTACTGAATCTGTGTGTTGTATGGCTATTTCTAAAGCTTCCGCAGCACAACCTGTCGAAATGGCTTTTATTGCGTCGTTACAGAGCTCTTTACAGTGGCGGCAGCAACAGCACCAACATGAGCTCTGCCGGAAATAAAATAAAGTTTTATGACCTGCTTAAGCAGCAATTTGTATTGAGTCAACAGCCCAACGGCGACGACGACGACGAAGATGAGAACGTACTACATATGACTAACTCTATATAGTATTTTTTTATGCTGCCGATGTTCAACTAGTTTTGAGTGCTGCTCAATCGTGGCGGCAGCAGCAGCAACAGTTGCCCTGGATCAGCAGCAGTAGCAACAGCAAATATGGCACAAGAGCAATTAAGCGAATGCTGTGCAGCTAGGACCGCGTAGCAAAGCCATAAATTTAGAAAAAGATAAAAAATAAATAAAACAGTATAAAAAAAAGAATATAAAGAAAGATGAAAATGGAAAAAAGTCGGATAAAATGTAGTATACAACCGAAAGCTAATAAAGGTAACAATTTCACATATTAGCAGATTAGTGAAAGAGACGGAGTTGGTCATAAAAAATAGATGAGTTACAGAAACAATTTTGTGAATTGGCGCTAGTATATTTCAATTCAAGAATATGCTTTAATTTACTTAGAGAAAATCTTCAAAATTCCATTAGTGTTGGTCAATAGGACAATTATGGTTTCAATAGTTAAAAAAAAAAATAATTGTGTTATATAAATTCAAAAATAATTTCAAAATTTTATGGTTTTTATCGTTTAACATCTTATCGTTTTATCCTAATGACTAATTTTAATTGTAAAATCTATCCAAAAAAAACCATACAATCAGTATTTTTTCTCAGTGTATAAATTTACTTTTAAGTATTTATTTTATAAAAGCATATATTTTATAACAGTTACAATCAGAAAAATTCACAAAATTAATAGTTTTAAATACTATTATTTTAATGGTTTTTACTATTAAAAATTATTGAATATTATAATATACTATTGAATAATATGAATTATAGAAACATGTCGAAAAAGTAATGTATTAAATCAAATGACCAAATTATAGCTCTAATTTTCATAGTGTACAAATATTTTACACTCAGAAAAAAATCTTATAAAAACCAATTAAAATTTGTTAATAGTACAGTTATTGATAAATAGTATAATTTATATTTATATACAAATTCAAAATTTATTTTATAGTATTTAGTAGTATTTAATGGGATTTACCGATTGAATTAATAGTTTATCCTATTGACTAATTTCAATAGTAAAAACTATTAATTTTATGGTATATTTTTTCTGAGTGTACAAATTTTATGCAATTCACATTTTCTGCCTAAAGTAATGTCCTATTAAAAGATAATCTCCTGTTAAGTACTTCAACCATTGATTTTATGGTAAATGTATTAATAGTTTTTTCACATTAATTTAAAAGTTTTCTATTAAATATGATAGTATGCGTACTATTATTATTTGATTGATTTGATTATATTTAAATGATCAACAATACAAATTATAAAAAATACTATTAAATTCATAGTATTTTTTCAATTATTTGTTTAAATTAGTCTTATTGATTTACAATTGCAAAATAAATAAATAATTACTAATAGTATAAATACTTCTCGTCTATTTATTATAATTTTAAAAAAATAATTTTATCGTTCGACGAAATCATTTCATTTGAATACCAATATATGGTATTAATGGTATTTTATTTAATGGTATTTTATTTAAAAAATAGTCCCGTAGATTTTAGGATCATATAATGTTGATGAACATAAGTGGGCGGATCATAGGATACAAGTCTTACAATAGTGTTCATTTTTAATATCAGTCAGCGTAGACATACAATTTATCTAATATTTCATTTTTATTGATTGAGCTCTGTTCGTTTTCCTGTATATGTGATTTCAATGGAGAGACAGACAGAAGAATAACGTTAAATCGGCTTATTAGATGGCACCATTCAAGTATATATCGTCGTTGTAAAGTCACCAACTAAATTTTTAAAATGCCAAATATTCATTTACAAAATTCTTTATATATCTTTCAATTTCTGAAGGATGAGCTCAATATTTGTACCAAATGATAAGAAAATGTGAATCTATCAATTGGTATTTTAACTTTGAAAGTGTATCAATTTTTTTTTCGTAATAATTACTACCAAAGTTGAAATTTCAGATTTTCACAAAAAAAGGAATTGGTGCCTTTTAGTTCTACAACGAAGATATAGACCAAGAAAGCAAATTTAGAAAAATGTATGTATTTATTTTAACAAAACTTAGTACATCTACATATACATAAAAACATTTATGTATATTTATTTGACTTGTTTTTACTACACAACGTATTAGAAATTAGTTTTCTGTATATTACGGAAATTGTAGTATATATTAGTATTCCGAATTTTCTTTTATTTGAGGTTCGTGCGCAATAAACGACGGCCGTACTGCGAAAGTGTACATGAAACGCAATGAAACCTAAACAACTGAATGAACCTTCTTTAAATAAATACATAAAGCAGTAAAAATACATGCAGCTGTATTAGTTTTTCTACTTTTATTATACACTTTACAAAAATAAAGAATGTAGTAAAATTATTTGCATATGTATTTTACAGTTTTCTTGAAGTTAAATAAATACATAATGTAGTAAAAATAAACGCAGACATAATTATTATCTACATATTTCAGTACATATAAATAAATACATATAAATGTAGTAATTTTTAGTACAAATGTATTAAATTTCCGCATAAAATTGTGTAGTTTTTTTTTATACAGTAATGCTTTTGGACAATAATAAAATACACATGTATTTAATTTAAAGTAATTTATTTTTAATACTTTTAAATCTTTTAGATATGAATAACAAATTGTATAAATTTTATTTTTATTAAAATCATTTTAAATTTAATTTCTTTGAGTGTACGATAACTGCAAAACTTTCAATCATTTGCAATTCAAAACAAAACATGGCGCCAGAATTTATTCATACATAGAAATTGAACAAATTTCACTTAAAATAATTTTCAGTCATTTGTGCAAAGTCCTTTTTTAGTTAGAGGCTGTGGTACTTGACGTAAATCAATTTGAAATTCAAATTTTAATTCTAGAGGTGGTAACTGCATAAATCATACAGTTCTAATTTATGTAAATTATACGTACTATAAAATATCACCCAAATACTACTTAAAACTACTCGAAAAAGTTTAAATTAATATGAAGCCTATGTCTTATGTTGTTTTAATTTGAATTTTAATTTTTATTTATTTTATTCTTAAGATGTTTTATATTTTAAAGCTTGTTGAAATTTAATTTAGTAGTCTTAAAAATAATCCGATATATCAAATATATGTATAGAGTATACATACTAGACATCTGCACAAGTCCATTTGAAACCCACTTCAAGACATTCATTTCGTTTCAAAACATTTACTGTCGTCAACTATATGCTTGACAATCAAATGAATGTCTTGCTCACAACAACAAAGAAGCAAGTACTGTCAAAACAAAACACAAGCAAAACAAAACTGAAGTGAAGTGAAGAGGTCTATAATGATGTGCAATAAACATTCAAATACTGAAATGAACTGCTTATGACACCGAGTACTTAGTGCATTTTTCATTTTTTTTATTTATCATTCTTACTAAAGTAAGGAATAGAGTAGGAATTTTCATTAATATTGAAATATAGAAAAAAACATATGGTATAAGAAAATCACATGTTCAAACATTGAATGTTTTGAATGGCTTAATGTTTTGACAGTGCTTGACACCAATGAAACAAATACTGTAGTGAAGTGAAGTCGCTCAGAGAGACTCACCATAATACTGTCGATTGTCATTTGCTCAATGAGTTCAAAACTGTAGAGTGCAGTAGTGCATATTTGCAGAGGAAACTTCAAAACCATTTGTGCAGATGTCTATAATATATAATACTATAGAGTACACATAAAACTCTATCTGTATTTCATTTTCACTCAAAGTTTTATATTTGAAACCAAAATCAAATGGACGAAATTTAATAAAATTCAACATGTTCTGATGGAAATCGTTTTCAAAATTTAGATTCGATTAAATTGTTTTTTATATTCCAGATTTTATTTTATTTAAAAAATATATATATTTTAATCAAATTCATTTCGTTGAAATTCGCATCAATTTCATTTTTCTTGTCAATTTTTTGAATTTCAATTAAAAGCACGCTGTTGTGAAGCTGACTTCGTCTTTGCAACATGTTGGAGCGCTAGGGCGAGGTAAAATGGCCGATTTCGTATAATTAAATTGGCAACCACAACTAAACAAATTGGTTGTGGCAATTGTATTCATTAGTTGTGTGAACTGATACGCGGTGTTGCAACAACTGAATCAGTCGTATGTTAACAGAACTAAGTAAATCGGTTGGCAAAAAAAGACGGTTGCCCCACATGATTCGTTCTTTGGGAGTACAATCAGAAAAATTCACAAAATTAATAGTTTTAAATACTATTATTTCAATAGTTTTTACTATTAAAATTTATTGAATATTATAATATACTATTGAATAATATGAATTATAGAAACATGTCGAAAAAGTACTGTATTAAATCAAATGACCAAATTATAGCTCTAATTTTCATAGTTAACAAATATTTTACACTCAAAAAGAAATCTTATAAAATCCAATTAAAATTTGTTAATAGTACAGTTATTGATAAAAAGTATACAAAAAATTAATATTTTTATACAAATTCAAAATTTATTTTATAGTATTTAGTAGTATTAATGGGATTTACCGATTGAATTAATAGTTTATCCTATTGACTAATTTCAATTGTAAAAACTATTAATTTTATGGTATATTTTTTCTGAGTGTACAAATTTTATGCAATTCACTTTTGCTGCCTAAAGTAATGTCTTATTAGAAGATAATCTTCTGTTAAGTACTTCAACTATTGATTTTATGGTAAATGTATTATTATTAAATATGATAGTATTTTTGTACTATTATTATTTGATTGATTTGATTATATTTGAATGATTAACAAAACAAATTATAAAAAATACTATTAAGTTCATAGTATTTTTTCAATTATTTGTTTAAATTAGTCTTATTGATTTACAATTGCAAAATAAATAAATAATTACTAATAGTATAAATACTTCTTGTCTATTTATTATAATTTAAAAAAAATATATGGTATTAATAGTATTTTATTTAATGGTATTTTATTTAAAAAATACTCCCATAGATTTTAGGATCATATAATGTTGATGAACATAAGTGGGCGGATCATAGGATACAAGTCTTACAATAGTGTTCATTTTTAATATCAGTCAGCGTAGACATACAATTTATCTAATATTTGATTTTTATTGATTGAGCTCTGTTCGTTTTCCTGTATATGTGATTTCAATGGAGAGACAGACAGAAGAATAGCGTTAAATCGGCTTATTAGATGGCATCATTCAATTATATATCGTCGTTGTAAAGTCACCAACTACATTTTCAAAATGCCAAATATTCATTTACAAAATTCTTTATATATCTTTCAATTTCTGATGGATGAGCTCAATATTTGTACCAAATGATAAGAAAATGTGAATCTATCAATTGGTATTTTAACTTTAAAAATGTATCAATTTTTTTTTTTCGTAATAATTACTACCAAAGTTGAAATTTCAGCAAATTTAGAAAAATGTATGTATTTATTTTGACAAAACCTAGTACATCTACATATACATAAAAACATTTATGTATATTTATTTGACTTGATTTTACTACAGAACGTATTAGAAATTAGTTTTCTGTATATTACGGAAATTGTAGTATATATTAGTATTCCGAATTTTCTTTTATTTGAGGTTCGTGCGCAATAAACGACGGCCGTACTGCGAAAGTGTACATGAAACGCAATGAAACCTAAACAACTGAATGAACCTTCTTTAAATAAATACATAAAGCAGTAAAAATACATGCAGCTGTATTAGTTTTTCTACTTTTATTATACACTTTACAAAAATAAAGAATGTAGTAAAATTATTTGCATATGTATTTTACAGTTTTCTTGAAGTTAAATAAATACATAATGTAGTAAAAATAAACGCAAACATAATTATTATCTACTTATTTCAGTACATATAAATATATACATATAAATGTAGTAATTTTTAGTACAAATGTATTAAATTTTTGTATAAAATTGTGTAGTTTTTTTTGTACAGTAATGCTTTTGGACAATAATAAAATACACATGTATTTAATTTAAAGTAATTTATTTTTAATACTTTTAAATCTTTGAGATATGAATAAAAAATTGTATAAATTTTATTTTTATTAAAATCATTTTAAATATAATTTCTTTGAGTGTACGATAACTGCAAAACTTTCAATCATTTGCAATTCAAAACGAAACATGGCGCCAGAATTTATTCATACATAGAAATTGAACAAATTTCAGTTAAAAACTTTTGCAGTCATTTGTGCAAAGTCCTTTTTTAGTTAGAGGCTGTGGTACTTGACGTAAATCAATTTGAAATTCAAATTTTAATTCTAGAGGTGGTAACTGCATAAATCATACAGTTCTAATTTATGTAAATTATACGTACTATAAAATATCACCCAAATACTACTTAAAACTACTCGAAAAAGTTTAAATTAATATGAAGCCTATGTCTTAGGTTGTTTTAATTTGAATTATAATTTTTATTTATTTTATTCTTAAGATGTTTTATATTTTAAAGCTTGTTGAAGTTTAATTTAGTAGTCTTAAAAATAATCCGATATATCAAATATATGTATAGAGTATATATACTAGACATCTGCACAAGTCCACTTCAAGACATTCATTTCGTTTCAAAACATTTACTGTCGTCAACTCTATGCTTGAAAATCAAATGAATGTCTTGCTCACAATAACAAAGAACCAAGTACTGTCAAAACAAAACACAAGCAAAACAAAACTGAAGTGAAGAGGTTTATGATGATGTACAATAAACATTCAAATACTTAAATGAACTGCTTATGACACCGAGTACTTAGTGCATTTTTAATTTTTTTTATTTATCATTCTTAATAGAGTAAGGAATAGAGTAGGAATTTTCATTAATATTGAAATATAGAAAAAAACATATGGTATAAGAAAATCACATGTTCAAACATTGAATGTTTTGAATGGCTTAATGTTTTGACAGTGCTTGACACCAATGAAACAAATACTGTAGTGAAGTGAAGTCGCTCAGAGAGACTCACCATAATACTGTCGATTGTCATTTGCTCAATGAGTTCAAAACTGTAGAGTGCAGTAGTGCATATTTGCAAAGGAAACTTCAAAACCATTTGTGCAGATGTCTATAATATATAATACTATAGAGTACATTTAAAACTCTATCTGTATTTCATTTTCATTCAAAGTTTTATATTTGAAACCAAAATCAAATGTACGAAATTTAATAAAATTCAACATATTCTGATGGAAATCGTTTTCAAAATTTAGATTCGATTAAATTGTTTTTTATATTCCAGATTTTTTTTTATATAAAAAAAATATATATCATTTCGTTGAAATTCGAATCAATTTCATTTTTCTTGTCAATTTTTTGAATTTCAATTAAAAGCATGAACATGTCACAAATTTAAAACTAGATTAATTCGACATATCCAAAATTCTGAGCTAATTCTTATTTAAATTTCTAGTATGTTGAATTGTTTTTGGTTTTTTGCTGTTCTAGAATTGTGTTTATTATTACAAAATACATATAGTTCAATTGAATTCATATCGTTTAAACGAATTCAATTGAGTGTCATTTATTTGAATTTTGTTTGAAAATTAGTATCAGAACATGTCAAAAAAAAATAATTAAAAATAGTTTACGTTACAATTCCTAGCCAGTTTTACTTACTAGTCACTTGTCGAGTAACTCGCAAGCGATGTTTCGCATTTTTCGACCAAAGACTAGCCAGCCAACTCTTCGGTTTCAGATCATGTTCCTACCAGTAAACGACCAGTTTTGACTAATTTTACTGGCAGAGATCTAATCTTCAAATCTCCTCCAGTAGCCGATCAGTTTTTGACTAGTTTTACTGGCAGATCTACGCTTCAATCCCAAGCAGTAACTTGCTAATTACCGACCATTTTTTGACTAGTTCTACTGGGAACAGACAGACCAGTTTTTGACTTAAAAATAGTTCAAGTAACTATTTCTACCAGTATTCAGCCAGTTATACTAGACACTTGTAGAGTCACTCGCAAACGATGTCGCGCATTTTTAGACTAGAGACTAGCTAGCAAAACTCTTTGTTTTCAGGACATGTCCATACCCGTAAACGACCAGTTTTTGACAAGTTTTACTGGACCAGTTATGACCAGTTTTTGACTAGTTTCACTGGGAAGGATTCTCGCTTCCGATCTCTACCTAACCTACTAGTTTTTGAATAGTTTTACTGGAGGGGATATACTCTTCAAATCCCTAACAGTTACGACTAGTTTTTGACCAGTTTTACTAGGGATAGACCTGTTTTTGACTAGTTTTACTGGAGGGAATATACTCTACAAATTCCTACGAGAAACTTAGCAATATTTGAGCTGCCTACTAAATTATTGCTTTGGAGATAACACCAAAATATTACAAAGTCGTATCGAAATCGTTTAAAAATTTTCGCTTTTTTAGAATTCATTTTATAAAGAACTAGCTGGACCCGTGCACGACTCGTGCCAAGATTTTGTGAATTCATAGATATAAAGCGATTTTATTAATATAAAAAAACATTATTATTATTTTTTATATCAGGGGCCCGTGCTTCGCTGTGGAAGTTTTTATTGGTTTTATAAATGTAGTAACCAAATAATAATTCTCCGCCAAAACAACTTTTCTCAAAGACAATTCAGACAGTAGAATATTTCGCCGTAGAATTCTTCCCAGTAGAAATCTTCGCTGTAAAATTCTTCGCCATAGAACGCTTTACCGTAGAATTCTTCCCGGTAGAACTCTTTCCGGTAGAATTCTTCCCCGTAGAGTTTTCCCAGTAGAAGTTTTAGTGTAGTTAGTTCTAATGTGGTGAGTTTCAGTGTGTTGAATTTTTAGTTTAGTGAATTTTTAGTGTGGTGAGTTTTAGTGTGGTGTGTTTTAGTGTGGTGAGTTTTGGTGTGGTGAGTTTTAGTGTGGTAAGTTTTAGTGTGGTGAATTTTTAGTGTAGTGAGTTTTAGTGTGGTGAGTTTTATTGTGGTGAGTTTTAGTGCGGTGACTTTTAGTGTGGTGAGTTTAAGTGTGGTGAGTTTCAGTGTGGTGAGTTTTTAGTATGGTGAGTTTTAGTGTGGTGAGTTTTAGTGTGGTCAATTTTTAGTGTGGTGAGTTTTAGTGTGGTGAGTTTTATTGTGTTGAGTTTTAGTGTGGTGAGTTTTGGTGTGGTGAGTTTTAGTGTGGTGAGTTTTAGTATGGTGAATTTTTAGTGTGGTGAGTTTTAGCATGGTGAGTTTTATTGTGGTGAGTTTTATTGTGGTGAGTTTTAGTGTGGTGAGTTTTGTTTCATCTTTTTAGATTGTGTATGTGCTGAGTTATGTCGTTTTGAAAGTTTAGGTTGTATGGGAGGTACCACGCCGCTTTGTCCAATCCCGCCCATATAGCCTATGACACCCTCCGGACTCCTTAGTATCCTGTGGCAAAATTTCAGTTAAATCGGTTCTGCGGTTTAGACGTGATGCTGGAACAAACAGACAGACAGACAGACAGACGGACCAAGAGTTTTATATATATAGATAGATAGATAGATAGATAGATAGATAGATAGATAGATAGATAGATAGATAGATAGATAGATAGATAGATAGATAGATAGATAGATATAAATGTATTTCAATCGATTTAAATCCATTCAAACATATTGAATTAATATTTTGTATGCCAAATATAGAATGTAAATGAATTTCTGAATACGCAATATATGTAAAAATAGTTTATTTCTAATTCGAATTGAGAACGTTTTAATATTTCTATTCAATTTAATTGGCAATTTGCTGTTCTAAAATTGGATTACTCAATACAAAATATGTCAATCGAATTCAATTCATTCAAAAGCATTCAATTTGTGTTTTCTTGACAAATATTTGAATTTCTTATTGAAAGTAAATTTTAGAATACGCAATAAAAATAGATAAATTCAACATATTACAACTTTAAATTTATATCATCTTAATATTCGTTTAATTCGATTGAAAAGGTATTTTAAAATTTATTTTTCCACATAAAATGAACCTTTCAATGGAATTTAAATGAATTAATTCGATTTTTCTTGTCAAATATTTGAAATTCAATTGAAAGTCAATTTCAAACATGTCACAGTTTATTCTACTATTTATTTTCTTTATTATTTCTTAAAATCACAAAATATTAAATGTCACACATATGTCATGTTTGCTACAGAAACATTTTGCTATTTATATATGTAAATTATACAAATATTGAAAATAGATGCAATTAAATGCAATTGAATTAACACCTGCGTCAACCTTTTAAAATCAATCACTTCCACTACTATGTATTACCTGAAATCCCCAGGGGAAAATAGGCAAATAATTTAGTAGCATTTAGTAGCAACAACTCAAGGTTTGCCCCAAATCAATTTGTTTTGAGGGGGGTTTATTTCCGTTATATTGACTTCGTCATATCACGCACTGTTGTGGTCACACAAATACACGCACGCACGCATTGAAGCACATAGACTGTGCCACATATATCCTTGGTCCTTGTATACTACACTATAAGTAGTATAAAGGATATGTGTCTGTTAGTTTGGCTCTGTCTTGGAAAAGTGAACCACAAAGGCAAAACCGCAAAATGAAAGATGCATCTTTGGGGGCTTGCAAACTGAGTCTATAGAATCTGTTTGCACTGAAAATATTGTGGTCTGCTTGCAAATTGACTAAGAGACTTTGTAATATGATAATAAATATAAACTTAACAACAACAATTTTTTAGTCAATTTGACAACTTTTTTATTACCAGATCCAAAATGCCAAAAAATCCACAAAATAGGCAAAAATGAGGTATTTTAAAAAATGCGTAGACTGCAGTTTAAGTAAAACTACTCATATTTCTTTATTATAAACAATACAAAATAATTCTTATAATTATTGCAAACATAATTAACAATTAATTATGCATGTCGTATACGCAACACGTAATACGTTGCCCATACGCAATGCGAAACCACCAAACAAATAAAAGGAAATGACTACAAAATATAAAAATGCGTCTAATATTTATTTAATTCAACACAAAAGTTTATTGACATTGGCGTCATTTAAACAACAACAACAACAAAAAAATACTACAAAATTAAAAAAAAAAAATAAAATTTAATACATACATGGAATGTGTTTTATTTGTGACGTCAGCTGATTGACTCTGCTTTTATCGAAAAATTTAATGTTATATGCAGTGCCGTGTGTTGGTCTCGAACTTTATTAAAAGAAATGTTTGCGCTATAAGCGAATAATGATTTCAATTAAAATGGCTAAAAATAATTCGAAATAATTCGAAAACCACAAAAACCAAACAAATTTTTATTTAAATGCGATTTCAATTTAACTACTGCGCTGTGCCAAATGCAAACAGACAAATGTTGATAAAAGATTTTGGTTTTTTTTTTGTTGCTTTTTATGAAATTAATGAAATAAAAATTATATGGTTTTTGACTCGATTTTAAAGGTGGCCTTCATAAAGTTCATGGTATTTTATTTCGACATTTTATTTGATAGAAATATTTTCTAAGTTCAAGGAATTCATTTTATTTATAACGGTCACTTTAGCTGGTTGATTATTTCATGTTTCAATTAAATTTTGAATTAAAATTAAATTTTTTCAAATTTTCAAATGTTCAAAAGTTCAATTTTTCACTAAAAATTCAATTTTTCACTAAAAATTCAAATTTTCACTAAAAAATTCAATTTTCACTAAAAATTCAATTTATCACTAAAAATTCAATTTTTCACTCAAAATTCAATTTTTCACTAAAAATTTCATTTTCACTAAAAATTCAATTTTTCACTAAAAATTCAATTTTTCACTAAAAATTCAATTTTTCACTAAAAATTCAAATTTCACTAATATTCAATTTTTCAGTAAAAATTCAATTTTTCACTCAAAATGCAATTTTTCACTAAAAATTCAATTTATCACTTAAAATTCAATTTTTCACTCAAAATTCAATTTTTCACTAAAAATTTACTTTCACTAAAAATTCAATTTTTCACTAAAAATTCAATTTTTCACTAAAAATTCAATTTTTCACTAAAAATTCAATTTTTCACTAAAAATTCAATTTTTCACTAAAAATTCAATTTTTCACTAAAAATTCAATTTTTCACTAAAAATTCAATTTTTCACTAAAAAAAAAATCAAATTTTCACTAAAAATTCCAATTTTCACTAAAAATTCAAATTTTCACTAAAAATTCAAATTTTCACTAAAAATTCAATTTTTCACTAAAAATTCAATTTTTCACTAAAAATTCAATTTTTCACTAAAAATTCAATTTTTCACTAAAAATTCAATTTTTCACTAAAAATACAATTTTTCACCAAAAATTCAATTTTTCACTAAAAATTCAATTTTTCACTAAAAATTCAATTTTTCACTAAAAATTCAATTTTTCACTAAAAATTCAATTTTTCACTAAAAATTCAATTTTTCACTAAAAATTCAATTTTTCACTAAAAATTCAATTTTTCACTAAAAATTCAATTTTTCACTAAAAATTCAATTTTTCACTAAAAATTCAATTTTTCACTAAAAATTAAATTTTCCACTAAAAATTCAAATTTTCACTAAAAATTCAATTTTTTACTAAAAATTCAATTTTTCACTAAAAATTCAATTTTTCACTAAAAATTCAATTTTTCACTAAAAATTCAAATTTTCACTAAAAATTCAATTTTTCACTAAAAGTTAAATTTTTCACTAAAAATTCAATTTTTCACTCAAAATTAAATTTTTCACTAAAAATTCAAATTTTCACTAAAAATTCAATTTTTCACTAAAAATTCAGATTTTCTCCAAAAATTAAATAATCATTAAAAATTCAATTTTTCACTTAAATTTTTCACTAAAAATTCAATTTTTCACTTAAATTTTTCACAAAAAATTCAAAATTTCACCATACATTTTTTACTAAAAATTCAATTTTTCATTAAAAAGTCATTGTTCACTTCACTCTGTCTCCGCAAATATAAAATTTACTTTGTAAAAATTGTATAGAAATTATTTTTGTGAAAAATAAAAATAAAAAAATAAAAAATATGAAGAAAAAGAAAAACCAAAGTAAATGCTACGCATTTCAGTGCAATCTAAGTAACTTTCAGAAATACACTTGTGGCACAAATAATCGAGTGGGTGTTGGTGCGAGTGCATTGTGTGTGTGTGTGTTTGCCATATGGTTATTTGTATCTGTGGCATGCAGCAACTCAAGGCCAACCCATGCTGCAAGTTTTCGAACTGAAAGTGGTAGTAAAAAGGCAAAAAATAAAATATATCCATTTCGTGCAACTGTTGCATGCCTGCTCAATTTCAATTTTTTATACTTTGATTTTTCTTTGCTTTCGAGACAAGAGCAACCACAATGTTTTTATCTCTTAGATTTTGTTTTCTCTGCTTATAATACCGAAGGGGAGGTATGGAAAAATGATAAAATAAACTTAAAAATTAATTATTCGTAATCGACAACAACCATAAAAAATAAATTATGATCCGCAAAAACAATAACTGCTTCAAATCCACACAGTAAAACATCAAAATGATCGAAATTCTTATGACAACCTACATCGTTCATAGCAACCATATTCTATTTGCTGCAAATTATATTTATTACTGTTATTTATTAATATATTTTTTTTTATTTTTACTTATAAATATTTTGTATATAAAAATAAAATTTATTACGAAATACTAGACAAAAATTAATACAATTACGAATATGATATGTTGTATGCATGTATATGTTTGCAGCAAATATGGAATGGTAACAATAATGCTTAAAAATAGATTTGATTTAAAATATGTTTTTTCTTTAAACTTTTAACGATAAAATTTAAATTTAAAGGGAAATATACAAAAATAGATTGTCACTAATATTAATTACAATCAAAGTTTATTCGCTGCAAACATATATTTATATTTATTAATTAATGTCTGTAATATTTATATATGATAATCGATAAAAATAATTTAAAATAGTTAAATGTATTAACAAAAAGAAACCGCTTATAAACTTGTATTCGTAATTTTAAAATTGCCTATAAAATTAATATGATATGTACTATTAATGTTTGTAATATGTTCAAGTACTGCAGTGCGTATGAGTGACAGATTTCAATTTAATTTTAAATTTAATTAAATAATACCGAAGTGTTTTAATAATTGTTTAAGTTGCCTTCAATGAAAAATTTTATGAAATTCATTGCGAACACTTACCTGGCTGACACTTTGCGCTGCACTTGCTCCTCTTTAAATGTTGTATTTCTTGGCTGTTTTTTATTAAATTTTTTCTGTTTTTTAATATAATTTTTATTATTTAATTTTTATGATTTAATTTTTTTATTATTTCATTTTTTATTATTTTTTATTGCATTTTATGCGTTTTTGCTTGCTCACGTCAACTAACACGTCATCATCAGTCGCAGCATCATCATAAGCAACATCATCATCGGCAACGTCATTAAAACTGCGTTGCCATGCGTATTAAAATAAAAAAGCCGCAGGCTATCGTCCTTGCATAGTTGAGTTTCTTATTGTAATAAAATGCTCGACATGCCAGCAATTGCAGCACTGGCAGACAGGAGCAACAACAGCAACAGAGTAGCAGCAACAATACTTGCTCTGGCAGCAGCAATTAATTCAACACGTCTACGTATGCGCGTTGTACATCAGCAACACTTCATTTTTTCAATTTAAAATATTTTTATTTTTTATATTTTTTTTTTCTTAATTTAAATTTTTTATATTTTTTATATCTTTTTAATTTTCAATTATGCTGCACATAATGGACGCATTTGTTCTGTTGTGCATTTGCAATTAATATTTGTTGTATCTTTTGAATTTTTTACATTGTTTATTTGACCTTTTAGCGCTAGTTCTTTGGTGCTTTTTTTGATTAATAAATCGCAATAACTATGCGCTGTTCACAGTTGAAAGAGTCTTTTGTTAGTTTTCTATAAAAGGTAATTTTTTATGTTATATGTTTTACACATTTTATAATTTTTTATACTTTATTTATATTTTTTTTTTCTAATTTTCATTGTGCTTAAATTAATGCGAATACATGACGTATGAGCAACTTGCATTTCATGTTTGCATTAAAATAATTATATTTGTACATAAATAAATTATGATTAATTTATAATTGGTTAATATAAAACATAAAAATAAAGAGCATTTAATACAATTTAATGCAGTTCAAATTTATATTCAATTAACTGCTTAAATTGTAATTAGCAAAAGTATTTAAAAAAAAAATTGAATTTTTCACTAAAAATTCAAATTCTCACTAAAAATTCAATTTTTAACTAAAAATCCAATTTTTCACTAAAAATTCAATTTTTCACTAAAAATTCAATTTTTCACTAAAAATTCAAATTTTCACTAAAAATTCAATTTTTCAGTAAAAATTTAATTTTTCACTAAAAATTCAATTTTTCATTAAAAATTCAATTTTTCACTAAAAATTCAATTTTTCACTAAAAATTCAATTTTTAACTAAAAATTCAATTTTTAACTAAAAATTCAATTTTTCACTAAAAATTCAATTTTTCACTAAAAATTCAATTTTTTTACTAAAAATTCAATTTTTCACTAAAAATTAATTTTTCACTAAAAATTCAGTTTTTCACTAAAAATTCAATTTTTCACTAAAAATTCAATTTTTCACTAAAAATTCAATTTTTCACTAAAAATTCAATTTTTCACTAAAAATTCAATTTTTCACTAAAATTCAATTTTTCACTAAAAATTCAATTTTTCACTAAATATTCAATTTTTCACTAAAAATTCAATTTTTCACTAAAAATTCAATTTTTCACTAAAAATTCAATTTTTCACTAAAAAAAAATCAAATTTTCACTAAAAATTCCAATTTTCACTAAAAATTCAAATTTTCACTAAAGATTCCAATTTTCAATAAAAATTCAATTTTTCACTAAAAATTCAGTATTTCACTAAAAATTCAATTTTTCACTAAAAATTCAGTATTTCACTAAAAATTAAATTTTTCACTAAAAATTCAATTTTTCACTAAAAATTAAATTTTTCACTAAAAATTCAATTTTTCACTAAAAATTCAAATTTTCACTAAAAATTTAATTTTTCACTAAAAATTCAATTTTTCACTAAAAATTCAATTTTCACTAAAAATTCAATTTTTCACTAAAAATTCAATTTTTCACTAAAAATTCAATTTTTCACTAAAAATTCAATTTTTCGCTAAAAATTCCATTATTCACTATTCAAAATCCAAATTTTCACTAAAAATTCAAATTTTCACTAAAATTTAAATTTTTCACTAAAAATTAAATTTTTCATTAGAAATTAAATATTTTACTAAAAATTCATATTTTCACTAAAAATTATTTTTGTTTTGTTGTGAAACATAGAAAATAGTGTAGCTTTGAAAATATACGACTTACTCTGGTTGCCTTTTAGTTGCTGAAATGACAACTTTTGAATAATACCATTAAGACATCTTAATCTTCATTCAGAGAAATTATTACAAAAAGGCATCGTAACATTTCAGATGCCTTTCGGATGTCATTAACATATAAAAGATAACTTAAAGACATCTTTCGGGCATAATTTCTTTAGTTGGATAAAAATCAATTTTTTTAAAATTATTTTTAAAATCCAACAAACAGTTTACAGCAAATATAAAAATAAAATATAAATTTTTCGTATTTATTCGCATAACATATAATGCAAATAAATGCCAAAAAAATCTAAAAAATATGAATTCCACGCTTATATCATATATGGTACATACAATATATGCTGGCACAAAGCAGATTCATTATGTATTCATTTTAAAGTTTATGCATAAAATATAAAAAAAAAGTTTCTCTAATTTCTGTCCTCTACAACTCTGTCTCTGCTTCTTCCTCTGTCAAAGCCTCAGTCACTGCCGCCGCATTCTTTGCCTTCGTCTCTGCCGTAAGCTTTACCTCTGTCTCTACTACCATTGCATTGCCGCATTATTATCTGTGGCTACGCATTTAAATAATACAAAATGTATCCATTTTTGTGTCGAATCCTTGTTTTGTACTTGCCAAAGGACGACTGGCTGACTGATACCACCACACGGCAGCAACACATACACAATACCAGTTGAGTGCAAAGACGACCGACGACCTACGCTAAGGAAGGTAAAGATGCGACTATGGAGAGTAAAGAGGAGGAGGCAGTGCAGAGAACAACGAACATAACGTAAAAATCTCCTCAACTCAAAACTCATCCTTTTTATGCTATTTTTATAAAATTACAACTGCTACGTGTGTTCTTCTGAAGTACGCGATGTGTTTTGATGAGATGAAGTGAAGTAGAAGAAGTGAATGCTTCAAAAATGAGTGGGTGTTTGGCATCACTTGTGGGCTCATAAAAAAAAATACACAAAAATCTCATACTCTCGAATGGCAGCAGCTCTCACTCTCTGTCTTTGGCTTTTCTCGTTATCTCAGAACTCAGAGTAAAAGTTGCACTGCACAGGGTTGTTTAAAAACTACGTTTTTTTCGGATACATTTTTATTATAAATTATAAAACTTAAAATTTTTAGGAATATCAATAACAAAAAAAATATTTATTTTGTTTTTTAAATTTACTTTAATAAAATTGTTTTATAGAATAATTATTTTTTATACTATTTTTTCACTACGACTATTTGCCATGTTTCAGATTGAAATCGTATAAAAACTTAAATTCCATATATTTTTGTTTTTGATATTTCAGATTTCGATTCCTTAATATGAAATAAACGTATTTCATTTCGTTAAAGTTCTGTGAAACGAATTAAATTCGAATTTGGTAGTAGAATATTTGCAAAAATGTTAACATTTTTAGACGGAACGGGTAAATTTTAAAAATTAGTATAGCTAGAAAAAATTAAATAATTTTTATTGTCACTTTTTAGAACATAAATAATAAAAAATTAGCATTACTATGTTACAATACTCATTTTCGATGTAAAAGTCAAAAAAGCAAATAAAATTAGTTTATCGAAAATAAAAACTATTTCAATATCAACTCGATATCTATAACGGCAAAATAAAAACAAAGATGTCGTTCTAGATAGGTCCGTTTTTATCGAGAATCTCCTATCGTTTTCGTTTCATTATTGATTATTGAAAACGACAATTTGTGACCATAAACGATACCGTTAGGCTATCGTTTGGTTTACTGAGTACCTACAAAATTTAAGTAGCAAACATAAAAATAAAAACTAAATGTACCAAATATAATATATGCTTTTTTCTGCTGTGTACCAGCCTTCAAATGTATTTATGATTATCCTCTTTGCAATTTTATATCAGCACATTCAATTCTAATGAATTTGTATCAGATGAAAAATTCAATTTGCAGCCAAACAAATACAAAAAAAAACAAACAAAAAAAACAAAAACCGTGAGAGCTGATGAGCGTTCGTTCGTGGAATGAGAAATGGTGAGGCTTATTCGGGGTAATAAAGGTGCAAATTTGGAAGATTCTTAACCCATTTAAATATAGCATTTTAGAAAAAAAATATTTTTAACCCCTGATGTGTATATAAAAACAGACGAATTCATTAAATTATTGTATTGAATTTTAAAATATGAATGCCAAGAGTAATATATCGTGACTGTAGAATTAAATTGTTTTATATCTGTCATAAAATAGTGGGGTAAGGGCATTTATTGTTTGTTTTCAAAGCACTTATCGATTTGCATCATTAATTAAAATTATTTTCTTGCAAATAAGAAAAATTCGAAAAATTGATAATCTTGTCATGCCAAAAAGGCGAATATTTTGTTTTTTTCGCCATAACTTTTTATTGATACGAGATAAAATAGTGGTGTAAAGCCATTTATTGTTCGTTTTTAGAGCACGTATCAATCTGCATTATTAATTAAAGATCAAGCTTTCTTTATTGGTTACGGTTTTAGTTCTTGAAAAAAAAAATATTCTAACGCTCGAATCACACTATTAAATAAAAAGTCAACTTTTGAATCAATTTTCAAATAATTTTAATATCAATCGTGTGATTGCCAAATTTTTGTGTGGAAAAGAGGGCAATCACACGATTGATATTTAAATTGTTTTGAAAATTGATTCAAAAGTTGACTGTTTATTCAATCGTGTGATTCGAGCTTAAGATAACTTGAGGATTAGAAAACCAGATGTTATTAATTTCAATTAACACAGAACTCCATAAACTTGCAAAAGGTTTTTTAAATATTCAAAAAAAAAATCTTGTAAAATAAATTTTTTATTTACATTTAGAAATATCAGACCAAAAGAGCCTACAAACATAAAATTTAAAAAATTAGTTGTTGTTCGCTTTTTTTAACGTCAAAGAAATGCAATATTCATTGTATATTGAAAACATTTGAATTAATTTTATTGATTTTTTTACAGAAATGAGTTACTGGTTACTTGTCAAATATAGACACTCTATAAAAAATGTATCAATTCGGGGTTTCATAATCAAATTTCAATTTAATCGAATTTGTTTTTTTGCAATTTCAGAATGAGTATTAATATGATTTTCCAATACAAAATAACGAATTTCATTTGAAATGAAAAATGAACTGAAATGAATTTCAATCCTCTATAATTCGTTAAAGTTCTCTGAAACGAATTCAATTCGATTTTTGTTTTCGAAAATCAAAGAATTATTTTAAAACTTTGAAGCCACCTTTTTAAATGTCAGATATATTACCACTGAGCGCATTTAACTCGCATAATTTCTCTATTATAAATGCTGAGAGATTATTCAACATTCAACAGTCAAATAGCTTAGACATTTTTAAAAATAATTTAAGATTTAATTAAAATTACAGGTATTATTTAATATAAGCAGACATTTTTTACATTTTACAAACGTATTTTATTAAATTTAAATTTCAAACTCGTTAAAATCTGCATTTTTGAATTCTTCGTAGGTTAGTTATTATCTTTGTCCTCGCAGAGGTTAAGGCTGAGCTTTTCTCTGCTCTCTCTCGGTCTCGCATTAAGCTAAAGCTCTCGCACCACTATACTCAGCTAACTGTTAAGAGGTTTTTCAAATAAGAGGTTTTTCAAATATGTATGTATTTGAAATGTGTGCCTGTATGAAAACAACAAAAACCGAACACAAATATTATCCTTGAATGAAGCAGCAGCTCAGCAGCCGCATCCACGCACTCACTCACACACACAGTGCCACACATACACAACACATACACACAACCTGCCTGTTGACCGTGTGTTGATGGTGAAAAGGTGAGTAAATCAAGGTGAGTTTGTATGGCCAACATATATATTTTTTTTTGTGAATTTTTAAATTTAAAATTGATCTTAAATTAATTTTTATACTTTTTATAAAAACTTTTACACTTTTTTTAAACACGTTACTGTTATTAAAAATCACAATTTTTTATTTAATAATTTTTGTATATTTTTGCTACACTTTAGTTATTTATTTGTGTATTTTAAATTATTTTTTTTATTTTTTTGCTTCTGTTGCTTTATATGGCAAAATTATTATTAGTCGCCCGCACACAAAATTAGTTCACGTCATCACCATACACGTTACGTTGCCAAAATTCAAAAACGTACTGTTTCAACGGGTACCATGGAATTCTGCAAGAGTCTCAACTCAACTTGGCTCCGTGTCAGTGTTGCATTGAGAGCATATACGATTGGGCAAAATACAAAATAAAAGTGGGCATTTTTATTTCAAATTGGGTATTTTGAAAGATCAAATTGGGCAATTAGTTATTTCCACTCCAAATTGATCAAAAAAGTCAAATTTAAGATTTTACCTCTTCGATTTCAATGAAATGTTTAGTAATTGATTATGGGTATCGAGATTTTTGTTTTATTATTTTCCAACCGACTTAATTTTAAAAAAATAATGCTATTTTCAAAATCAGCGTTACAAATATATTCAAGAATTGTTGAAACTTTTACTGTAGAAAATTAAATTTTTTAGATTAAAAAACACATACAAATATAGAAAATTATTTTTAAAAATATGATAACATCAAAATACCATCTTATAATTTGCCATGAACATTTATATTATATCAACAACAATTTAGGTTTTTTTTCAAATTTTAAAAAGGATCTTTTTTAAGAACTTCAAATTTAAAGTGCAAGTATAATTACCATTGGCCACATGTTTAAATTTAGAAGTTACGATTTTAGAAACCTTGTTTTATTAGCTTTAAAACGAGACCTCAACGGAGTTTCTAACATTTCTCGTTTAGGAGATCTTTACATAGGAACAACTATACAATTGTGATTTTTTGCCCTTTTTTTATAACTTTGAAGCAGTGTATTTCTGGAAGTAGTGGTCGGAAAAATAATAAAAAATCTATACCAATACCATTAATCAGTTATAAAGTCGATTTGGTATGGAATGGCTCATATACATTTTTAAACTATATAAATACCAAGAAAAACAATCATTAGGTTATATATATTCATTCCACACCAAATCGACTAGGGACTAGAACTAAGCCTCGTTGATTTTAATAAAATTTAGGCAATTGATTAAGGGCAGCGATATATGCATTGGACATTATGTTTTTTTGGAAAAAAAAATTACAAAAAATTAATAAAAGTCAATTTTGTATATTAGAATATCTTTTGAAGGAAATATTCTAGAAACACCTATGATCTACACCTATGATCTATATTTTTATTACCTGCAACCGTTAATTTGGCGCATAATCATAAATAATTTTAAGTTAACTTTGAAATTATTTTTTTATGGCATTTAAATTGTAATTAGGATTAAGGGTGTGTTCGAGTTCAACCAAATGGCTGATTAAACTAAATTTGGACGGTAATGCAATTTTTTATAGTTATAAATTTTATTCAAACTATTTTAAAAATGTTTGCAACCAAATCCTTTTTATTTGTTTTACTTTTTCACAATGAGTCATTCAGAAAAGTTCTAACTAGAGATGGGCGCGTGCCTGTTTTTGAAGGCACGGGCACGTCGATAGGTGACACGCACGAGCACGTAAATTTACAGGCACGCACGAGAAGCACGATAAAACACGGGATTTTAAGAGACACGAAGAAACACGACAAAACACGAAAAAAACACGACAAAACACGTAAAAAGCACGGAAAAAGCAAGCGAAACGTGAAAAATAATACCGGAACCGTTTATATTTTTGGAACTAGAATAGTTTTAAAAAATGTGTTGAACCGGAAATGAAATCGGAACAAATATATTTTTTTCTGGTTGGAATCGGTACCGCTATTTTTAACCAGAACCGGAACAGATATTATAGTCCCGTGAAAAATTATACCGGAACCGTTTATATTTTTGGAACTAGAATAGTTTTAAAAAATGTGTTGAACCGGAAATGAAATCGGAACAAATATATTTTTTTCTGGTTGGAATCGGTACCGCTATTTTTAACCAGAACCGGAACAGATATTTTAGTCCCTGTCAGTGAACTCAAAGAACCGGAATCGGAACCGTTAATAAAAATGTATAAAACCGGAATCGAAACCCATTTAATTTGTTGGTTGAAACCGGAATCGGAAATGGAACCACAATTTCAAAAATCTTGGAACCCAAACCGGAACCGATATTCCAAGAGGTTTTAGTCCCTGTAATAAATAATTCAAAAATTAAGTTTGATACTGTTTTATTAAATTAAATTTTTAAGTAAAACTAAAACAACAGATTTTTTAGAAAAGGTTAAATTACCACGAAATTTTTATTTTCTGAAGATGAAGGGAAGGGTTTTTTAAATGGGGTAGAAACTTAAAAAAAAAATCTTTAATGGGCGCGTGCCTGATTTTGGAGGCCCGGACATGCACGGGCACGACAGCAACTAGCTCGCACTGAGATTTGAACGCACGAACTCAGATTTTCGGGGGTGACACGAAAAAAGCACGGCACGCGCCCATCTCTAGTTCTAACATAAAAATAATTCTTAATGAATATAAAATAACTATGGACATCAAATTGGGCACTTAAAAAAACAGTGGGCAACTAGTGGGCCAGGGAATAGAATTTGGCTGTAAAATGCCCAAAATGCCCGCTAAATACAACACTGCTCCGTGTGGCCTGCTGTTGCCTGTTGCTCTCTTTACTTCCAGCTGTTGTCCAGGCCAAGAGCGAATGAGTTTTCTCTATTTTTTAACTCTGTAAGTGGGAGAGTGCTCTATTTTGAGCACACTTTCAATCTTGCTTGCAGTGTTGCCAAAGCAACAATAATGGATATACTTAGCCATTATTGGAAGTTTTAGCCATTCAATTTTGAAAATACTATAAGCCGGAAATTTAGCAACTTTTTATTCTATTTAGTGGTGAATATTCAATAATACACAATTCATAAATTTATCTGCAATTTAACTCTTTCGCTCGAAACTTTAATAAAAATATTTTTTTATCGCTCGAAACTTTAATAAAAATATTTTTTTGTTCAACAACAAAAAAATTGTACCTAATATTTATTATTGTTAATTAATTTAATAATTGCTGAGAAAAAACTGGTTCAGATTTTGTGAAAGTTATGGACAAAATAATATAGGGTCACTTGAAATTTGGACTTCTAACTTTCTTTGAATTGCTGTAGCTGTCTTAAAAAGGTCCCGACTTGATAGTACCTGTATGTGATTATCCACCTTCATGACAGTTTTCTAGCCATAAATGCCATAAATGATTAGTTTTGAATGTAATTTGACCTTCCAATAGATTTGGTAGATTTGCGATGGCTTTGACCGTCATTTTTTAACATTTTAATGAGGAAACCTTTGACATCTGAGCAATGCTTTGCCCGAATCATATTTCTAAAGTAACGTACTATATTTTTAAAATTGAATTTTCATATATTTATGGAGATTATAAAATTATTTTTCTTTAAAAATATATAAATTTTTAATTATTTTCAATATGACCCTATTTTAAAATGTTTTTATTAGGTTGCTTTCTTGTCTGTCTGTTCGGTACAAATTTTGTAATTGATTTAAACTACCTTCGCTACAGACTTGAGATTTTAAATATTTCCTCAAACTGAATGACAATGCAATATTATCTTTTTTTTGTCATCCGGTTCGTCGTGGTTCTAT
The DNA here is from genome assembly GCA_951804985.1 of Dryomyza anilis. NCBI lineage: Eukaryota > Metazoa > Arthropoda > Insecta > Diptera > Dryomyzidae > Dryomyza > Dryomyza anilis. Next base: position 8,161,439 of record OX638131.1, on the reverse strand, counting down.
CGCCATGATTCCATATTAAAGACACTTTGAAACATGAATATTTTTAATTTTAATAACATTAGGCCTTTCGAATTCTGTCAAGACGAAAATCTAGCTGACGAAAATCTAACTGACACAAAAAATAAGAAAAAAAAATAATATGAAATAAAAAATATTTTTTAATATAAAACGTTTTTCAGGTGATTTTTAGCATGATTTTAAATTAAATCTATTGGATCATTAAAGTTCACATTAAAAAGGTTTTATTTTAAAAAATAATTTTTATTTCATATTTTTTTTTTTGTCTGCTTTCTGTACTGACTTTTTGTTCTTAAGGGTTTGTACCAAACTCAGTTTATTTTTGATTTGTTTGCAATTTATTTTTCTTGAAATAAGACATATTGACAATAATTTATTACAAGTGATCGCCACATTCGTAAAATAAAAATGGTCAAAAAATTTCAAAATAAGTGGAAAGGTTAGTGACCCTATTATTTTGTAAAAAAAAGATTAAAATGAAAATGTCGAAAAATTATGAAATGTACGGCTTCTTTCTGTACATTTACATCTTGACATACTAGCATTATATATCCATTTTAAAATTCTTCATACATATATTTTTTGTCTATATTAAGATTCAAGTTTTTTTTTTTTGATTTAACATTTAAAAGATGGTTTTGCAATTAAGTTACCTCGAAATACTCAATATTCTTAAAGCGGAGTATTTAAATGTCCATCCAGCAAGATTACTTCAAAAAGTGAGGTACTTAATCGATGAGGTACATACCCGGTATATTGTATTAAAAAAATAAAAGTTTGCCATTTTTTAACATGTTTTACATCCAGATTGGTTTACACAAATAAGTAATCAAAAAGTTTGTCTGAAATCCCAAATATATCTATTTGTTGACTTTTTTGGATTTTAGAAAAAAAATGTTCATGAACATTTTTGGAGCCAATTCAAAAATACGCATTATGTGGAACTTCGTAAAACGTCATTTCCAAAACAGACATCAAGGAGATTCGTTCAGCCTCTTAGAAGAGTCTTTGATTTTTAAAATCCACCGGGCCGTTACCGTATTCTTTGAATCCGCATTTTGCGTAATTCCACTGAATGCGTATTTTTGAATTGGCCCCAAAAATTGTCAAGGTAATTTTTTTGAAAAATCCAAAAAGTCATCAAGGAAATTTGTTCAGCCACTTAGAAGAACCTTTGATTTTTTTAAATCCACCGGGCCGTTACCGTATTCTTTGTATCCGCATTTTACGAAATTCCACTGATTGCGTATTTTTGAATTTTTAAATCCACCGGGCCGTTACCGTATTCTTTGTATCCGCATTTTACGAAATTCCACTGATTGCGTATTTTTGAATTGGCCCCAAAAATTACGCATTATGTGGAACTTCGTAAAACGTCATTTCCAAAAAAGTCATCAAGGAGATTTGTTCAGACTCTTAGAAGAGTCTTTGATTTTTAAAATCCACCGGGCCGTTACCGTATTCTTTGAATCCGCATTTTGCGTAATTCCACTGAATGCGTATTTTTTAATTAGCCCCAAAAATTGTCAAGGTAATTTTTTTGAAAAATCCAAAAAGTCATCAAGGAAATTTGTTCAGCCACTTAGAAGAACCTTTGATTTTTTAAATCCACCGGGCCGTTACCGTATTCTTTGTATCCGCATTTTACGAAATTCCACTGATTGCGTATTTTTGAATTTTTAAATCCACCGGGCCGTGACCGTATTCTTTGTATCCGCATTTTACGAAATTCCACTGATTGCGTATTTTTGAATTGGCCCCAAAAATTACGCATTATGTGGAACTTTGTAAAACGTCATTTCCAAACAAGTCATCAAGGAGATTTGTTCAGACTCTTGGAAGAGTCTTTGATTTTTTAAATCCACTGGGCCGTTACCGTATTCTTTGAATCCGCATTTTGCGTAATTCCACTGAATGCGTATTTTTGAATTAGCCCCAAAAATTGTCAAGGTAATTTTTTTGAAAAATCCAAAAAGTCATCAAGGAAATTTGTTCAGCCACTTAGAAGAACCTTTGATTTTTTTAAAAACCACCGGGCCGTTACCGTATTCTTTGTATCCGCATTTTACGAAATTCCACTGATTGCGTATTTTTGAATTGGCCCCAAAAATTACGCATTATGTGGAACTTTGTAAAACGTCATTTCCAAACAAGTCATCAAGGAGATTTGTTCAGACTCTTAGAAGAGTCTTTGATTTTTTAAATCCACTGGGCCGTTACCGTATTCTTTGAATCCGCATTTTACGAAATTCCACTGAATGCGTATTTTTGAATTGGCCCCAAAAATTTTCAAGGTCATTTTTTAGAAAAATCCAAAAAGTCATCAAGGAGATTTGTTCAGCCACTTTAAAGAGGCTTTGATTTTTAAAATACACCGAGTCATTACCGACTTATTTGAATCCGCGTTTTCCGAAATTCCACATAATGCGTATTTTTAAATTGGCCCCAAAAGTCATTTTTTTTTTTTTTTAATCCAAAAAAGGCCATCAAGGAGATTATTTCAGCCTTTGCTTTTTAAAATACACCGGTCCGTTACCGACTTATTTGAATCCGCGTTTTGTCTTTGGAGTTAGGCTTTAGGAGTTAGAGCCACATAAGTCAGAAAATACCGAACATAAGGTTCTAAAATTATGTAATTTTGTTCCTATACATAAGTAGTATCCGCAACCATATCAATTGGCGAGTTTTCCTTGCAAGCCGAATTTTCCTATTTGACAAAAAGGGGTGTGTGACACCCCCTTAGCTCAGCCAGTAGGACTTATTCGGAAAAACACGAGACGGAAAAGTTGTAAAAATTCAAAAAGTTTTGATCTGACTGGAAAATATTGAACGTTTTGATTTTTTTAATTTTGCCGTCTGTCGTTCATTTTTTGATCGTCGTTAAGATTCGACGCGAAAATTTTGTACTCATTTTTGATTGGATGCCGAAAGTGTTGTTGAACCAGGGCCGAACAGGGGGTGGGGGGTGTGTGACACTCCTCCTAGCTCAGCCTGTAGGACTTATTCGGACAAAACACGTGTCGGAAAAGTTGTAAAAATTCAAAAAGTTGTATATATTCGGCACTATCACTATTTTTTAAGTAGCAATATATCATAAAATGATAATAAATCGTAATATTTTAAATATTTAACACGAATAGTTTATCGAATTAATGTATTAAATCCGACTCGGATAGATTCGAAAATATTTAAAATCAGTCGGAAATTTTCGAAAAATAAAAACATATAATTTATATAGTATAAAATTGCCAATATATAAAGTCCGAGTCGGTTATATTGGAAATTTTCACCAATTTTTAAATAGAAAATTAAAAAATCCGATTCCGACAAATTCCAAAATAATTGGATGCATTCGGAATTTTTCAAAAAGCAGTTTGTAAATGTTTAATAGCCTATATTTATTCTAAGAACCGATTCGAACATATTGGAAAAATATAACAAATTTTACTTATGTTATTAAAAGTTTGGTAGGTGATGTTTTATGTTAGATATTATTTCATAATTATTTGCATGTTATTATTTTTTTTTTTTTTGTTAATTATTTTTTAATATATTTTGTGAATCTTTCATAACGAAATTTTGAGGGTCAATTAAAAATACGAGTATACATTTTTCGAAAAAAAAAAAAAACAAAAATATGAATGATTGAATTTTGTTCAGAAAATTTGCTATTAAAACAAATAATGTCCAATGAATTTTTTCCAAAAAAAAAAACCTGCGGCGCTTCTATTGTTAATACAAAAAATAGGTCACATGGGCAAGTTTGGTCATATGGGACGGACTTTTTTAGTCGGTTGGGCCCGACTATGGAATACCCTACACTTTGGTGGGGATATTAATATGGGACATTTAATTGTATACCTACCTTTTAAAGTTCTTAGTTATGTTGAACATTCTTACACTCATAATATTATTTATATATCAGATATTTTCGACGTATATCCCAATAATTTAAAAAAATTGATATGAATGTAAAAAACAATATTCAAAAAATGTTAAAAATAAATGTGGGCGCCTACTTTTAAAACATATGTGCAGATTTTAGGCTAATATTTCATAAATTTGTTTTCATAATTTGCGATTAAAATGTACACTATTTAAAAGCGAATATTTCTAGGAACACATATTTCTAGGTGAATTCTAACAATACATTTTAAATTTTATAAGTATATCTTGAATATTTTTCGAGTTATTGGTTCCTAAAGTGTAATATATAGGTGACTTGTATAGGAGGTGGGCGTGTCCGTTGACCGATTAGGTCATTTCCATTGACAGAACTAACTTTAGGCTAAAAAGTAATAAAACGAAATTTCATCGCATACAAAAATCATTTCTCATGTTATCGTATATACACAGGGAAAATTTATGTTTTGCAGCAAACATATTTCTACAAGTTATATACATGAATGTACAGAATTTTGTGAATCTTTCATAAGATTTATTGTTTGGAAATTTTGAGGGTTAATAAAAAACGAGCGGATATGTTTAGAAAATTATCTATTAAAACAGATAATGTCCAATGAAATTTTACAAAAAAAAAACTATAGATAACAAATAATTAGAAACAAAAATATCGTGATTTTTTTGAAAAAAAAATTCCAGCGGCGCTTCTAACAGTGCAATATAAAATAGTAAACAAATTGGTTGACTATTATATACAAAAATAAACCTTTAATGTATGTAAGGGATTTTAAGTTTTTTAAAAGATAATTTTTCCACTCACATATTCCAAAAAAGTTAAAAAATTTTATTTTTTTATTTTTAAATGGTACCACGTAACGTTGAGGTCACTTTTTATATTTTTGCAACTTTTTTCCCCCCACTTTGATATTATCCAAAATCCGGTTAGATATCGTGTGTTTACAATTTTTTATTTATGTATACACAGGGAAAAATATGTTTTGCAGCACACATATATTACCCGTTACATACATGAATTTACAAGATTTTAAAATAAATCCATACCATATGTATATCTTGAAATTAATACAAAAATCATTTAAAAAATTTGGAATTAAAAGTAAAATCCTGTTAAAGACATGAAATTTACGATTGCAAATATATTATGTTTGCAGAAAACATTTTTTTTTCTCTGCGTGTTTAAAACGACACATTGAGTACGGATTACTTTAAGTCATAATCAAAAAAAACTTTTGATATATTCAAAATATAAATAATGACGCTTTCAAAAAAGTATTGTTTTAGTTTTTTTTTAATGTAAATTATTTATTATTTGTTAACAAATCTTTTACGCGAATTAACGCAGTCTATTTAGCCGGTATACGACTCTTTTCCTATGTTAAATGAATTCAATCATTATGTTAAAAAAAATTCTATTCGGAAATTTTATGTGTCACACCCCACCCTAAGATTCTTCTTAGGACCGGCCCTGTGTTGCACCTTTCTAAAAATTTGTTTTTATTTTTTTTTTTTTTATTGCCAAAATGTACTAAATTTCCCTGTCATATAAATTTACTACATTTTGTCTTCCCCTCAATTTTTTATACGTTTCGTAAATTTTGTGGTATTTTTATAAATTTTTAAAACCACACATTTTTGACAAATTCGATTAAAATCATTTTTTCACTAAAAACTAAATTTTTCACTAAAAATTCAAGTTTTCATTAAAAATTAAATTTTTCACTCAATAAAGAAAAATCAATTTCATAATTTTTAGTATTTTTATTTTAAATGATTGCATATATGACTTATATATATATATATATGTTTTAATAATATAGATAGTGATTATTTTGTGTGTTTACTTTGTGTATGATTAGAATTTATTAAGAATTTTGCAAATTTTTGTTTCTTTTGTGTTAGTTTGGTTTTGTTGGTGTAGTTAATAAAAATACAACTGAAAAAGAACTTGAAATTCCGAAATGGCACAACTAAAATGGATACACATTTAAAACTAATTAACTAAAATTTAAAAATTAAGAAAATTTGAAATGCAGTTTCAAACTGCGCTCTCGCCCCTTTCGCCCACACTTCCGTTCTCTCATTCTCTCGCGCTCTTTCGTGCTCTTTATAAAGATCTTCTTCTCTCAAATCAGTCAATTTCAATTTTCGGCTTAATTAAAGCATGTAAAATGTTGGCAGGGCGTATTCGGCACTCAGCGTGGCGGTATCACCTCAAACATAGCGTACTGCCAGGTCCAGGAGCGCGCCAGCTGCTCAAAGCGCGCTCGTTGATGCTCGTACATGTAGCCGAGAACAGGTTCCATGCAAACCTGGAATTTTGAATTTAATTAAATAAATTAATAAAAATTAAAAATAAAAAATGAAATTAAAAAAATGCGTTCAAATTATGAAAAACCATAAAATAAATTAAAACAAAGAACTTTTTAATATAAAAAGTTTTCAATAAAAAAAAATAAAAAAGATATACGGACATTTTCTACATTTTTGAATTGTTATCATAATTTATAAACCAAAAATTGATATAATTAAAACTTTTAAATTACCTCTGTGTAAGGATCCGTGAGCAGACTCTGCACGGAGAGTAAAACTTTTGACACATTCAGCGCCAGCGACCAGTTGTGCTGAAAAATGTCAATGCCGACGTCACCGTGACGCGACACATTCGGATGCAGTATCTTGGTGAGAAAGCGCACAGTGGGCGGTATCATGGGATAACTATAGAAAATTTTAAAGATTTATAAATAGAAAATATGAATATTGAAAATATATAAAAAATAAAATTGAAATTTATAAAATTACCGATCTGGAAAAAAGATGTACAAGAAAAATTTGCCCCCCTCATAGGGACTGCCCGCCGGTCCCAAGATACTGGCCTGCCAATATGTATTCTGCTTGTCCAGCGGTATCGCCTCAATACCCTCCGACGCATAGCTGTTCAGCAGACGAAAATCGTTGCGCAAAAAGTTCATGCGTATTGCATTCTGACGTGTACCACGCGGCGGTGATTTCAAAGCCATCTGCAGCAGACACGTGCGACAGAAGCACGATGACATCAGCGCACTGTAGAGCTTAAACCAGTTCGGCACCTCGATGACGCTCTGAAACAGTGGCCAACGTTCTTTTAGATATTTGCGCCACATAAGTTGTGAGGTGTTTTCGGCGAGTATGTTACGCCATTGCGGACACACTTCACTCGCCTTCCACATGGACATATCATCCAGATATGAAAATATTATAACCATTATTTCAACGGGTAACGCAATTATATTATTGCTAGCCTCAGCGTTTGCGGCCGCTGCAGCCGCATTTGCGCGCGCCTCCGTCAACAGCTCCATATAGTGTGGCAGCGCGTGCGGCGCCATGGGACGTGGTCGTTTAATAGGCAGCAGCTGTAGCGCCACATCCGGTGCGTCATTGTGCGGCGCAGCAGCGGCCGCCAAAGCATCAACATTATTTTGTGCATTTTCGGCGACAGCAGCAACAACAACCACAACATTTGGAACATCAACTCTATGTACTTCAGCCTCATCAATAGCGTCGTCAATATCAACATCATCATCGACATCAACATCATCCACTACATCATCTACGTCGTCATCATCATCTTCGTCATCATCATCATCATCGTCGTCTACTTCTTGTTTGTCTTTGAAGGGTGGCTCATCGTTGCCCGAGTCCTCGTCATCTGAAATAGTTGTCTCCAACTCCTCCATGGGCTGCGTGCTGTAGAGAAACGAGTGACAGGTGCCACAGAGCGGCTCATCAAAGTTCGGCCCATAGTAACCGTTGCACACCCAGCAAGTGGTACTATTCTATAATGTTAACAAAATGCTTGAATAAATCTAGAGTATTAAAATAATAATGACGCACTGGAAAAGTGAACTGCTCCTGCGCTGGTGCTGCGTCTTTCAATTTTTGTTCTGTCTCGTCCGCCGCCTCAGGCTGATCATCATCCATGTCTGCATCACTGTCGCATAAACTTTGCAGCTTCGCCTGCTCCAGCTGATGCTCCGGCAGGCAAGTTGCCATTATCAGCGTTTAATTGTTTGCGTTTTAAACAATTTTTGATTTTAGTTTAATTTGCACGGTTTTCACTGCACTGTTTATGTTTTTACTCAGCTGTTTATTATTCACAATAGCGCTTCGTCTGCGTCGCTTTTTATAGTGAATTGGTTACAGTGTTGTAAAGTTCTTTACATATTTTTTTAAATATCGGTCATGTCTAAATCTAAATCATATCTAAATCGAATTCTCATCGAATTTCATACAAAAATTTGGTTAAATGTTTTGAATTTGCTGTCACAATTCAAAATATTAATTTTTCAAAGTAATTAAAATCGTCCAAGTCACACCAAACGAATTGAATTAATTGAAAAACATTGAACTGTTTACAAATTTTATACGGTATATTATTATAAAATCATAAATTTATATTTTTAAATAATCGTTTGTTTAAAAATACAATTGTTTTATTTTTAATTAACATTCGTTATTTTAATAATTATTTTTGGAATATTAATACAATAAAATTGACACATGTATTGTATATATCTTTTAAACATATTTGCAATTATAATCAATATATATTTTATTTGTATGACAATTTCACATGTAAATATTTTTTCTTCTGCTAATTTATATTTTAAATACAAATTTTATTTTAAATTTTTTTCATTTACCATTTCAACTTTGTTGAATGTTCGGCATGTTTTATTGACATATGTACCGTTTTAGTGCAATTTGATATTAAATTTATAGTGAATTTTCATAAAAAATAATTACGTTGTTTGTTTGAAATTTTGTATTTCATAAAAGAATTAAACATTTCATGTTTCAACTTCATATAAAAACATCAATTCGATTGAACTTGTTTTTGGATTTAAAATAAAGTGTTATCTATTAAAACAGTCGAATTTAGTTGCATCAAAATAAACGTTGGTAAAATACAAACATAAATATAATAGCTGAAGCTAACAAATAATACTATTATAATTTCAGGTATTCATTCCAAGCTAAAATTAAATAAAAACTGATCATAAACCATTGAAGGCCACCGTCCACATTGAAGGCTGCGACTATATGGAGGACAACGATATATGCGTCGCTACAACGGACGGAAAAGTATTGCTGTAAAATCTACAGACAAAGGCTTCCAGCAAAAACACGCTCTGCGATGTGAACATCCGACAGCATGGCCTGGGGTCGTTACCAAGACGAAAAATGTCGTAGTGATTAGTTCCACAGGTCACACTTTGAACGCTGAAGTAACCAAAGACGGATGCGCTGGCATATGCGTCTGATAAATTCGCAAAGGCGCGGAGAAGATACTTAATGTGCTGCTTGAGTGCGGGCGTGTCTTGGTTCTATATCCTATGTGCATCAGGAGCTGCATCTTGACGCCATCATAAACGCCATAATAAATGTCTATATTTCAGCTGAATTTATATGTTTGTAAATATTTTTTTGTGTTTTAATAAAAAAAAAAATGTATATATGACATTTCATTTCACAAATCATGAGCTAATTGAATCTGACTATGGCGTAGTTGTTCAAATATATATTTTTCTAACTAACTCGAAGTTGAACGTAACTACGTCAAAGTCATTTTTTAAACGTAGTAAGAATTGACTACGTTTCATTGTCGGAGGATTTTCATTCACGTTGTAGTTATAAACATAGTTAAGAATAACTACGTTTTGCTCTCGGTGTAGCAATAATTTTCTTTTGAGCGATAATAAAACATAGAACGTAAGTGAATTATCAGTGACGCAACAAATTAATAATGCATATCCGAGTTTTTAATTCAAAAGTTTACGTTTTTAAATCGAGAAAATTTAAATGTCTTGTATATTTAAATTTCGATCAAACATTATTTTAGAGCATACACGGGGTGTATTTCTTTATTCATTCTGAAATAAGAATAGAATGAACAGAATAGTTTGACATTTTATCCGGTATATCTAGAATACTGTAAAAAAAAGTAGCAGTTTCAGAATAAAAAATGTCTACAAACATTAAATATAATGTGAACAGACAAACTACCAATATCATGCGACACACGTGACTTCATTAAAATAATAAATTTAATTTGTGTAAATAATTTCTAAGTTGACAGTTTTATTCTGTGTATTCCATGATTGAACTCAGAATAAACAGAATGCGTTCTGAACGTTTTCTATAAAGTAACAGAATTCGGATAAGCCAGAACGTTCGGAATAAATAAAGTAATAGAAATTCTGAAAACAAAATATTCTGAACGTTCAGAACGAATAAAGAAATACACCCTCAATGAAATTTTAACATGGCAACTGCTGCGTGCGCTGAATGTAACAAATTTAAATAATAATTTATTGTTGTGCTTTCCAAACTGTACCAATTTTGACACTGTTCAACGTAAAAACAAACGAAAAAAAACATTTCAACGTAGAAGAACTCGTCACACGTGTAGAAAAAGAAAAATCTTATTAAAACGCATATTTCATAAGTTAATTAATAAATTTTGCAACAATAAATAATGAAGCAAAAGAAGAAACTAGGTAGGCTACAGTTATTGAGAAAAATCAAATATTAACAGATAAAACTTGACTCGTTTCTTTGCAGGTGTCGGTCTAAGTCGCGAGGAACGACTGGTCATCGTAATTGGTGAAATCATACAAGAGTTGCTGCAGGCACACGACGACAAAAAGGATGTCAATCTCAATCGCATGAAGTCGCGTCTCAGTTCCAAGTATGGACTGGAAAGTTCGCCGCGTCTGGTGGACATTATAGCGGCGGTGCCGCAGGATGCGAAAAAAATACTGCTGCCCAAATTGCGTGCAAAGCCGATACGTACTGCTAGTGGGGTAAGTAAAAATATACTTTTTAAAAATTAAATATGAAAAATTATTTTATATGCAGATCGCTGTCGTTGCCGTCATGTGCAAACCACATCGCTGTCCGCACATCAACATGACGGGTAATATATGTGTCTACTGCCCCGGTGGACCGGACAGTGACTTTGAGTACTCAACACAGAGTTATACTGGCTATGAGCCGACCTCAATGCGCGCTATACGTGCGCGTTACAACCCCTTTTTGCAGACGCGCCATCGCGTCGAGCAGTTGAAGCAGCTGGGTCACTCTGTGGACAAGGTGGAATTTATTGTTATGGGTGGCACTTTCATGTGTCTACCGGAAGAGTATCGCGACTACTTCATACGTAATCTACACGATGCGCTGTCGGGCCACACGAGTGCCAATGTCGCCGAAGCGGTGCGTTACTCTGAAAAGTCGCGTACTAAATGCATTGGCATCACAATTGAAACACGTCCGGACTATTGTCTTAAGCGACATCTATCGGATATGTTGGCCTATGGCTGCACACGTCTCGAGATTGGCGTGCAGTCTGTGTACGAGGATGTGGCGCGTGATACGAATCGTGGACACACTGTGAAGGCGGTCTGCGAGAGTTTTCAGCTGGGCAAAGATGCCGGCTACAAGATTGTGGCGCACATGATGCCCGATCTGCCGAATGTGGACTTTGAGCGTGACATTGAGCAGTTTATTGTAGGCGAAAACAAAATTCAAGATAAGAGAGAGATTTAGGGATTATTTGTTATTTTATTTTTAGGAATATTTCGAAAATCCCGCCTTTCGTTCAGATGGCTTGAAAATCTATCCCACACTTGTTATACGCGGCACTGGGCTCTATGAGTTGTGGAAGACCGGGCGCTACAAGTCGTATCCACCCTCAATGCTGGTGGATTTGGTGGCCAAGATATTGGCGTTGGTGCCGCCATGGACGCGTGTTTATCGTGTACAGCGCGATATACCGATGCCGCTAGTCAGGTATTTTAAAAATGCCTCCTCTGCGATAAAACTCACTAAATACATTTGGGACAAAGGCAAATGTGAAATGATTCATTGCAAAATACTAAATGGTAAACGTTTTTTAATTGTTCTTCTTGTTGAGTTCAAATGTATTTGCTGCGTTTTACCTTTTTTTATTATTTTTTCCCATTTCTAATTATGAATTTTATAAATTTAGCTCCGGCGTTGAACACGGCAATTTGCGTGAGCTGGCCCTGGCTCGCATGCAGGATCTCGGCACCGAATGTCGCGATGTGCGCACACGCGAAGTCGGCATTCAAGAGATTCACAACAAAGTGCGTCCTTATGAAATCGAATTGATACGTCGTGATTATGTTGCAAACGGCGGCTGGGAAACGTTCCTCTCGTACGAAGATCCCGAGCAGGATATTTTGGTCGGTCTGTTGCGTCTGCGCAAATGTTCGCCGGAAACTTTTCGACCCGAATTAAAGGGCGGTCAGTGTTCTATTGTGCGCGAGCTGCATGTTTATGGCTCTGTGGTGCCGGTGAATGCGCGTGATCCCACTAAGTTTCAACATCAGGTGAGTCATTTTTTAATTTTTCTATTTCTTCTCATTGCGAATCTTTCATTATTATTTTTTAATCACTTACAATGGAAAATTTTATATTTTTGTTTCACGTTTTTAATTTTTTAAATGAAATTTATTATTTTGCGCTCGTTTTTAAACTGACTGTGATACGTACTTAGTTCGTAAATGTTGTAAGGACAAAAAAGGCCCATTGAACTATGCTATTTTCCACTGAAATTGAGAAATTTCCAATTGAAATTGAGAAATTTCCAATTGAAATTGAGATTTTCTATTTGATATTGGTAACAAATAAAATTAGAAAATATGCCTGAATCACACGATTGAAAAAAATACATTACCGTTGACGCCAAAATTCAAAAATTTTTAAAATCATTCGTGTGATTGCCCAAGATTCTATACAAATCTCAATTTCATTTTGTATTTTCCCAATATCAGATGTAAAAATCTAAATTAAAATTTTAATTTTATCAATTTCAAATAGAATATCTCAATTTAAATTGAAATTTTACAAATATAAATTAGAAATCTCAATTTCATTTTGTATTTTCCCAATATCAGATGTAAAAATCTCAATTTTGGTTGCAATTTTAACAGTTTCAAATGGAATATCTCATTTTAAATAGGAATTTTCCAAATATCATATGGGAAATCCAAATTTTATTTAGAATTTTCTTAATTTCAAATTGAAAAATCTAAATTTCAATTAAAAATGCTGTAAACTGCTCAAATTCTGTCTTTAAGTAGTATAGAGAACGAAAATCTAAAATTTTAACAGTTTTTGACGGAAATTGTTTTAATAAGGCATATTTATATAATGAGCACCGATGAGACAAAGTTAGTAATTCTAATTGTTAAATTAAACTATGCTCCGTATAATCAGAAATCATTTTCTTCTTTATCAATAGAACCGAAATGCCAAAAAAAAATCATTCAAAATTAATTTTTAATAATACAAACTTTTTGAGTTTAGATTCAAATATTTTAATAGTATAACGGAATATTAGTTTTTGTTGGTATATTGTAATTAGTTTGGGCAATTAAAAGAAAAATTGCGTTTACAGTTTTTTGAAAAACTGGTAGTGTAAGGGACAATAATTTTTTTATTTTAAAAAGTTGCTGAAAAGGGCCTTTAATTTCGATACCTATTTTCATAAAAAAAATTACGTTATATGTAAAAAAAAAAGAATAATTAAGTAAAAATTAGCATCCACAATTTATATAGAATTGGTGTACCAGATGAACATTTTTGTAGAGTTTTGTTGAGTAGTCTTATTGAAGATCAATTAAAAGTTATAGATACAAACTGCAGCCAACATTATCCTTAGGAATTTGGCTACAAACGGTTCTGAGAGAACATTTTGATGACTCCAATCGATATGTGCTTTGAAATCAAACAATTAATGCGTTTACATCACTATTTTATCTTGCACCAATAAAGAGTTATAGCAAAAAAACGAAAAGATTCGCCCTTTTGGCATAACAAGATTTTCAATTTTTCCAATTTCCTCGTTTTTTGCTATAACTTTTTATTAGTGCAAGATAAAATAGTGGTGTAAAGGTATTAATTATTTGTTTTTAATGCACCTATCGATTGGGATCATAATTTAAAAATATTTTGCCAAACATTAATTTGCAGGAAAAATGTTTGACAAAATATTTTTAAATAATGATGCCAATCGATAGGTAGATTAAAAACAAATAATTAATAGGTGCTTTAAAAACAAACCATTACTACCTTTACACCACTATTTTATCTTGCACCAATAAAAAATTATGGCGAAAAAACGAAAAGATTCGCCCTTTTGGCACGACAAGATTTTCAATTTTTCCATTTTTTGCTATATCTCTTTATTTTTCGCACATTTGGGCAGGGGCCTCAAAATCCTCCTTGGAGTTCCTGGACCGAATCCAACAACGTGCGATATATTTAATAGGGGATGAAAATATTTCATCGTCTATTGGTTCTCTTGAGCACCGAAGGACCGTTGGGTGTGTAAGCCTGTTTTATAGGTATTACAACGGCAAGTGTTCGAGGGAAATACATGGCCTGATTCCACCAGGTCGTGTGTTCTCTCGTTCTACTCGGGCGTCAAACCAAGCCCACCCCTTCGTAGTCGACTCGGCTCTCAACAGAACCACGCATTATAGAGAGAATTCGTTTTTTAATCGCACGATTCGTTTGTGGAACAATCTCCCTGCGTACGTTTTTCCGGACATTTTTGATATTGACAAGTTCAAAACAAACATTCACCGACACTACTCTATCTTTCCTCCCTCCTTTTAACCTATCATCCCTTCTTACGATCAACAATGTGCTTTGCATGAATAGGGGGCATCCCCTGAGCGTTGGTTAATTTGTAAAAAAAAAAAAATATCACCAAATCCTGAAGTGTAGAATGATTTTTTTCTGTCATTTTTGACATTTCTGTTTGCCATTTGAGTAATATCCATCCAAATACCATTTAAAGAATATCCATTCAATTTCAACTGTAATTAATTCAAATGTTTAATTTTTCTACACTAAATGGCAGTTTAAATATAAAAAAAAGCATCTACTCAACTCTTTCAAAGTCAACGTAGTGAATTGAATTCAATTTACGACGACTCAAAATATTCCAAAACTAAAACACATTGAACTGACAGTATAGAGCGCTATATACACTTTTAACTTTCAGCACTTTTTACATTTTAATTTTTTTTTAACTTTAAGTAAATCGCTTTTAAAACTTCCATTATTTCACATTTTTCATTTGTTCATCCATCGCTCTGCTTATCAGTGATTCCACTTCTAATGCGCGTGACAAACATGCATTTGATTTTTTCGTTTTTAGGGCTTTGGCATGTTGCTCATGGAGGAGGCAGCGCGCATAGCACGCGAGGAACACGGCAGCACTAAACTGGCCGTCATTTCAGGCGTGGGCACACGCAACTACTATCGCAAAATGGGCTATGAGCTGGACGGCCCCTATATGTCCAAGTCTATTGCTTAAATAAAGAATGTCTGCGTTATGGGTTTTGTTTTTATCTAATATAAATCATACTTTATATATTATCACTCTTATAAGAATTATTAAAACTACTTACACAAAGTAAAACTAAACGTTTAGCATTTTTACAACAAAATAGTTTAAGATATTACAAAAAAACAATAATAATAATAATAACTAGGCTGCTGAGGTCAGTGAAAACTAATTGCAATTGTATGTTAAAATTTGCGCATTTTTGTTTTGGTTGGCGACTCCATCAGACGATCGCCTCCGCCGAGCCAAATACGACAAATATAATCCAACCAATCAGATTAATGCCCGCCGCTGTGCTAAACACCATAGGCCAACTTTGTGTTACCTCGAGTATGTGGCCCGCAAGATAGACGCCAAGAAAACCGGGCACTGCGCCGACGGTATTCATTAGGCCGAACACGCTGCCGGAATGTGACGGCGCCAGATCTTGTGGATTTACGGTGACTGCGTTATTGTGAAAACCAGTGCCACCTGTAATGCAAGAGAATAAAATGTAATTGTTAAATTTTCATCATTTTTGCTCAATGCCTACCAATTATAATAGTCATGCAAATGAGCGCCGTATGAAAATCCGTGGTGCGACTCATAATGAACAGCGCAAGATTCTGCGCCGCAAAGCAACAGCTTTGCATGAGCTTGCGCACCGCCGTTGTTGACCATTCGCGCGCCAACAGCTTGCCATTCAAGTACTTGGCAAAGAGCGTACAGGGCGGCAACGCCAGCCAAGGTATCATGTTGACCACCCAGCCTTTGGCATGCGGAAAACCATCATGGAAATAAGTTGGCAGCCACGAGAGCAACACAAAGAAGCAGTTCATTTCGCATGCGTGTGTCAGCACGCAGGCCCAGAAGGAGATGCGTCCGAAATAACGCAACCATGGCACCGTCTCAGTGGCCTTGTTGGCTGCGCCACAAAGACGAGCTGGCGCCGAGACATTTATGATGCGATTACGTTCGCCGGCCATAGCATAGTAGCGCAATATCAATGCCCAAGCAATGCCCAGAAAACCAATGACACGACACACATACGACCAACCAAAGTAGTCAAGCACAAAGGAGCCCATGATGCCGGTGAGCAGCGTGCCCATGGCAGAGCCGGCAGTAAGCAGTCCAAAAAAGCTGGAGCGCTCATTGGCGCAGAGATTCTGCAGAGTAGAAAAGTTAGATATTGAAGTTGTAAACAATAAAGGCACATCCTATACACCTGACTGGTCAGACTAATCATGCTGGGAAAATGCACGCCCTGAAACGCGCCATTCACAATGCGCACCGTCACTATAAATGGTATGGCGTATGACTTGAATGCCGGCGCCCACCAGATAATGTTCGGCATAAGGAATGTGAGCAGTGACCAGCCAATGGCAGCGAACAATATAACGCGTTGACCGCCGAAGCGATCGCTAAAGTAGCCGCCTACAACCTATTAAAACAAAGTCATTTTAATTACACACATTAAATCGGCAATATTTATAATGCAACCTGTGTCAATGTGTAGCCCCAAAAAAAGGAGCTCAGCACGGTGCCAGAATCCGTTTTGCTCCATTTTTGTTCCGCTGCCACGGCAGGTACTAGCAGTGGCATCGTTGTGCGTGTCGAATACAGCATACATGTTCCTGTGATGAGCGTGAGAAACCAGACACGTTTTTCATTGCTGTGTATAATGAATTCTATATTTTAGAAACAATTTCACACTATTACAAATATCAATTACCGTGTCCAAATACTTTGATTTTCCACTAGCTCGCCGCGTAACAGCGAATATTTCAATTTTTCGTCCATGCTCATATTGGAGTTGGGTACGCAAAAACCCCGTTGTCTTTATTTAAAAACTAATTTCTTCCTATTACAAATTGTTATTAATAAAAGACGCTTTGCTGTCTGTATCACAATCGTGGCATTTTCAATTTTTTTTACTGAAAAAACATTTTTTATTTAAGAAAAAAATGTTTTTCTCATTCGGTTTTAATTGCTTTTATTTCATTTGCAGCACTTGCCGTTTGTTTTAACAAATCAAGTTGAACTGCTTTTTTCTTTGCAATAAATCAGCACATCGCTTTTAAATAGTTTGTAAAAATGCCACGATTTTTTTTCTGTGATTTTTTTTTATGTAAACAGCTGTTTTTCATTGTACGTTTTGCAGACACTGTGTTGTATGTACTCCAGGTCTTTGCAAACTGCAGAACAGTTTAAAGAAGTCTACACACTGCGTTTTTATTCGGATTTCAATATACAGATATTTCCTTTAAAGTCGACTTTATTTCGTTTAGTGGTTACACAGAACCAAATAGTGACGTAAATACAACGAGCTTGTACATTAATACGACAAACAAATTATTCAAATGTCAACCGATGATCGCATTCGTCAATATTTTGTATAGCGTTAATCAATCGAAATTTACTAACACATTGACAGATTTTGAAGTACGGTGTACGTCAATGTTACGAATGCGTTTATCAAACTTCATTAATCAATTAATGTACAACGTACGTAGTATTGACAATGTTTTTGATAAAAAAGTCATTAATGAAACACATTCAACCAAAATTTATAATCAAATTAATCCACATAGTATTGAATTTAATTTGACTAAGTATTTGGGAATTACAATAGTTGTTCACATGTTGTTTATTTATGTAAATATAATAAAATAAAATAATAATTCAATTTATTTCAACATATTTTAATTAAAAATTAAATTACATTAAGTATATTTAGTATGTTTATCGCACTATATACTTATTTGCAAATAAAACAACGCATTTTTATTACTTTTTTATTGCTTTGTATAAATTTTTCACTTCACTAAATTATTAGCGGCTTGTTTGTTTTCCGCCATTACAGAATGCTTATATGTGTTAGTGTATAACCTGTGTATACATGAGAGCTTGAGATTAAAGATCGCGATACGTAATATTGATAAACGGCTACATCAAAACATGTATGCGTGTACGTTATATTGATTTACTTGTTCGTTAATATTACGAATATGACGAATGATTCTTTTTTCAGGTTGAATCCCAAGTAACCACTTTGTGGCAACTAAAGTGGTAGCCACACAGTTGCCATTAAAGTGTTCTAAATCATGCGAAATATACTTGTCAACCAATTGCCAGTGAAAAAGCTTCGAGGCTTAGTTGCCACAAATTTTGATCCATTTAAGTTTCGGTTCACCTATTTGAAACTTGAACTGTAATTTGACCTTGAACTGTAATTTATGTTTAAAATAAAAATAATAAAAATCCTACGCAGTGCCATTAACGTGAATGTTTGTCCTGTAAAAAAAATAAAAAATATACATGGCATAATAATAGAAGTCTTAACGAACAGAGTTTTCGACAAACTACAACTCTAATTTAACAAACGGTTCAAGTTTTCGGGTTAAAACTTATATTCTACCCCCTCTAATTTTTACGCGCACACAAACAAATGCAATTTGTGAAAATTTATTAAAATTGTGATTTTCTTTATTTTTTAAATTATGCTTTTGCGGATGTTTATTTTTGCAACACAACTTTCCACAAACATATATAGTGGATGTTATATATGTCGTGTACAATAATATACATTTATTAAATTTTAAAGTTAATTAGCTAGATTATATATAAATATGTTCCTATTACGTTCTTCATTCTATACTTGCCACATATATGGAACATAATACATTTTTTAATTTGCCACTATTTTACCACTTCATAACAACAAAGTTAGCTCCACCCAATCATTTTTATAATTTTTGTTTTATTCAGATCGTGTAATTGATGAAATTAAAGAATAAACAAGTTACTTATTGTTCAATATTCTTATCGTTCAATTCACTGCCCACTTAAATAATATGTTGACGATCGATACAATAGTTAAGACTGATAGCACTTAAAGTTTATATGCCTCAATTATAATGTATAATTTGCGATATTAGGTCAAGAAATTTTAGCTAGTCGTATATATTAAACAGGTCAGTTCACATGGATGCTATAAACGTATAAAACTATACTGTTTGATAACATTCAAATTAGACCGGTTAAAGTACAGAACCACATATCAAAAATCATATTATTGGAGTAGTAAGCGCTGTAGTTGGAGCAGTTAAAACTGCTGCAGCGCTTACGATAAACATCAAGGTCCAGTTCTTCAGTTTAGTTTTTTAGTTTAAACTTTTCCACAATTTAAAAATTAAATAGTTTATAATCTAATTTAATTTATAGACAGAAATAGAATCAGTAGTCAGTTAATATGACATTTTAAATATTTATATGTTGATATTGGACGAAGTTTAAACTAAGTTTAAATGTATTAAACTAAGTTTAAATGTAAAACATAAAACAATTTTGTATAGTTTTTCATTATCAATCTTTATATTAAATTTAAAAAAAGTATACTTTATAAATGCATTTTCCTAAGCCTAATAATACTTGAAAATAATATGGAAGAGTATTTTTTTTTAGTCGAATAACTTTTCGTCCTCAGCTGCTTTGATAAGCCCCACAAAGCCATCGGTAATTTCAGCACAAACCTCAACAATTTGTGCAGCTGGCAAGAAGAAACCGTATTTTCCCTTATCACGCAATTCAATGGTGGCAGTGTAAGGAATATTCTTAACGCCATAAGCCCAATCCTTAGCGGAACCAGAAACAGGATCTAAAAAAAAATCACATAATTTAAAAAATATTCAACTAACTAGGAGCTTTGTAAAAAATGCATACAGTTAAGTGTACCACTGGCGCCATACAAGAATTCGGTGTCGTACTTAACGCGGGCCGCATCTGCGAAACCCTTGGAAATGCTCATCATCTGATCATAATTTGGAGGGTATTCAGTGTTTGTGTGACCATAGGGCAGCAACAAGTAATTGCCATAAGAGTGCAGAGCCAAATACATGCGAATGTAGCCATCATCGAACTTATTAACAAAACGTTGCAATGCCTGCACCTCTGGTTCCGAATCGGGTTTGGCACCACCATACCAATGGTCGCAGGGAACATCGCTGTTGTAGCCAGCACCTATAATGAAAGTATTTTTTTTAGCAACTCATTTCAAATAAAGTCTAATTATAATTTACCATTCCAATTATAATCAAAGTTGCGGTTCATATCGGTGCCATAGCAAATGCCCGAAGAGTTGGAGAAACCGGTCGGTTTGCGATTCTTACGCCACAACGGATGTACATTGTGTGTGTATTCAAAACCATCAGGATTGAGCACTGGCACAAATATCCAATCGTAATCCTCGGTCAAACGTGAACTTCTGGATCTTGAGATGTCAGCAAATTATTCAGGAAACAGGTGCTAGCAGCCGATGAGATCCATTCGACGGCATGTATATTGGATTCGACGAATATAGCTTTTTTATTGGAACCACGTGAAATCTTGACAGCCTTAATGGCGCGTCCCTCGTATGACTTGCCAATGATGTAGGGCCGCACGACAAAATGATTCCTTAGGACGATATGATCCAACCAATCATAAATGTCCTGCAGTGAATGGTACTGAGTCCATTCCATTTCAGGATGTATAATGCCAGGCAAACGCTCCTTGAGCACGCTTTAAAATGGAAAATTTATTTTTAATAAAGTTGTTTAGAAAAAAATATGCACAAACATACTCCATTAAATTCTCAACAACGCATTTAAAAATAATGCCATATTTTTTCAACATCTCTTCGAAATTGACACGACTTTCTGGAGGCACAACAACATCAAAACTTTGCTTGGCCAAGTTCAGTTCATCGAGAATTATAATCTGCAACATAATAGTTTTGGTAATTAATGATATTTTTCGGAATTTTGTTTAACTTACCGGCATATCGTTGGCCAATTTCTTCAAGTCTACCAAATTGTGTTCATTTTGCAATTCGATTTTGTAGACTTTGAATTGATCGAAGCGCTCCTCTGCTTGTTCTGCGGCACAGACACCAAGAACTAAGGCCAACAGCCCAATAACTTCTAAACAACGCATCTTATTATTTTACTCGATGCTTACACTTTGAATATTGGAACAGATCTAATTATTTTTCCCCAAAAAATGTTCAATTTATATACCTTGCAAATGTAAATGGTTTATTTCTTTTTTTTATTTTATTATCCGTGCGTGTGTCTAAATAATCATTTCATAAAAAAAACACGTTTTTGGTTAACAGCTAAATAGTATAATATAGTTTATACTGATAACATTTGCAATGTATTTCAAACGCTTTTGATATGTTTTGATATTATCACATAGTAAAATAATAAAATAATATAAAATAAGATTGTAAAAATTATCATAATAATGGAAGAAATGTCAGTATCACATCTGGTGAGTGATTGAACTCAAGTTTTATGGAAAATAGGTGCAGACTTATAAACATCTAAATCAATAAACATAAAAAATACTATACAATTTACGAGAATTGTGTTACCATTACTACATACTTTTGGCGCGACAGTTTTTCTAAACAGATGACTCACACACATAGCAATCGAAACATTTTCCAATTTCAAATAAAAAATCGGTATATATCTGATAATGTTCGATACGACTAATATTGAAAATCGAATGGCAGTACAACTTTTTAAATTTATCTAGTGATTTTTTATAATATTTATCAATTAACATAAAAAGAGTATGACAAAGTACAACTAAATAAATATTTTTTATGTGAAATATCTTATGATAAATCAATATGTTCTCATATAATTATTTATATTGGTATTTAAGAAAGGTCCGATCATCGTTTCCAAGGCATCCAATTTTATATTTTTGTTTTTTAATTTTCTATTTAAAGATTAATTTTTATACGCTTCTATTTCTTGAATCTACAGTCTATTAGATTAACAATAGAAAATCATGATTTCGAATCGAGAGGAGGTCTCCCCCTAGAAATGCTCTATGTGAAAATTTTTCAGCGAAATCGGAATATGGGAAATGATATCGCCGGGACCTCAAAGTAGGCGTTTTCGTACCTAAATCGACAATATCAAAATTGTATTGAAATGACGTTTCTCAAACGCATTAAACTAAATAAGTGGGTAAGTCGTCTGTTGGAAAATTTCATTAACTTTTCAACAAACTATAAATAAAAAAGCAGTGATTATTTTAACAGGCATCCTTCGTTTTTTATTTTCATCTGCCACGCCTAGCGTGAAACACTTTAAACTCAAAAGTTTGATTCCCATCTCAAATTTATTTAGAATTATTTGTTGACATCCCTTAGGAAACTTTTATTAAAAATTAGAATTATGTAAATTGATTAATTTGTGTGTGTTAAAATTGAAATCGACCATTACGATGTCGAAACATATCCATTTATTATAAGAGGGCAATTCTGTGTTCTCAAGCCATAACAACATAACTCAATTTATGCTGTTATTACATGTTTTTGGTATTTTAATATTGTCTGCAATTTTGATGCCTTTGTTTGCTCAAATGTTATTAGTCCAAAGCTTAATAGACACATCTCTATTTGGCACCACATAATACAAGGAATAACGATGGAAGAACTGAACTAGACTTTAAACAACTCTCCTAAAATGAGGAAAAAAACGAGTTATGCAGTTATGCCTTGAAAACACAGAATTATATGTTGGAATATGAGATAGAGGGACAGAGTATGTGAGTTCATTTTCAGATGTACGGATTAAAATATACGAATTTAAACATAAATATATTTCTTAATACTATGAAAGTTCATTCGTACTATGACGAATGTTTTCGTCAAATACACAAACTTTTTCTTGTATTTTATGCATGTTTTATTTTGAGTGCAGCGAAACTCGCACTAAAACTTATATAATTCTTACCACTTGAAAAAATTCTACGGAGAATAATTCTACGAGTAATATTCTACTTTACAACCACGGCTCGACAATTGCCACAAACTATTGTGGCATATGTGTACCTTTTAAGTTACCTCTGACACCAGTGTTGCAAACTAATAATAAGTAGTCCTAAAAAGGTGACTAATAACATGTATGGAACATACGCAATAATATGTCGCAATGTTGTGATATATAATTTATACATTCTGATAATGGAACATAAATTTAGTTCCAAAGGGGTGGCTAAGAACATGTGTGGTACAATGCAATAATATGTCACAATGCTGTGATATATAAGTCATATATATATATATATCATAGTATTTGAAATACTAGATGTGTGTTTCACAATATTTGTAGTATTCGTTGATTTCATTCTGGTATTTATCTGGTACAAATACCACGAAACAATTCGTAATATTTTTGTAGTTTTCGTTTAAACACAGCCAAATTTCAAAAGCTTTCCGAAAGCTTTTTGTCAAAAGAAACTCTTTGTACTAAAATGTCATAATAAATTCAAAAAAATAAATAAATTATTTGAAATTGTTTTTCAAAATTTTATTGAAAAATGAATATTAGAAACTGAATTTTATTGAACTGCATTTAATTGGCAGCACAAAAATAAAATGACCACGACCTTGCAAATTTCAATGTAGTAAAGCTACAATATTTTGAAAAAATATAAGTGTCCACTGAGGATCTGCAAGTAAAGGAAACCTATCGTGTAAAAAAACGTTGTTTTCACTTTTATTAGAAGTCTGTAATAGAAAAACAAAAAATAAAAATTGTCACGACTTTTAAAAAATAGTGCTCTTTACAGCGGACTAGAATATATTATTCTGTAGTAACCGTGGTACCCAACAAAAATAAAAATGCTGTAATATTTGTTTCGCATTGCTTTATTTACTACACAAACTATACTACGTTATGTCTGTCACCTATCTGTATTTAGAATATTATAGTATTGTTATTATAATAACTTTACTAGATGTCTGTCTCAGGTATTAGGAACGAAGATCGGACCTTTCTTAAATACCAATATAAATAATTGTATGAGAACATATTGACTTATCATAAGACATTTCACATAAAAAATATTTATTTAGTTGTACTTTGTCATACTCTTTTTATGTTAATTGATAAATATTATAAAAAATCACTAGATAAATTTAAAAAGTTGTACTGCCATTCGATTTTCAATATTAGTCGTATCGAACATTATCAGATATATACCGATTTTTTATTTGAAATTTGAAAATGTTTCGATTGTTATGTGTGTGAGTCATCTGTTTAGAAAAACTGTCGCGCCAAAAGTATGTAGTAATGGTAACATAATTCTCGTAAATTGTATAGTATTTTTTATGTTTATTGATTTAGATGTTTATAAGTCTGCACCTATTTTCCATAAAACTTGAGTTCAATCACTCAACAGATGTGATACTGACATTTCTTCCATTATTATAATAATTTTTACAATCTTATTTTGTATTATTTTACTATGTGATAATATCGAAATATATCAAAAGCGTTTGAAATACATTGCAAATGTTATCAGTATAAACTATATTATACTATATTATACTATAAAACGTGTTTTTTTTTATGAAATGATTATTTAGACACACGCACGGATAATAAAATAAAAAAAAGAAATAAACCATTTACATTGGCAAGGTATATAAATTGAACATTTTTTGGGGAAAAATAATTAGATCTGTTCCAATATTCAAAGTGTAAGCATCGAGTAAAATAATAAGATGCGTTGTTTAGAAGTTATTGGGCTGTTGGCCTTAGTTCTTGGTGTCTGTGCCGCAAAACAAGCAGAGGAGCGCTTCGATCAATTCAAAGTCTACAAAATCGAATTGCAAAATGAACACAATTTGGTAGACTTGAAGAAATTGGCCAACGATATGCCGGTAAGTTAAACAAAATTCCGAAAAATATCACTAATTACCAAAACTATTATGTTGCAGATTATAATTCTCGATGAACTGAACTTGGCCAAGCAAAGTTTTGATGTTGTTGTGCCTCCAGAAAGTCGTGTCAATTTCGAAGAGATGTTGAAAAAATATGGCATTATTTTTAAATGCGTTGTTGAGAATTTAATGGAGTATGTTTGTGCATATTTTCTTCTAAACAACTTTATTAAAAATATATTTTCCATTTAAAAGCGTGCTCAAGGAGCGTTTGCCTGGCATTATACATCCTGAAATGGAATGGACTCAGTACCATTCACTGCAGGACATTTATGATTGGTTGGATCATATCGTCCTAAGGAATCATTTTGTCGTGCGGCCCTACATCATTGGCAAGTCATACGAGGGACGCGCCATTAAGGCTGTCAAGATTTCACGTGGTTCCAATAAAAAAGCTATATTCGTCGAATCCAATATACATGCCGTCGAATGGATCTCATCGGCTGCTAGCACCTGTTTCCTGAATAATTTGCTGACATCTCAAGATCCAGAAGTTGCACGTTTGACCGAGGATTACGATTGGATTTTTGTGCCAGTGCTCAATCCTGATGGTTTTGAATATACACACAATGTACATCCGTTGTGGCGTAAGAATCGCAAACCGACCGGTTTCTCCAACTCTTCCGGCATTTGCTATGGCACCGATATGAACCGCAACTTTGATTATAATTGGAATGGTAAATTATAATTAGACTTTATTTGAAATGAGTTGCTAAAAAAAATACTTTCATTATAGGTGCTGGCTACAACAGCGATGTTCCCTGCGACCATTGGTATGGTGGTGCCAAACCCGATTCGGAACCAGAGGTGCAGGCATTGCAACGTTTTGTTAATAAGTTCGATGATGGCTACATTCGCATGTATTTGGCTCTGCACTCTTATGGCAATTACTTGTTGCTGCCCTATGGTCACACAAATACTGAATACCCTCCAAATTACGATCAGATGATGAGCATTTCCAAGGGTTTCGCAGATGCGGCCCGCGTTAAGTACGACACCGAATTCTTGTATGGCGCCAGTGGTACACTCAACTGTATGCATTTTTTATAAAGCTCCTAGTTAGTTGAATATTTTTTAAATTATGTGATTTTTTTTAGATCCTGTTTCTGGTTCCGCTAAGGATTGGGCTTATGGCGTTAAGAATATTCCATACACTGCCACCATTGAATTGCGTGATAAGGGAAAATACGGTTTCTTCTTGCCTGCTGCACAAATTGTTGAGGTTTGTGCTGAAATTACCGATGGCTTTGTGGGGCTTATCAAAGCCGCTGAGGACGAAAAGCTATTCGACTAAAAAAAATACTCTTCCATACTATGTTCAAGTATTATTAGGCTTAGGAAAATGCATTTATAAAGTATATTTTTTTTAAAAAATTTAATATAAAGATTGATAATGAGAAACTATACAAAATTGTTTTATCTTTTACATTTAAACTTAGTTTAATACATTTAAACTTAGTTTAAACTTCGTCCAATATCAACATATAAATATTGAAAATGTCATATTAACTGACTACTGATTGTATTTCTGTCTATAAATTAGATTAAACTATTTAATTTTTAAATTGTGGAAAAGTTTAAACTAAAAAACTAAACTGAAAAACTGGACCTTGATCTTTATCGTAAGCGCTGCAGCAGTTTTAACTACTCTAACTACAGCGCTTACTTCTCCAATAATATGATTTTTGATATGTGGTTCTGTACTTTAACCGGTCTAATTTGAATGTTATCAAACAGTATAGTTTTATACGTTTATAGCATTCATGTGAACTGACCTGTTTAATATATACGACTAGCTAAAATTTCTTGACCTAATATCGCAAATTATAAATTATAATTGAGGCATATAAACTTTAAGTGCTATCAGTCTTAACTATTGTATCGATCGTCAACATATTATTTAAGTGGGCAGTGAATTGAACGATAAGAATATTGAACGATAAGTAACTTGTTTATTATTTAATTTCATCAATTACACGTACACGATCTGAATAAAACAAAAATTATAAAAATGATTAGATTGTCGTGAAATTGTACAATCAAAATTTTCCACTGTTATGACCATAAATATATCGATACCTTACAGGCAAAAAATCGTAACCAACAAAAAGCAAATTTCACAGGAGGCGAATAAAACGTCTCCAAATCGAGTAGTTCAATATTTTATACACAAACGGTTTGGTATTCTGAATTTCAGTAATTGGCAACAGGGAAATATCACGTATAGGAATATTTTGACACATGTTTAATAAAAATTGCGACTAGCCAGTGGTAAGAATTTAACTTTGATGTAAAAATGTATTGAAAGCACATTATAAATTTAAATTTTATATCAATTTTATATTTTTGCGTTAAAGGGGTACATATTATCTACTAATACTCATATTTTCTACTCATAAAGAGTTTTCCAAAACTGCAATAAAACAAAAATTCCCAAAATGTTGATTACGATGTTTTGCCTGTAAGTTATCGATATACTTGATACAAATTAAAAGTGATTAATTTAATATTGATATATTTTATTTTTCACACAATTTTTTAATTATTTTCATGCCAATGGTATATGTAGTCAGTACATTTTTAGACTTATTGCGAAACTCTTCATATAAACCGCCAACAAATTGAAATTTGGTTTTCGGCTTATACAAAATACCTAGAATTGGATTACCACTTTTAATACGCATATTATCAATTAGATAGACACCTTGCTTCATGGGACAACTAAACGAATAGTTGCCTGATTTGAGAGAACTCTGTATTATCGGTTTAAACATTGGCACTTTCTGAAAAAATTGTGTTATTTCGCACAGTTTAGAGGTGACATTATAGAGTGTCAACGGCTTTTTATCGGTCTCCATTTGTATAACCGCTAAATGCGCGATAGGCGATTTTATTTCGACGTTGACCGTGGTCTCAGATGTAATAGCACCGCCAGGTGAAAAAGTCATATTGACCACAAAAGCGGGTCGATTGTCAGTGTAGTGTGTTTCCCAGAATGTGGAATGATAACAGTAATTCTGCAAATATTGAAATAAGATAGAATTGTATTCTTCGTAAAATTATCTGACAACTGACATCTTTGGTCTCGACTCCATAGATAAAGAACGCAATTAGAGTTAATATAAAAACAAAGAATTTTATACTTTTTCCGTACATAGCTTATAATTTAATATTTCTAGCTAAACTGAAATATCTGCTGACAGCTGACCTAACATAGTATGTAATTCGTTGATGCGTTTTTAATGTGTTTTTTTAAATTTTATCTAATTATTAGTTTATTATTAAAAATAGCTCATCATATTATAATCTACAATGTGTAATTTCAATATGAAATTGATTTAGTTTTTAATTGTTTATTTTATTTTGTTAAAGCATTCAGTAGAATATTTCAAACTTTTGCGCCAAATTGATAATATCACCGATTTTCTTTGTTATCTCCGCAATTCCACCAGATGGGTTCGCACTGACACTCATATCCTTAAAATCTTCGGGCATATTGTCTCTTTTGGCTAAAATGACTCTGATCATATGTAGTGAGTGATAGAGTTCAATGGGTGCCAAACGACGCAGCTCTTGCCATAATCTAAGAGAATAAAAAAAAATGTATTCATTGAATATTAACACATTAATGTATTTGTTTTGAAAAAAATTAGTTCTACTACATTGTTTAGTTATTAAATACATTTGTATTTATTTTACTTGATTTTACTACAAAATGTATTAGAGATTTATTTTCTATGTATTTCACATATTTCTGAACATATAAACAAATACAAAATTTAGTTATTTTCAATACAAATGATTTGGCATGAAAATGCAATGAATTTATGGATTTTTTTTTTGCATGTAGTAAAAATAAATACATTTGCATTTGAATTTAGATCAAGTAAATATGTATTAATTTTTATGATATTTGTCTTTCTTTTAAATTTTTGGTTTGTGTATAAAAACATGAACTTACCCGTCGTATGTATAAACGCTAGTATCGACCCTCACACTTTGTAGACTTTGCAAAAAGCTATTGTAGTAGATTTTTAAGAGGCTCTTAAAATGTGAATCCAATACTGATGTTTCTACGCTGGAAAATAGAAAGAATATTACATCGTGCAACATCGATTCATATTGCGTAGTTTGAAAATCAATAAATTTCAAATCGATTGGAGCGCCATTTGTATCTGGAATTATTAAAAATATGTTAAATAATTAAAAATTAAGGAAAAAAAACAACAGATTGAAAACGAAATTTTTGTTTGAACAATTTTTTTTTTCGAAAAAATTTTTTTTTTTTTCGAAAAAATGGTTTTTGACAATTTTTTATTTTTTTATTTTTGAATAATTTTTTTTTGGAATTTTTTTTTCGGTTATTTTTTATTTTCGATTTTTTTTTTTAATTTGTAAAAAAATGTCCATCAATTAATTTATTTTGAAAAAAATATATTAGTTCAACAATATTCATCATATTGAACATTATATTCATAAATATTATGAACAAATTCATCAATATGACGATTCAAATTCATTGTATTCAATATTTTGTTCTTTACTATGATGTTCGATAATGAACGGTATGTCATTTAATGAACGGTGCTATCAATATGACTATGGGGGCGATTATCACAAGGCAACGTGTCTGAGTGCTTCAACATGGCGAAGCCAGCGCAATCCTTGTCGGTGTCGTCTCAAGTCAACTCACTGGTCACCAGAATTGACAAATTGTCAAATGGTGACACCTCCACTTCGGTGGAAGTCCTCCTCGTGGAAGTCCCTGGAAACGGCGCTCTACACCACCCGGTGTAGAAGTCGGCTAAAATGAGTGGCGAGCATCTCCCTCAGAGTGAGGGTTCGTGCGTTGGGCTTGGGTCCCACCACGGAAAAAACCTATGCGCCCAATGAAAACAAAAAAGAAGCCTCGGATAACGACCGATTACAACGATGACGACCCACGCAAACGTTTTAAGGACCATGATTTACGGATATGCACCTGGAATGTCCGGACCCTTTATAGGGAAGGTGCCTCTATCCAGCTGGCAGATGTCCTCGAAAAATATAAGGCTGACATCACCGCTATCCAGGAGATGCGATGGACGGGACAGGGCTGTTCAAGCAGTAGATATCACAGCGTCCTGTGATATCTACTACAGCTGCCATGCGGAGAGACACGAATTTGGATGTGGATTTGTGGTCGGCAAGAGACTCCGCCACCTTGTCTCTAGGTTCACGCCCGTGGACGAAAGGCTCGCAACAATCCGCATCAAGGCTAAATATTTCCATATCAGCCTAATTTGTGCACATGCTCCGACGAACGAGAAAGATGACGAGACAAAAGAGCGCTTCTACGAGCGCCTAGACAACGCATACGAGCGCTGCCCCCGCCACGATATCAAAATCGTGCTAGGCGATTTTAACGCCAAGGTGGGCAGAGAAGCCATCTATTGTCCCACAATCGGAAAATTTAGCCTCCATGCCAACACTTCCGATAACGGAACGAGGCTAATCGACTTCGCTGCAGCACGAAACATGGTAGTTAGTAGCACTAGATTCGAACATTTCGATATCCACAAGGCCACATGGTTGTCGCCCGATCAAAAAACTCGAAATCAAATTGATCACGTTGTGATTGACGGAAGGCACGCTTCAAGCGTGATGGACGTACGCACTATCCGAGGTGCCAATATGGACTCGGATCATTACCTTGTAGCAGCCAAGGTCCGCACACGCTTAAGCGCTGCGAAGAACGTACGGAACCAAACGCAGAGAAAGCTAGACGTCGGAAAGCTGCAATCACAACAGACAACGCAAGCCTTTTCCACTCGACTCTCACACCTGCTTAGACAAAGCACTCCTCCTCTCGATGATATAAGCGCGCAGTGGAATCATATCTCCTGCTCTATGCGTACGGCTGCCGAAGAGGTGCTTGGATTCCAACGCCCCCTGAGGAATCAGTGGTATGACCAAGAGTGTCGCGCGGCCACTGCAGAGAAAGACGCTGCGTACAAATCCACCCTGCAGTCAGTAGCTACGCGAGCTGCGAAGGAGCGATACAAAGAGAAGAGGAGGGAAGAGAGACGTCTTTTCAGGCGTAAAAAAAGCGAGGCAGAAAGACGTGAGTGTGAGGAGATTGAGATGCATGGGGACAGGAATGAGGCTCGAAAATTCTTCGAGAAAATAAGACGCCTAGCCGGAGGTTCAAAATCCGGAGCCTCTTCCTGTAAAGATGAGAACGGAAATCTAGTGACAGATATCCAGAGCACACTGAAAATATGGAGGGATCACTTCTCTAAACTGCTGACCGGTGATGATGACCTCAATTCCACCGATAGAGAAGCAAACCCGGCAACCCCAGTACTTGATGACGACGTTGAGATTCCGCCTCCCGACCATGACGAGGTCAGAACAGCCATTGCTCGGCTGAAAAACAACAAAGCCGCAGGTGCTGATGGCCTGCCTGCTGAATTGTTTAAGACCGGAGGCGAAGAGCTAATAGAGAGCATGCACGTGCTCGTAAGCAGAATATGGTCGGATGAAAGCATGCCAAGTGACTGGAACCTCAGTATACTCTGCCCAATCCTTAAGAAAGGGGATCCCACTATCTGCGCCAACTACCGTGGGATCAGCCTACTCAATATCGCATACAAGGTTCTATCGAGCGTATTATGTGAAAGACTGAAGCCCATCGTCAACAGACTGATTGGACCTTATCAGTGCGGCTTCAGACCTGGAAAGTCCACCATAGACCAGATTTTCACATTGCGCCTAATCCAGGAAAAGACCCTAGAAAAACAGATCGACACCTACCACCTATTAGTCGACTATAAAGCCGCCTTCGACACTCCGATAAGGGAACGATTATACGCCGCAATGTCTGAGTTCGGTATACCTGCGAAACTTATAAGGCTTTGCAGGATGACCCTGAGCAACACACGTTGCTCAGTGAGAATAGGAAAAGACCTCTCCGAGCCATTTCATACCGAACGAGGTTTCAGACAGGGTGACTCCCTATCGTGCGACTTTTTTAACTTATTGATGGAGAAAATAGTTCGAGCTGCCGAACTCCGTCAAAGCGGCACTATCCTCAACAAAAGTGTCATGCTGCTCGCATATGCCGACGATATTGATATCATTGGCAGGAGCACACGAGCAGTCAGCGCAGCATTCTCCAGATTGGAGAAAGAGTCGCGTCGAATGGGTCTAGCGGTGAACGAGGACAAGACGAAGTTCCTTGTGTCAACAAGCAAAAAAGAGTCCGTGCGTCTTGGACAAAAAGCTGATTTTGACACCCACAAGTTCGACATTGTGAAGGACTTCGTCTATCTGGGATCCAGCGTAAACAGCAACAACGACGTCAGCCTGGAGATCAAACGGAGAATAACTCTTGCCAACAGGTGCTACTTTGGGCTCAGTAGGCAATTGAGAAGCAGAGCCCTCTCTCGCCGGACAAAAATAACGCTCTACAAGTCACTCATCATGCCCGTCCTACTTTATGGTGCAGAAACATGGACGCTGGCCACCACCGATGAGAGAGTACTGGGAGCGTTCGAGAGAAAGATTCTCCGTAAAATCTTTGGCCCTATCTGCTTTGCTAACGAGTATCGAATCAGGATGAACCACGAGCTGTATGAGCTATTCGACGACATTGACATAGTCAAGCGCATCAAGATCCAGCGGCTTCGCTGGCTAGGTCATGTCGAACGAATGGATGAAAACACTCCAGCCAAGAAGGTGCTTGAATCGAAACTCGAAGGTGGACAACGTAGAAGAGGGCGTCCAAATCTGCGTTGGAAAGACCAAGTTGAGGACAACCTGGCAACGCTTGGTATTTCTAACTGGCGTCAGCGCGCGAAAAGCAGATCCGACTGGCGCGGCTTCATCTCAGCGGCCAAAACCGATCCACGGTTGTAAGGGCCATTTAAGTAAGTAAGTATCAATATGATGAATCTGGTAGTTGGTGAAAAAATTCATAATATTTATGAATAAATTCATTATATAGATGATTTTTTTTTTCTGTGTGAAATCAAATTTTTGTGTGACGATATTTTGTGATCAAATTTTCGTTTCGTCGTTCATTTCGAAATACAGAAAGGTGGTATTAAACCGAAAGCGCAACGAAAATAAAGGAAAATTGCAATCGAAACCTTTATTAGTTTTGGCACTCATTAGTTAAAGCACATTTAAACAAAATATACGTTCAAAACCATTTAATTTTTAAAAACGAAACCGTAGCTTTTGGTGTATGGGTTAATTTTAAAAAATTGAAATCGAAATGTATGAGAGAACCGAAATCTAAACCTTTATTAGCTGCGGTTACATTCCCTATATATTAATATTTACCATACTGCAGCATCATATTATTAATCCATAGATCACAATGCACGATTGTGGTATATATACTATCGGCTACATCGGGTGCCACCGTATAATCCTCATAGCTATTATAAATCTCCTTGATACGCTGTAAAACTTTTTCATCATTGTCGGTACAAATTTTAACCTCTGTGATGATATCATCATAAAATTGCTTCTTTAATTCGGCAGACAAAACAGAATCCAAGCTAAATCTACCATAAGACGGACGCACCAACTGATTAAATATTTTCGGTTTTTTTAAACGCAACGCAATGATTAAGGCATGATATTGGGCCATGCCCTCTAGCACTAGTTTCGCATGGGCGTAGTCGAACATTTTCAAACGATCAGCCGTAACGAAACCCTTCGATCGTTGCATATTCTCCAGCACCAATACAGCATCCTTGTCCACCTTTGACGCTGCCTCATTCAGAGATATACGTGATCCGTAATAGGCAGGAAACGGATTGAATAATTCATTCTCAGCAATGCCAGCCTCCAGTTGTAGCTCTCGCAAAGCTGGCTGCACCGTTGTGTACATGGTGATCTCTGCTATACAGGTGCGTTCCGGTTGAAATATGTCCCAATAGAATTCATTTGTTATGGGTGGTAATTTCGCAATTAAATGCAATTCATTCGATGCATTATTCTTGTCCTCAATACGTGCAGTAATGGCCAGCATAACGCTGCCATAGTTATCACCTGGTTTTGTCAGATATTTGCTGTTGTAGTGTTTGATCTGGCCACCATTTAAATGTGGCTCTATCACTGTTGCCAATTTCGTAATTTCTGGTACTGTGCTCATTTTAACTTAACTACTCTGTTTAATTTAGAATTCTTTAAATTACATCAGTTTTAGTGATCACTAAATTAACGCGTATTCGCAACTGATCTGCACTGCTCGACGGCAATTTACTAATAACAAAAAAATGTTTATGTGCCTTTCGTTTGCTTAGAAATATTATCAATTGATTAAACTGTGCTGTTCTGGTCGCGCATACGATACGCTACACTTAGAAAACATTTTTCTAATACTTCGAAAAATGTACTTAAAATACCGTCATGTTCAATTTAACTCATTTTAAGGAAACCTTTTCTTAAATTAAATGGAAAGTTTCAATGTCATAAGAATTATTTTTCTCAAAAAAAAAAAAATCTTCTTCTTAACACTATTTTAAGTTTAATTTAATTTTCTTTATATATCGTCTTTGGAGAAAGAAAAGTCACCAAATACATTTTTATAAAAACTTAAATTGCATTTTTAAAGTTGAAATATCAATTGATAAATTTACATTTTCTTATCAAAAAAATTGAGATCATGGATTAAAAATTGACAGATATATAAAGATTTTTGTAAATGCATATTTGGCATTTTGAAAATGTATTTGATGACTTTTCGTTCTACAACGACGCTATATTTTTTTTATATATATTTTTTTTTGTGTAGCGAAATGATTTTAATTAGTATTGTTGTAACCAAGCACCTAACAGAGATGTTTATGAGCTAAACTTGTTTTATTTGTTAGCGTTATAAATACGTGTCTAATATTATAAAATCTACTACTGACATTCAACGATCAGCTGTTGAAAAAAATAATAGACCAAAAGTTACACTCTGAAAATATTTTTAATACTAAGATAAATTAATTGAAACAGCGTGATATTCTATTTAACTAATTTATACCATTTTTTCCTTACACGATTATTTCGTATTTTTAGTGAAATTTTGAATTTTTAAGAAAATTTTAGTTTTTAATAAAAATTGAAAACATTTTTTTTGTGAAACGAAAACTAAAATTTATGAAAATTTAAATTTTTATACAAAAATAGTAAGTGAAAATATTAATGATGGTGCTGTTAGTAAATAACAAAAATAAACTTTTATTTTATTTCGATTTTTATTTTTTTTTAGTGTTGTTTGTCGACCTTAATAGAGAGTAATGCTAAAACTAATTTTTCGGACTCTAGGTCTACCGATTGTAATATTTTTTTTTGCACAGGTTCAAAAAACAACAACAATAAATGACAACAAAAAAACAATAACTTATTAACCGACCGTTTTTTGTTTTCCTAATATTTATGTACACCCAGAAAAAAAATCATGGTAAATTGATAGTATTTCAATAGAAAAACAATAATTTACTTATACAATTGGTCAATAGGATGCGTCCCATTAGTTTTGTAATATTGAAACTGTTAATACAATGTGTGGTTGTACCATAAATTTTATAATGTGATGTTTTAATTACAAAAAGAAAGACCTATACAAATTTAATGATACGTATTATTAATTTTATGGTATAGTTGTATTAAATTTTCCTAATAATTTATTAACACAAAAATGTATTTTAGTTAATTTATTGTATATATTATTTTATTTATATGTCAAAATTGATATTCACTTTTACAACACACACATAAAAAGACACTTCTTGCTGCAAAAGGTTATAACACATTTAATGTTTGCTTTGGTTTCCAATAATTGATTGTAGTACTTGAGTCTGCAGTTATTTTTGAGTCCGTTGCCATAATAGAAGTTCGATGTATTATTTATTTTCTGTAATAAATAAAAATATAAATAAATATATAAATATAATTTATTTACATTAAATATATTGAGTCCTTACCAATGTCGCATTTAATAATGTGGAATTTTACAAAATACATGCGACCATTTTGAGTAAACACGCAGAATGACGTACAAAACTAACATGTTTGTATTCGTTTTTGTGTTTTTTTTACACCACGTTTATTATTATTGGAGGAAACCATTAAAAAAACAGTATTTATTATATTTAAAATAATAATATTGAAATATTTAAATTTATGGTACTGAATTTTTCAAATACTATTAAATTAATTAGAAAACTTTTGATTTAAAAAGAAAAAACTATTAATACATGAACCATAAGATCAATGGTCGTACCATAAAGTACTTAATGGTACATTTTCTTCTGAGTGTATATTTTAATATTTAGTAAAAATTTAAATTTCACATGAATATAATTTTTTTTTTTTTTTTAATTTAATTTTTAGTGAAAATTGAACATTTATTAACATTTTTATGTGGTATTTTATATAACACTAAATAATGTACGATTTATTACAAAGTTCGATAACCTCTTTGAATATTATTTTCAAGACGTTTGACAATAACATTTGTATGATCATTTGCCTGTGTTATGTTCTCAATTTGTTGTTATTCTCTCAAATAAATCATTTAATATAGCCATAAAGACACGGGCTCAAAGTCTCTTCCAAAAAGAGTACATCGAAAAAAAATGTCAATAACATTTAATATTAATATTACATAGTACAAAAAAAACAAGTGAAGTTAAATAAAAGCTTTAAAAAACACACGCGGTGTATAATTTACAATCAGTTTAAGCAAATGTGTTATCAACTAAATACAGACGATTAAAACAAATTCAACCCAATACAATAAATTAAAAGTCATGGACAATCCATTAATAATGTTTTGCATACTTCTGACATAACCAATATGTGTGTTTCCCAAACTATGAGGACCCTCAAAGACATAAATGCACGGTTTGAAAAATCCCTACGGGGAAACGAACCGGTCCTAGACTAGGCTCGTGTCTGGTTCCTCGGAGATAGTTAACCGTACATAGTTATTTCTCTTTTTTAAGAAACCAAGCGGCAACTTTAACATGGCGTTGTCCTTGGAAGGTGCCAATTAACACTTCCTGCAGACCTTTAGACCTATCATATGCATGACTGGACATCAAAATCGTGTTCTGTGACCGGTACTTTTCGACATATCACAGAACTAGTTCTCACGTACGTACACCAATAGATATCTACTCGTTGAAGTTACGGGCATTAATGATGCAGACTTATATCGTGCTTCATCTTGTGTATAAAATCCATATTAATATTTTGTATACTTACCAATTAAGAAGAGTTTATGCCGTTATCCCATTTGATATGTCTGCTTAATGCAATTTATTTATTTTAACAGATAGTGTACAGATTTTGTAATATTCAGGAACTATTCACCGACAAATATTACTTTAGATATATAACAAAATATGACACCAAAAAACATGACAGGTCTAAATTCAAATAAAATAGTTGTGGTTCTCATTTAAAAGAGATTTTTTTTTGAGTACCACAAAACAGTCCACGAGAAAAATATTATTAGATAACGCCATTTTTGATACCAGACAGCGTAGATATATAAATTGTCTAAATTATGTGTGCTCTTCTCTCCTGTAATCGTAAACCTGGTCATAAAGAATATATCAAATTGATGACCAAAGTTTATATACCCTATCATTTATAGTGTAGGGTATAAGATAATAAAATGTGTAAAAAATCAGGTGTTAAATGAACATGCATTGAATTGAACACGTTTCAACACTTAGACTTAGATTAAGTAAAACAAAAAATTAAAATAAAATTGTACTTTGCGCAATTTGGCATGCTCTTATGGTTTAATCATGCAACAATATTTCTAAAATTTAATTTTGTACTGAATTGTGTAAGGCATGGTTGAAATATTTGCATGATTGTTTTCTATATACATTGCCAAAAATGTCAAGATAACATTTTTTAAATTAAACATTTAGTTGTCCATTGAAAATTTATTTTCCTGTTACTCACGAAAATATACAGCATTAAACAGGCGGATATTCTGCCGAAAACAGGCAGGGAAATACAGCAGATTTCAATCTGTAAATTTTTCGACCACTTAACAGCAGATTTTGTATTCTAAAAAGCTGCCGTGACGCATTTCCCATATTTTTCATATGAAATTGTTGTCTGCCGTCGACCGTGTGATTCCTAAATCTGTCGTGTGGCAGCTATTTTTAATATTAAAAAAAAAATGAATTGTCTGCCTTCCGATATTCTGCCGAAAACGCTCCAATGCAACCGATTTCAAATAGAAATAGTCCACGAATCTACCGTTACTCGTAGAAATTTTTAAACATTCATGTTGCCTGCGTGAAACCTGTGTGTTTTAGATAAAAAAAAACAAACTAAATGCTGTGTCCTGCGTAAATTATGCTAAAAAAAACAACGCTTTTGACACAAATATGTTGTTATGCTGCCAGTAACCGGCTTTTTTTATAATATTCCACTTTTTAAATTCACTTACTCGTAAACCAAAAGCTGAATCTATCAAAAAATATATGGCGCTTAATTTTAAAAGATGGCTTCACCTTTTATACAAATAGTATTTACAAATATTTAGCATACAAATAACATTTATAAATATATAGCAAAAAAAATATAAATACATGTAGAAATAATCAATAAACGAAATAAAGTTATCTTTTAAAATAATATCAGCTTATTTCTCATAAAGCTGACATAATCTCTAAAATCGACTTAATTTCGTTTATTGATCAGGCTGAATATCGGGTGTTATATCCTTATTTTCCTTAACCATGTTAAACGAATTCAATATCCCAACAAATTGTTTAACGTTCGACATTGAATAAAAATAAAATAGGATTATTTTAAAACTTGAATATGCCATAAAATGTGTTATTTACTATTTTCTCCGATATGGCAGCATCAACTACTCGTCGCAAAATGAAGTACTCGTTACAATTGCCAGTGTCAAAAATCGTTGACATTTGTTCGAAAAAAAAGCGCTTTATTTTTGGGTGAAAACGAACATTTTAAGTTAATTAAGTTATTAAGAATATAGTTAAAATTATGTTAAAACCTGAAGAAATAGAAAGTTGGAATGAGATATTTCCGGACTGCAAGTTAAAGCAGTCAGATTTAACCAATCCTACAGAGGCTTTTCTGACCAAATCATTGATTTTATATTTGCGAAAGTTCGGTTACGATGTGCAGGTCAGTATTTATTTTTTAAAAATACATTAAAAACTGCAATAAATTAACAATAAACAAATGATTTTAGTTAAAACATTGCGACACAGACAATATACGCGAACAACGTTTGTTCCTTATCAAATTAACGCAGCACATTGATCACATACTGAAACTGACGGATAAGTCCTATAATTTTACCTATTTCGATCTTATACATCCCAGTAAGAAGAGTTACAACCGTTTTTTTTTTATATTTTATTATAATACACATTGCACACTTTATAGCGCCCAAGAAAACCTCGCATATGCTGGGCATTTTGCTGAATTTCTTGTATTTCTATAACATGTACAACACAAACGTATTTACAAAAGCCAGCGAAATCTTAAATGCGCGCAATGAGCTGCTAAAACGTGTGGAAGAAACCGAGCAGGAAAATGAACGACTTAAACTGAAGTCAGAAAAGGTGGTTTTAGCATTTAAAGGACTCTAATATCTGAAATTATAAATATTTAAAATTTTAGATCAAGGAAAATCTGCAGAAAACTGCTGACAATTTGCCCAGAGCCAAGGAAGAACTATCGGATTTGCGTGCAGACAAAGCTAAGCAAACTGCGACCATGACTAAACTAAAGGAGGAATTACAAAAAATTGAACTCAAACTGGACGAGTTAAAAACGCAAAAACATCAAGTCAAGAAACGTATTGTGCCTGATAGCGCGGCAAAAGAGCTGCAAGAGTAAGTAATGCTGTGAATTTACTGAATGTAACTTTTACAAAAGAAAAACCCAAACAGCCAACAGGAAAATTTGCAGCAACAAATAGACGAGCTAAAATCTCAAGAGGCCGCAACGAAGAGAAGCCTTAAAGAGCGCGCTGAAACTATTAAAACTATGCAAGAGCTGCACAAAGATATCGAAGGCTTGGAGGAAATGTTGCAAATGAGGCAACTGGCACAACTCAAGGAGTCGGACAAAAAATTAAAAAGTTTAAAGAACGCTGTAGGCGTTAAACAGCAACAACGGGATGCATTACAGCTGCAGCTGGAAGAACAAAAAAGGGAACTGAAGTCCAGTGAGGATATGCATAAAATGCAAAAAAGCGAATTTCAAAAAGAGAAACTAGCAAAACAACAGAACATTGTGGAGCTGGAAAAGTGCGTCTATAATTTTTTTATTTCATAACCGTATAAAACTGTTTCGCTTTCAGAGCTTGTCAGGAATATAATGTGCAGATGGAGCAACAGCAACGCGAGATTCATACGTTAAACTGCTTGTTCGAGGAGCAGCTCGATATAAAGAATTATCTGCAGAAAAACATTGGAAAGCTTTTTTATATTTAAATGTTGATTTTTATTTTTTTGTGTAATTTATTAAATTAAATTGGATATTGAAATCTCTTAACTAAAGTGTATTTCGTGCCACTCGGTGTTCTACGTTTCCATTGCCTGCTTTTCGAGATGCGCCTTCAGTTGTTGATTGAAGTCATCCTCCACATTATCATCATCCCAATTGTCCTCCCAAACGTTGACTTCCTCCTCATCCTCGTTCACAGCATTGAAATCTATTTAAAGCATATAGACGCCACATTTAATTTTTTGCACTCGCATTTAAATTAATTCATTTTTACCTTCTGCAGGAAACTCTTCAAATTCGTCATCTTCTTCGAGCAGACCCAAGTCGCCTTTAGCGTTTTTCTCCTTTTCTGTGGACATTTTTCTTTTTCGCACAAAATTTAATGTATTTTTGCTGAAATATTGGACGCTTTTTTGCGTTTGCTAAATTATTTTAATGTGACAGTGACAGCGAAAACAAATGCCGAGTCATCTGTCAAATTAAAGCAACGAGTCGAACGTGACGCAGTGTTCTCATTGTACTCCGATCTACTAAATCTAATCCGGTAGTAGCATTTTCTACCTCTTTAGAAAAATTGTTTTTTTTTTTTTGGTAATGTTCTCAAATTAATAGAATAATAAGATTACGCATTGCGCATGTACACCGTGTATTGCTGACGTCAAAAACTATGGAATGACAAGTAAAGGAAATTTAGACATTTCATAAATTACTAATATTTATTTCATTGAAATTTTGTTTTTGAAAACACTTTCGCCAAAAAAACATTGGCTTCCGGCAGTTTCCTCAGTGGATGCATCAACTATCGTTCATTCCTGCACATGGACATTGCAACAACATTCTCACACAATGGAAAATTACAGTTGTCAATAAACTTCTACGTACATGCGTAGAAGATTCAAGTTTTGGACAACGTTCTCCGCAATCTTTTTTTCTATTATTCTTGATTTGAGAAGAAAATTTCTTAGCTCTCCAAATAAAATGTCATTATCAGTTCAATATTATCAAATTCAATATAATATTCAATAATATCCAATATACTCATATACTCTAAGTTTTAATCACAAGTAACAAAATTAAATGTTAAATAAAGTTAAAAAAATCACGTCCTATCTGGAACAACCAAAAGCAAGAATCCACGGGATAACAAAACAAGGATTAATGAGTGTTTTTAGGGTCAAAATAAAACAAATAAAAAATAAAATTTAGAAGATCTAATAATAAAACTAAAATGTTCACTACCTTCTCAAAAACTGGTACGACCAAACTTTTTTTATTAATATGACTAAAGTTTACCGGTTACCTTAAAAAATAAAAACACTAATTTATGAAAATTAGCTAAATCGAGAAACGCGCCAGGAGACATTTCCGACGATATTGACAAAAAATCAATTGAGTTACTTACAATCCGACGGATATTCGAATTTTTTCATCGGGAACTCATCAATCGAGTTTCTCGTCAAGTGTATATTTACTGTAAAAATCGTTTACAATTTATTTATATGTAAAAAAACATTTTTTTCTTTTTTTATTGATTGTAGAATAATAAAATTTCCAAATAGTTAAAAATGAATTTGTTTTAATTGCTATTTTAATTTAAATATTTTAGTACCTACTGTCCTTAGCGTATTCAAAATTAATTAAAAAAAAATCATTATTGTCTTTAATCAATAAAATCGAAAACATATTTAATTTTTACATCGAAAGTATCAAAATTGAGAGAAAAACAATGATGCGTTTTATTATAAATGCTTCTCTTTCATCGGAGAACTTGATAAGCTTCTATTATCCATCGCAAGGAAAACAATCCGACGAGTTTCCGTCTTCAAAGGAAACTCGATTGGGCTGAACACTGGTCTCATCGACCATCGAATAAAAAAAGACAATATAAAATAAAGTTTGTAAACCTATTATTGTCATTTTTAAAAGGAGTTGTTGATTTATACTTTTACAGCGACTGTATATTTCTTATAATTGATCAACCCAACGAAATGGTTTATTATTAATTTTAACAAACAAATTGAATAGAACAATTAATTAAAATGTTACTTCATTCAACTATAGTGTAATATAGTACATTCTGTTATAAATAGTAGTCATAAGAAATGTGCATTAGCAACACTGTTCCATTCAGCATTGCCAGCACCATTTATAAATATTTAATTACACTGAAAAACAAATCTGTTAACAAATAAAACACAAAATGAGGTGTGTTGCTCTGAATTCTATAACTGTATTTGTAATTAAATTATTTGTTAGTTTAAGTAAAATTATTTATTGAAACTATTGCAATACATTTTTGTTATATTGATTATTTTTGATTAACAGTTGCGTTTGCTTGTAGCATATACTATTTATTACTGATATCTGATTCAAGTATTAGTTTATATAGTAGGTAGCAGTAATAAGTTTTTCTAGCAGTAAATAATTATTTGTTATAATTTGATTTTGGGTTTGACGCTATTACGATTTCAAGAAGTGCATTTTGAATAGAAATTCAACTATTTTTTTTTTCATTATTTAATTTTTGTATTAAACAGTATTGATTTTTAATCATTGCATTCGTATTGATTATGTGTAGTCTC
This sequence comes from Dryomyza anilis, assembly GCA_951804985.1. Lineage (NCBI taxonomy): Eukaryota > Metazoa > Arthropoda > Insecta > Diptera > Dryomyzidae > Dryomyza > Dryomyza anilis. Next base: position 8,118,220 of record OX638131.1, on the reverse strand, counting down.
ATAAGGGGATAGGTCTATATAATGCATTTAATATTTTTTTAACTTCTATTAACATTTTAAAAATTTCAAGGTACAAAAATATGATTTACAGTTTTAGTATAATTTTGTCCAAATTTTTGTTCAAATCAAGTGTTTGTATTTGTGTTTTGTTTTTTTGTTCATGCTTTTGTTATTATAAAGTTTCAAAAATGTAGTAGTAGTAGTTGCACAACAAAACAAAACTTTTTTTTATTTCATTCTTTTAGTTCGTAATAAGTATTTTTGTTTTTTTTTACACTTATAGCTAGTTTATAGAACTTTTTCAACATTCAACATTTATTAATAAAATTCAAAAAATTTTAGCATTTTAGTTTTATTTGCTGCAATTACTTAAAAATACTTGTACACGTTTTTAGTTTAAAATATTTGATTTAGCCAAATGTTTACAATACTTTATTAATATATATATATATTTGTTGCTTTCACTTTACATACAATATTTGTAATTATTATTATTTTTCCCACTGGGCTTGCCATGCATCACAGACTTCTTTAAATTCACATTTCATATTATTATTATGAATAACAAATTTATTTATTTTTTCTTCACCTTTTGCAAAAAACAAAAAAATCTTTCTCTCCCTCAACATTTACGTTTGTTGCGCAAGCATTTAAATAAAAATAAAATACAATATATACTTATGCGATAATAGAAATCAAATATGTGTATTTAACAGAAACATAATAAAAAGTAGTGTTGTGTATAGCCTTAGGAAGAGAATATCACATAAAAAGGAAGTTTTAAATATTTATTGTAGTTGTGCGTTGTCTATTAATGCTATGCATAGAATATGCTTTGCAGAGGCGGCGCGCTGTCGTAACGAATACGTTTTCAATTGGAAATGAAAAATATTTTGCTATTATGGAATTCGTATTTAAGAAATTTAAGTAAAAAGTTGAATAAAAAAAATATTTTGCTACTCTGGATTCTGAATTAAAAAAAGATTTAGTTATTCGTTGTCATTTTGCATTATATTTTTGTGTGATTTACATTATGATTGAAAATTTGAAACATTTTAAAATCGATCTTAATTTTTCAAAACGATTCCAGTAAATCAAATGATAACACTACCCAACATGATTTTTCACATGGACATCCAATACATCAATTCTATATAATTGACGGGTGCTGATTTACACTGCATACTCATGTTTTTTTCTTATTACGTAAAGTTTTACGAAAATTGCAAACGTAATTTTAAGCTGTTCTCATCCACTACTTGGAATAAAAAAATATAGTACTGTTGGAAAATAGTTTTACAAAAAACCTTAAAAGAAAATTTCTTTTAAATGTCAAGACTAATTAATACTAACTAATATTTCAAAAAGTTTTTAAGATAATTGGATCTTAATCCGGAAAATTTTGAATTGAAGACAATTTTTTTAGCTATTTTTTTAGCATTTAGAATCTAATGTTTATCCAGAGCATAGACCACACTAAAGCTTCCGATATTACGGGATCCCGGAGAATATTAATACCGAAAAACCCGAAATATTACGGGATCCCGGAGAATATTAATACCGAAAAACCCGAAATGAAATTCCGGGATTGAATTAAAACTGTTAAATTTTAAATTTGTAGTCGTTGTAGGGTGGATCAAAACCAAACATTTATTTTTATATAAAATTGTAATAGGGTCTAAAAATAACATACTCCGATCCATTTAGATGTTAAAAATTTGGATTTAAAGTGTTTATTAACTTTATCTGCAATTGGCGAGTACAGGGCTCTAATCACGTAACTTAAAAACGATCGTCGTCGAAACGATAGTCATAAAATTCTATAGTTTTTGCCTCACGTCATACGTGATTAGAGCCCAGGGCTCTCATCACGTAACTTCAAAACGGTCGTCGTCGAAACGATAGTCGTAAAATGCTATCGTTTTTGCTTAAGTAAGACTATCGTCTAAACGATATCGTTAGACGATTATCGTCATACGTGATTAGAGCCCAGGACATTTTTTTCTAATGTATAAAATTTGCTTTTTTCCTGTACTACAAATTCCAATAATTCGTGACTAATTTGGGATATATCCCGGGATCCCCGGATTTTTTTTATAATCCCGAAAGTTCCGGGATTGCCAAAATGCTTCGGATTGTAAGCCCTAGTTGTATCTCCTAGAGTTGCATTTTTTTAAATTTTCATATAAAAATTGAATTTTTTTGAAAAAATGCAACCCTAGGATATACAGTGAGACTCACAGAAGATACAATGTAAATCGGGCATAAACTATACAAGCATTTTTTAACTTTAATAAAGTTTAATGATTTTTGACGAAGACTGTGTTGATAGGTCATATTTTAATAATGAGAACCGATCAAATAATCAAAAAATAATCAAAAAAAATAGAAGTAATCAAAAAAAAGTAGTCGGATTACTAGTTTTTGATTATTTTAAAGTAGTCGTGAAAATAATCAAAAAATGTACTAAGAATCAAATTACTTTTTGATTATATCTAATCGTAATCAAAATCTAATCGTAATCAAACATTTTTTCTCGTTTTGTTGGGTAGTGTAATCAGCCTAACCAGTATTAACCATAATCATTAAATGAAATAGAGTCGACTTTATAGATAGTATTGGTTTTTTTTTTTTGTCATATATCTATTTATAAAAAGCTGATACTATCTATAAAGTCGCCTTTATTTCGTTTATTGGTTATGTTGAATGCATTGATATCATTTACAACCACAAATTATCGTTTGAAATTCGAAACTTTAAAAATTATCCAACATGAAAATGACACAAAATGACATAATGAAAAAATAACAATTAGAAAATGTGCGTAAAATACAAAAATAAAACAGAAAAAATGCAAAAATAAAAATGAAGCAATTAACAAAAAGGATAAACATTTTGTATATTAATTTTTTTGTAGTAGTTATTACGACGGTTTCTAAAAAAGCGCTGCAATGTCAAGCAAAGGAAATATAAAAAAGCTTTATAAAATAAATGTAATTATTATTATTATTTCTTTTTTTGTAAACATAATTTTGTAAAATAGACTCATTGAAAGGCTAAAAAATGTTAAAGTTTGTTTTGTAATTTTTAATAAATAATATTTAGCAATAGACAACATTGTAAATAATAAACAATAAGAAAAATACATCAATAATAAAAAGAGCACCAATGTAAGTAATAATGTAAACTAATAAAATGAAATACATTTAATATATAATAATAAGCAGCAGTTTGAAAATAACTCAAAATAATATAAATTAACAATTAAAATCAATTGATAATAAATGCGCTTACGTTTTTAGCAATACTTAAAATAGGATTTGTAAATAAAATAAACTAGTTTCACTGGTAAATTTAACATAGTATAGGTATATAATGTGTGTTTGTGTGTGTGTTGTATATAGATTTTATAATTATGTAATATATACATAAAACTATTAAATGCGCCTCATTATAAATTGCATTTGAATGATGTGCATAAATTACGCAGGAATTTTAAATTATTTGTAGTTTAATAATTTAAAGATTTCTTTTAAAAAAAACTTTATAAAATTCATAAATTAAAAATTTATTTTTCTGCGTATTTTCATAATTTAAATTTAATGCTTCCTGACACTCACTGACTTAAGTTGGCGTAAAGTCCTAACTGTAATAGACATGCAAAAATGTCAAAATGAAACAAAATAACAATTTCCATATAAAACAAGCCCTATCAAATCGCACGAAACTTGAGAAACGTTTCGTCACTGTCATGCCAAAGGGACGAATGTGCATTTTTAAAAATGTTGGGAAATCAAATTTTAAAGTTTGAAGTGCTTTAAAAATTAGCAAAATTTATATTTTTTTCAATGTTTTCTGTTATTTTGGTTTATTTGTCAATTATTATAACGTATGTAAAATATCTTTAGATTTGGACAACTTACTGAATTTTCAAATTCGTCCTTTTGGTTTTGTCATTTGTGGCTAGAAATATCCAACAAAATGACACGCGATTTTGGCACAGCATACTTGAGGAGAAACTACATTCAAAAATGTAAAAAAAACGCAAATGTCAAAAATTGCACATTCACCCCTTTGTCATGATAGTGACGATTTTTAATTTAATGCTGACTCTGACTGGCTTAAGTTGTCGTAAAGTCCTACATAAAATAGACATGCGAAAATGTCAAAATGAAACTAAATCACAATTTCCGTACAGAACGAGCCAATCATCGCTTGAAATATAAGAAAGGTTTTTTATTTTGTTTTATTTAATATTCGGATTTAAAAAAAAAAATTTGAAAACTTTAAATTTAATGCAGAATCTCACTGGCTTAAGTTAAAAATGTAGTCCTAACTTAAATAGGCATGCATTGAATGTAAAAATAACACAAAAATTGCAAATTTTGTACGAAAGTTACCAATTGGATAGTTAGAACTTAATAAAATTTAAGAAATTTAGTTTTTTAATATGTCCTACAGTTTAAACCACTTGCCCAATTTATGCACACCACCGCATACAGAATTTTCAACTTCTTTTTACGTTATTCATTTTGCAACTCCATTCCAACATTTAGTTTTTAAACGCTTTGCGTTCGTCTAACAATAGTTTAGCAAATTTGCCGTTTTTTTTCTTTTTTCTTTTTTTTTTGAATACACATCTAAATGCTAACATTTATAAATTATTATTAAATTACATTGATTTTGTGTTTGTGTGTTTTTGCCAAAACAAAGCATATAACAAATAGAACATCTCAATCATCAACTTACCACCAACTAAAGCAACAAAAAACAAAATATTTGTCTTCTATTCTCTACGACCGTTCCATATACTGCGATATAACTACATCACATTTTACTCACGCCGCATACGTTTCGGACGTGACAAAGCAATCGAATCCATTGCGTCTGCAGTCTGCGCAGCCGATACATTTACCGTGGCATATGTTGAGCTTGTGGTGTGATGCCCAAGTTTGTCAATGCCGCGCACCTTGCGACTGGCCACCGATTGTGCGGTGACCTGCAGTGATATTGCATGTGTGTTGAGCTTTTCGGCAAGCAACAGATCCTTGAGACCCTTCATCTTTTGACTGTACAATGTAATTACGGGTCGCTTGAGCATAAATTCAAATGGATCCTCCTCTGCGGGTGGTGCAGAAGAAGCAACAAATGTGTTTGGTGTCGAGGTTGTTGTTGTTGTTGTTGAGGGTGTTTGCAATGCAATGTTGTTTGTAGCAGCAACATTGACTGCTGTGGTTTTTGTTGTTGTTGATGTTGTTGTTAGTGTTTTGTTTGTTGATGCGGCTGTGGCGGCTTCATTATTTGTTGTGCCCTTTTGTTGTTGTTCGTTGACCGTCTTCTTTTCGTTGCCAACTGCAGCAGTAGCCTCATTATCATTGTCAATTTTATAGTTGTTATTGTTGGTATTATTGTTATTAATAGATTTGTGCTTTTTCTGCTCGGCAAACGGTTGATCGCCGCCCTGCAGCAGAAAATCAGGATTTAGAATTTTAACGCCACACTGCGCGGTGAGATCAGCCAATGTAGTGGGCAGTTCTTTAGACTTGGACAAGGTTTTCTAGAAAAAAAAATACAAAATTATTAAATCGTTGACTACAGACTACATTTGAAATTGAAAGCCTTTCATTTAAAATTGCGAAAATTACAAATTAAAATGGGATTTTTGCATTTTTAATTGAGAAAATTACAAATGAAATTAAATTTCATTTGGAATTTTTCGCAATTTCAATTTTAAAATCTCAATTTCGATTTCTCAATTTCGTTAGAAATTCTCTCAATTTCAAATAGAAAATCTCCAAATTTCATTTGGAATTTTCTCAATTTCAAACAGAAAATATCAATTTAATTTGGAATTTTCTCAATTTCAATTGAAAATGATGTAGAGGGCGATGATTTTGACTGCATACTCAGTAACTTTTTTATAAAATTGAATTTGAAATTGTATAGGAGAAATCTGGATAAAGTAGAACATGGGGTAATGTGGAAAATTACAATTTTTGAATTTATTGTATTATATGTGGTAAATATGTTTTTATAGTTCGCCGACACGCCAGTATTTGTTGTCTACCGAATCGAACTTAGCTCAAATCGATGACAACCGTGTCGACGAGCTATTGGAATAATTGATTGCTTAGAAAAACAAAGTGAGCTATGAGTTGGTGTTTTTCTCGCTCAGTACTTTTTATAAAAATAATTTGTTTGTATTTATAACATCTTACAATCGTAACTATCATGCCAAAGGGGCGAATGTGCAATTTTTGACATTTGCGTTTTTTTTTACATTTTTTAATGTAGTTTATCCTCAAGTATGCTGTGCCAAAATCGATAGTCATTTTGTTGGATATTTCTAGCCACAAAAGACAAAACCTAAAGGGCGAATTTGAAAAATTTTAAATCCTGTCATGCCAAAAGGAAGAATCTTTTCGTTTTTCGCCATAACTTTTTATTGGAATAAGATAAAACAGTGGTGTAGAGGCATTTATTATTTGTTTTCAAAGCGCCTATCGATCTGCATCAACAATTAAAAATATTTTGCCAAACATTAATTTACCATTTGTTATTTGCAGGAAAAAATGTTTGGCAAAATATTTTTAATGAATAATGCAGATCGATAGGTGCTTTAAAAACAAACAAAAATGCATTCACATCACTATTTTATCTTGTACCATCAAAGAGTTATAGCAAAAACAAAAGATTCGCCCTTTAGGAATGACAAGATTTTCAATTTTCCAATTTCTTCGTTTTTTTGGCTATAATTTTTTATTGGTGCAAGATAAAATAGTGGTGTAAAGGTATTAATTGTTTGTTTTTGAAGCACCTATCGAACTGCATCATTATATTTTGCCAAACATTTTTTCCTGCAAATAACAAATGGCAAAGTAATGTTTGACAAAATATTTTTAATTAATGATGCAGATCGAAAGGTGCTTTGAAAACAAATAATAAATGCCTCTACATTACTATTTTATCTGGCGCTAATAAAAATGTATAGAATAAAAAGTAAAAATATTTGCGATTTGATCAGGATATAGCCTCACAAAATCCGTATTTATAATTCAGTAGGTTGTCCAAATCTAAAGATATTTTATATACGTTATAATAATTGACGAATAAATCAAAATAACAGAAAAAATTGAAAAAAAAAAAAATTTTGCTAATGTTTAAAGCACTTCAAACTTTAAAATTTGATTTCCCAACATTTTTAAAAATGAACATTCGCCCCTTTGGCATTTCAGTGACTATATATAAATTATGTAATTCAATTATTCAATCGTGGCCACAAAACAATGAAAAGAACTGCACCTGTGATAAGATCTAAAATGCAGAAGAAAGCCGAGAAGCGTTTCTTTAACACGAACAAAAAGAATACATTCGTAATTATTCTTCAATTTCATCAGAAGAAGAATAATTTTGTACGATTTGCATGAATAAAATGCAGAAGAAACTAACTTTCGACAATTCAGTGAACTGCAGTATCGGCCAACTGGCTGTATATCCTTTTTTATACTTAATATATTTGACTTTGTTATGAAAAAAAGAAAACATGAAAAAGGAAGACTAAATTAGCATTTTGGTAAAAATTTTAAAGTTTCCTACTTTACCCGCACATTTTTCAACAAGTTCGAAATTAAGCTGTTTTGAAAAATCGCTCAAAAATCAATTGAAAGCCATATAAATGGTATTCTGTTAATGCAAACAGATAGATCATGAACCAAAAGAATTTAATAATTTATTCAAAAGTACTTTTTTTGGAGGAACACCCCAGGCTCCCCTACCCTTTTCAGTTTCTTTTTAGATGAAGAATTTTCAAAAAAAAAAAAAACTTTAAACGCAATTTTTTTTAATTGTCTAGATTAATTTTAATATACTCATGAATGTTAAATCTAAACTCTTGATAAAAAAATTGAATTAAACTCACCTCGTCCTTCTTAAGCGTCACATTATTATTACCCTCCACGGCATGATTAGTATCCTTTTTAGCCTCATTCGATTCAAGTTTCTCCGTCGACGACGCACCATTGGAATCTTTCTCGACGCCGACAGCAGTTGTAGCTACTGCTGGGGCAAGCTCATCCTCCGGCACTTTGATCACCACCTGCGAGCGTATATCATAGTCAAATTTAGTGATATTATTCACCAAGGGCTTGGCCCAGCCAATGTGCAATATGGGCGTCAAACTGTCCTCCTCCCACTGACAGATGCCATCATAGAAACGCAACAAATTAGCAAACACCTCCGAATCACGCAAAATACTGCGCGCCGAATGACCCGAACTCTCTGTCTTCATGACAAACGGTATCATCTCGTTGGCAATGTCCAACAATTCTTTGTAGATCTCGTCGTCGTCACGACAATTGTACGTATAAAGGCGTATGACGTCGGCGGCATTGGCCCATGAGGCGAACGCCTCACGATACTTGAGCAGACGATTGTAGTAGTTGCCCTGATATGTGTACGGATACACATGATGATTGTTGTAGTGCGCACGCGCCGCCTCGATGGCCTCACGGTAGAGCTGCTCGCAGGTGATGCCGCGTTGACGGTGCGTCGGATTGATTTCCTCCAGTTCGCCAAGAGTGCCTGCAAGTAACAAAGCAGTTGTATACTATTGAAATACTTAAAAAATCTGTACAGAAAACTTTCCACGAATTCAAAATTGAATTTTTTTGAATTTAAAAATTTTATTTCATGTTTTCGAACGAAGTTTTACAATTTTTATAATTTTAATGCTTAAATTTTTGTAAATACATAACAGACAAAACTTACCCAACGCCATCGGATACTTTCGCAAGTGCCCCATGTCGTAGAGCAGCCACAACAGCTGCTGCTGCAGCTCCGCCACCTCAACACAGTCGCTGTTCGTGGTCAGCGAAATATTTATGGCCGACACAATGGCTGCGACCGCCATATGACGATCGCAGACCACCGCCAGACCGCGCAAATACAGCCACGAACCCGAATCTATGCCGGGCGTTATATCCTGACCGCGTTTATCCTCGCTACCTTTGCCATGCCAAGTGACCTCGATTGTCTCCAGTCGCTTATTGTTGCCAAACAAAACCCAGGCATGATCCTCAGCTATGGCCAGACGCACATCACGATAACCCAACATCTGACAGCCGGCTACAACGGCCAGAGCGACACCAAAACAGTCCAACTTATTGCCCGACAAATAGCTGTAGAGATTCTGCAGGTGAGCGCGATCCTTGTAGCTGCTGCGTATTAGCGAATGCCAGATGACGTCCGATACTTTTTTGATGATGTCGCGCGTAGCCTGACGCGTGCCGCTGCTCGTCGTCTTGGGACGTTCAACAACCGACAGAATACTTTGGAACTTTTTATAGAGTGCGGAGACGAGTTCGTGCGTGACGACGGGAAAGGGTACGCTGTTGCCCATAATGATGTCGGCATTCGTGGCTGCAGAAAATTCAGTTTTTATTTACATTTTGATTGTTATAAAAACAAAAACACTCACCTGCCATTAAACCATTGGCGCTAATACTGCCACCCATGGCAGCCGTAGTCACTACATTGTCGACGGCTGCCGCGGCCGCTGCTGCAGCCTGTGCCGCCTCCCCTGTTGTCAGTGATAGCTCCAAGTACCCTGCAACTATGGATAGCAGTGTCAGGTCCGGCTCTGTGCCTAGCGCGGCACTCTGTTCCAGCGCGCGTCTAAAAAAGTTGACAACGTCTGCGATTGATTTGAGCGGAAACAGATTTGCGTTGACCGTCGAGTGCAGCGAGACGCACGGACTGACGCTGGAGCTGCGCGTGACGGCGGCCATGCTTTGTTTTTATTTAATTTTCTTGTATTATTTTTTGTAATTGTGAAAATTACTACAAAATTCTTAAAAATTGCAATTCTAGTGATTTTGTTGTGCTTGTTGTTTCTGTTGGCTGCAATGGCAATGCTTAGAATTGAATAAAAAGAAAAGACGTCAACAGCAGCCAAGCGTCTCCAAAAAGACTGCGCCAAGCGTTGCCCAGAGTTGACAAACAACTTTTCGTCAGCAGTAGCAATAGCAGCAGCAGGCAGTTGGCGTCTTCCTTAGTTTTTGCACCTTGTTCTGGCTTTATTGCAATTCTTGTTTGTTCGTTGTTCGTTTGTATTTTTATTTTATTTTTTTTATTTTTAGTTTTTATGCAACATGCATTTTTCTGCACATCTTCGTCGTCGTCGCGCTTATCCTGTCGTGCTGCTGCACATACACACATATGCACCACACGCACACTAACACCGAACAACGTGCGACCGACCGACCGACACGTATGCGAACAAGAAACAGGTAATAATTCCGTCAGTGCTCCGCCTCCTCCTCCTACTCTGCGCCACCTGCTCCTACACCGACTTCACTAATGCCTAGCACTTCCAATATCGTGGCAGCTGGCGCACTGTACTCCTTATTGTTGTTGTTATTGTCAACTGCTGCTCCTATTCTTCTTGATCTTTCTTAATTTAACTTGTAATTTTCCTGCTTTTGGCCACGTTTCATTACCGCGTGTTACGCTTCAATTCATTCGCCCAGTTGTGTTGTTCAGTTGTGAAATTTTTCATTCAACATTCAACGCAATTTCAACGTAAATTCCCGAATATTTCAATTTTTTTACTCTCTTTCTCTCAATTATCTATTATTATTTGCACATTATTTCACATGATTTGTATTTGATGTCATCACTTTTGTCGCGCAGTTTTAATCTTTTTTTTTTTGCTGCCTCAGTTTTGCGTTTTAATTTTTGCTGTAATGTTTACAAACAACGCAAATGACGTCGCCATCATTGTTCCAAGTCGATTAAAAAATTACGGCGGCTAATACCATTTTTTTTGTGCGAGCCATTATTTTTATCGGATAAAAACGGCTGAAAATTCCCGCACCGTTTATACGATGCCACTCAGCGGATGGGTAAATAGCATCATCGAGACGGTACTACAAGTTGAACAACTTGGTTGGGTTGTACGGAAATCGTACCGTGTGGATGCTACGAACGACTCATTTGACGACAGGTTGAATGAAGTCAAACATTTAAGACTTTTTCGCTGGTCTGCCAAGCAGGTTGTGTCATATGGACGCAAACCCATCCAACTGAGTTTGTTTTTTCTTTCGAGCGCAGTTTTTGACGAGTGCACATCACAGGTAGAAAAATTTCAAACATCATACGTGTTTGGTGAGATTTTTTGTGTATTGTACCAATGAGCCATCGTGGTCGACCTGCACTGCTTGAATGCTGCGAAATAATGAAAACTGTCAAGCAGGTTGTACCGTGTAGACTCAAAACAAAAAAAGTGCCGTTATTATCCCATCCTACTTGGTTGTACAACTTGTAGTACCGTCTGGATGCCGCTACTAACTGCACTTTTTGTTTTGCGTTCACATGGTACAGCCAGCTTCACATATTTAATTATTTCGCAGCATTAAAGCAGTGCAGGTTCATGTATTGGTACAATATACTAAAATATCTCTCCAAAAGGCATCATTTGATAATTTTGTAATTTTTCTACCTGCGATGTTCATTTTTCGCAACCTTTCAACCAGACAAACGATGTCTACAACATAACTTTTTGCTCACTTTTAAAAGTTAGCGATATCCGAATGTCGACAGAAAAGTTATCCAAAAGGAATCTAAAAGACTTATGAATGTTCGTCTTTTTGTTGACTTTTAGGTCTTTTTTTTTCTTCCAAAAATTGATGAAAATAATCGAAACGATAAATAAATATCAGAAAAATGTAATCAATTTTATTTTTTTTATAAAAATTTACACAGTTCTGCAAGTTTATAGTGAGAAGCAAATAAATTATTCATGACCTATCTTCTCCAATATTACTCCGGATTCTTATCGTTAAATATTCTCTGCTATAATATTTTGCCAGAAATAACTGAACTGATTATGTGTTGCTAAGCAAAATTTGGTTGATAAAGAGTTCCATAGTTAATTTTTCACACAAAATTATATTTTGACTGACAATTTTGTTTTTATTATATGTTTAATTTTTATCCAAAATTTAATTTACAACTAAACATTTTTTTTACTAAAAATTAATAATAAATGTTTATTAAAATTTATTATTTTTAATATTTGATCAAATTTTTAAAAATTTAAAGAATTAAAATTTTAAATATTAAAATTTTGTCTTAACTTATTAAATTATTAATTGTTTTTGTTTTACGACCTCTATTGATATATTGAAGGTATTGTCTTGAGGTCTCAAGGTCCAGTCGGTACAAATTGAGTGTTTTGTACCAAAAAATAAACAACAAACAATTGCCAAAATGCATTTAGTGGCAGATCGTAAAGCTGTTTCAGAGAAACCCCTTCATCAGCGATCTTTCTCTGCCAAAATTATAATTTTAGTTTTTTTTGTTGTTAAAAACAGATTACTAATAGTCACCCTGTTTCGAATAGCTCTAACTTGGCAACGCGAAGCATTTGGAAATTTGTTTCTCTAATTGTTTACATTTTGTTTAAATTGTCAAATGATTGCATTATAAAAATGACCAGCTTCGAACCATTCAAGTGCCGTAAGACCATCGATTGCAATCAAGGAGCAGTTCGCGCAGTGCGCTACAACGGTAAGTCAAACTCCGAAAACACCCTAAACAAAAAAAAAAACTATTGACACGGACAAATTTCAGTCGATGGCTCCTACTGCCTCAGTTGCGGATCGGATAAGAAAATCAAGCTATGGAATCCTAGCACTGGGCTGCTATTGAAAACCTATGGCGGACATGCAGACGAAGTCACTGATGCAGCCGGCAGCTGCGACAGCTGTCACATTATTTCGGCGAGTCTGGACAAAAGTATCATCTATTGGGATGTTACGACAGGTACGCCGGTGCGTCGTCTGCGTGGTCATGCGGGTGGTGTGCGCTGTGTTTGCTTCAATGAGGACTCTTCGATTGCGGTTTCGGGCAGTCGCGACAATACAATCATGTGCTGGGACATACGTACGCGTCGTCTAGAGCCGGTGCAGGTGATGCGCGAGGCAAAGGATTGTGTCACCGCTGTGCTGTCCACAGATCACGAGATTGTTGCCTCATCCTTGGACGGCTGTGTGCGACACTATGACATACGCATGGCTGAGCTGACGTGTGACAAGTTGGACGAGCCTATCACATATGTGGTGCTTACCAAGGATGAGCAATGCGCGGTGGCTGCCTGTCAGGATGGCGTTGTGAGATTAATCGACTGCGAGGCAGGCAGCGTGTTGTCCGAGTACAAAGGACATCGCGCCGAGGACTATCAAATCGAATGCGGCATTATGGCAAACGACACGCACATTATTTCGGGAACCAGCGAAGGTCATGCTATGGTCTGGGATCTGCTGGATGGCAAAGTGCTGCAGCGCATACAAATAAGTAGGAATCTTGCAATATTTAGAGCATTTGGTTTATTTTTTATTATTGTTTTAGGCAATAATAGTGGCGTCGTGCATTCGTTGGCCACACATCCAAAGACAGATGAAATAATATTTGCACGACGCAGAGACATCTATGTGTTTGCGCCAGGCCCGGATGATGTCGAAGATGTGGAGATGTTTTAGATCGTAAACTTTTTAGATTAGTTTAATTTATGGCATAAGAAAATGTTAATTTTTAAAATAAAGCTGCATTTTTATAGATTTGTACTTAAAAAGTAAATTCTTGATTGTCGATTTGTTTTTAAAGATCTAAAAAGAAATTTATTTAAAACTTTGTTTTATAAAAAAATTAATTCAATATTAGAATTGATGGCTTTGGTGTAAAGTCCACATATTTTCGAAATTGAGTTTTTGATGGCATATGATAGATTTATAAATTACGATTCGTTGGAAAAAAAACGATAGGTGACACGCACGAGCCCGACGACTAAGCAGGTACGCACGAGGAGCAAAAAAAAAAAGAAAATACGAAAAAAAAAGCAGGAGAAACGTAAAAATACTAATAATCCAAAAATTTAGTTTGGACTGTTTAATTCTCTTAAATCTAGATGTAAAACTCAAACAACAGATTTTTAAGGCAAGGTTAGCATACCACAATTTTTTTTGTCTGATGCTGGAAGTAATATTTTATTAAATTGGAGTAGAAACTAAAAATAAAAAAAAAGTTAAATTCACGAATTTAAATATAAATTTAATAATATATATTTTTCTATGAAACAATATTTTTTGTACAATGGACAATTCCAGCAGTTTAAAATACGCTTTTAAATCAATTGGATCTGAGGCAATTTTGTTATTTGAGGACCCCACCTTATTTTTTATGGGGAGTACAGAGTATACTAGTTTTTTCAAGAGTTCACGCGGTATGTCAAAATTCGAAAAAAACAAGGGTTATGGAAAAGCGTTGGGATGATAGTTATTTTTTGTTTAAACACCCTAATTGTTCATATTTGATCCGAAATTGTGAGGCATCCAGAGCTGATAGAGCAAAACGGACTTCAGATTCGAGATCACCAACATGTTACCCTAAAATCGTTATCAAATCGGATGATGGTATTTTTTGCTGCACTATGTTATTAACATATAACAAATATTTGAAATATATTAACTGATTACTAATCTATGAATGACATTCGAACTATATGATTAGGAACTATAGATGTTTAATATATTTGATAAAATAAAACTTGGACTGAATAACTGGTCCTAAGTATATCTTAATTCTTTAGGCGTGCCCCACCATACGAAGTGAATACATTTTTTATTTAAATATAAATGCAGAATGTTAGAAATCTTATACAATTTATAAAGTTATTAGAATTTTTTTTAATAAATTGTTTTGTTTTTCGACCTAAAAAAAAAGTTATAGCAAAAATATTGTTTTTGCAAGACCGCAAAAAATCGAATAATTTATGAATAATATTTTATTTTTTTATATTTATTTTATATTTTCCACTGACGTAAGGGTATTATTTTTAAACAGTTTCTTATTAATAAAATTATTTGCGTTAAAAATGTAAAAACATATTGAATATGAAAAATAAATTAAAAAAAAGGAAATTTTTAAAAAATTCGTATTTAGAGAAAATGTTTATAAAGTGGCAACCAGTGTTGTCACTCTACCACAATTGTAGTAGAAATGCCAGTTTTTTCGGAACTTTTAGATTTCTACCATTTCTACCACGGAGGGCTCAAAATGAACCATTTTTTTAAGTTATGTAAAATTTCTAATGATGTTCCTAAATACTATCAAACTCAAATCTGAATACTGAAAGAAATAACCGTAAATTTAAAAATTTATTCTAAGCAAACATTGAAGTTCCAATATATGCGTTTTACAGTCTGATTTCCATTAAAAAAATCTTAACACGTCTACGTACTAGGCAAAATGCGTCTTTCAAATAAGATCGTTTAAAAAATGTTCTATTTAGAATGAATGTGCCTTTGGTGAACATTTGATATAAAATAAGTCATAATTCATAATTTATTTGTAAAAAAATAAATGTTATTTTGATATTTCACATTCAATTTTTAACTAATTCCCTGAGCTTGTGCCTAACTGGAATTTATGTATTTATTGTGTTGTTAAGGAAAATTATATAATTTGTTTAAGTTTGATTATACAATTGAAATTTGTAAAGAATATATTAAAAAATCTATATTTTACGTATTTGCAAAAATATAAAAAGCTACCATTATTTTGTGAAATCTACCATTATTTTTTTGCCCAATCTAACAATAATTACAATTTTAAAGTGACAACACTGGTGGCAACACTGATTGTACAGCTGCGCCAAATCTCGTACAAACTAACGAGTGCACAAAGCGACAAACTAACGAGTAATAAAGGTACCAACGAACGACGTGGAAGTTGAAACATTTGGAATTTGATATCGGCAGCGCTGCTAACGCTGACTGCGACGCATGTATTCAGAGAATTGAGCAACAAGAGAGCGCACCGCGAAAACGCGCTCATTACGTTTTGAGCGATTGAACGCGACGGACGGTTGTGTTGTGTACGCGAATTTTAGCAAACCAAAAAATTTATAAAAATATTAAGACAAAAACAAGATTAAAAAAAAAACAGGAATTTAATAAAAATTAAAATTCTGATAAACTGTAAAAGAAAAACAAAATTTAAAAAAAAGCAACAAGAAAAACTAAAGTTAAAAAACAGTGGCCCTCCCTATGTTTGTGTGTGCGTGAGTTTCAGCGTGTTCTGTGCAATTTTTTTTATAAATTTCGTCTGGAATTGAAACACAGTTGGTTGATTCTTTGAAACGTCGTCGAATAAGCTACTCGTTGCTCGTTTTTATCAGCGGCATCAGCATCAACAACAAAACAAGCAGCAGCAGTCTGTACAAAAACAAAACGACGTACGCAAAACAGCCGCTAGTTAAGCAAACGAAGGCGAAACAACAAAAAAAAAAAACAGATTTTTAACAAAACCAGCTGACAAAAAGTCAAATTTGTGTTTTTTTTATTATAATTTATTTTTGCGTCAATTACGCGACGCAGCTGTGTGCGTGATTTTGATTTAATTTTGACAGCAGCGATTGCTTATTTGACATTTAAACAATAAAAAATAAAAAAATAAAAAATTGTCCAAAACACTTTGCACAAAGACAATAAATATAATAATTTTTTCTCTAAAATAAAACTGAAAATTTAACAAGTTTTTGCAAATTTAGCAACGCTTTCAAACGTTGTACAACGCATTCATCGTAAGCAGCGTCGCAGCAATACGAAACACGTGGTTTTGCCTGAAATTGTACGCAGTATTTTTTTATTGGTTTAATTAAGTGACTTTATAAGCAAAAAAAAAAAAAACAGAAAAATTAGCAAACATTTGTGTTAAAACTGCAGCTGGAATTTGCTAAAATTTACGTCACCAAAATATGTCTTCAGTGGCTGTCAAATCCGAGGAAGTTATCATGGAGAATGCTGAATACAACAGCGCCGAGGAACTCGACGAGGAGTTACAGTGAGTATTTTACTTTTGCCAAAAAAAAATAATTTTAAATTTTATTTTATTAGTTCTTTGTTAATATTTAAACTTGCAACAATTTATAGTTTTTATTGATTTTTTATTTTTCGCTTATATTTTACTTTTCTATGTGCGCCCTGAAAAACATCTGTGTTGCCCCTCCATGAGTTAGAAAGAGCGCGTAAAATAAAATATACGCAGCGCCGTCATGCAACGCACTCTCTCTCTCTCCCTTTCGACGTGCTGTTTTATTTTTTATTTTCACTTTATTTTTGTTGGGTTAAAAATGACGACAAAAATACGCTAAAATTACTACAAAAACAACAACGCACGAAAAAACGAATGTTCTTCGCTTCGCCTTCTCGTTGTTTCGTGTTCCGGTCTGTTCCGTGACCACTTCCAGTCAGTCAGATGTTTTTTGTCGCTATTTCGCTGTTATTTCCTCTTTCAATCATTTTTGTTGACGTCGCCGAAGCGTCCGCCAGTGGATGAAGAACCAACGACGCCTCTTTCTTTTTTTTTTGTTAGTGTTCTACAGTTGCGGCAAAAGTGTTGCAACTCCAGCCATTTTTTTACAGATGTTTTTTGTTTATTTTTCATTTGAATACAATATGAGCTAACCTATTATGCGAATACGATTTTTATCATTATATAGCGTATTCACAGTTCCATGGTATTGGTTCGACATTGTACGAATACGACAGTACGGCAATTGAACAGTGAGAGCACCACTTCTTTGCTAGTTAAAATATTTCGTCAAATAAATGCAGCTGATTCTTTTAAAATTAGGATTATTTGAAATTATCATAAAAATTAATCGATTTAAAAAGTAAAACAAATAAATTAACATTTTATGTGCACTATTTATCTTTAATTTCAAAAATTTTCTTCATTTTACAATATGTCCATGTCCATGTCTCAGGGATACTCTGAAATACAACACTTGTGGTATTTCACTTCTATAAGGGATGCAACAACAAATTGACGTTTCTGTGTTAATGTATCGTAAATATACTACATGGTACGAATACCATACTGTGAATACGCTAATAAAATCGACAGTCAAGTATTGGAAATTTCTATAAAATAATACAAACACTTTTAAAATGTACGAAATAAAAATACACCCGGTGTTTCCCACTTACGAACGAATCTAAATTGCAATTTTTTTTTTTGATGTTATAGAATTCTATTTTTGAAAAATTTAAATTTTTAATACTGAATTTGAGAACCACCCAGCTTAGCTAACTACATGAACACTTTATCGTTGAGAGACCTAAGTTATCGTTCTATAATAGGAAAATATAACGATATTAGTGATAGATATCAAGTTGTTATTGAGAAAGTTTAATTTCCAATGACAAGTTTTATTTGTTCAGTAAATTTATATGTTTTTTTTTTTTATAAAAAATATTAATTTAAAAAGTACAGTTTTTCAGTGGAAGTTTAAACTTGGTTTAAATTTTTCACCATTTTAAAACAACTATAGCTCCTAATTAAATCGACCAAAAGTTGTTAAATTTACGAACAGAATGATAATTAGTAATCATTTTATATGACATTTTTAATATTTCTAATCTGATGACTTTGGACAAAATTTCATCTAGTTTAAACTGCGTTTGTTTAATATGAAAATGTGAGTGAAAAGCTGGACCTTAGAGTTTTTGAGAAATGTTATCATTTTTTTTAACCGAATATCAAACTTTTAAATAATTTCAGCATTTGAACGAAATTTTTTTAATACTTAATTATGGGATTATTAAAATAAAATCTCGTCGAATTCAATTTGATTTCAAATTAAATAGTGTTGTCATATTAAACACACTTACAGCCCTATTCTAACGAGCAATGACAATTGCTATCAATAACAGTTATTACAAATGACAATTGATTCAGACTTTTACGTCAATAAACATAGAAAATAAAATTGACAGAATACGAAATTGTGACAAAACGCACTATTATGATCGATTTGGATTTGTGACTCGTGCCAGAATAGTGCTATATTAGGTCCAGTTTTTCACATTTAGCGTCGTTTTCATAATGTCGAGTTAGTGTATCAATTTCATATATTCTATGGGTAACTCTCAGTTAAAGTAGCAGTTAGTGCTTAACCGAAGATGGTGAAAACGGCTCTAAATGTTTAAAATAGTTGTAATGTATAGTCAATATATCACAAATATTTAAATTGTCATATTAACTGATTACTAATTGTCTATCTGTCTGTGAAATGTTAAGACTTTATATTGGAAAAGTTTAAATTTACATTTAACAACTGGTCCTCATACTAAAATTTAAATCATATTTAATATATGAATTATTTATTGTTTTACTGTAACGACGACAAAGAAATTAAAATTTCAAAGTTTTGCAGACAACTGCGATTTTTTTAATAAGTACATTTTGGTACTATTTTGTTATGAATTTAGTTTTTTTACGAAACTCTTCTTCTTTAAATTGTATAAAAACTAAAAAAAGAATTAGTTTGCTCCATAAACCGTCCATTGGATCAACGTACTTAGGAATTAGATTTAAATGGCTTATATAATATATCAATCATATATTTGTATACCTTTCTAAATAAGTAAGTACTAAATATCGTCGGAGATGAGTTTTTTTAGACACCAACTACGTCTAACTACGTGCGTCATACGAACGCCACGAACATATGAATTTAATCAGCCTTCTCCTGCTCAGCTGCTAATCAATTTCTCCAATTGTTATCAGAGCTGAACAGCTGTACAGCTTTTTTATGCCAACTAGCAAACATGTTTTGCTGTTGTACGCCAGACTATCAGGTGTTTTTGGATTTTTTTTCTTATAATACTGCTGCACTGTTGCTGCTGCGTTTAATAATAAATACCACGTTGTTGAACACAAACTGACTGACTGTAGCAAGCAACCACCTCCCTGATTTGACGGTTAAAGCGCGCTACACACGGTCTCTGGTTTTTACCTTTTTTTTTGCAAGTTTGCAATAAATACCAAAAACTTCTGATGACGCTGCCGAGGTATTTGGCTCGATAACATCAGCCGCAGCACACACAACAGCTGCTTCAACGAAGCGTAACAAGACCCAGACAAACCTCAGTACTCTTTTGTTGTGTCTTTATTTGCAGCTACTTTTAGCTATTTATATTTTTTATCAAATCATATGTTTTTGCAAAAGATTAACACGTTTTTGTTGCTCATTGAAAAAAATATTTATATATAATTTATACAAAAGTCTTTGTCTCGAGTTGTTGCTGCTGCTGTTAATCGTTCGAAACCGGCTGATTTTACAGGCTGACTTTGTATTTTGCGCATTGCTCTTGTGTCCCTAGCCCCAGACTTTATTGCCGGCTGTTTTGCTTATCGCTGGCTGCTGTTTGTGCCACGCCGTCGAGTGTGAGTGAAAGAAGAAAGAAAAATAAAAAAAAATTGCAATCAAAGTTCAGTTCAAAACAGCTGATCTCACTGAACGAACGAACGATTGATTTCAATTTCATTGTTTATTTTTATTTAGAAATATGTTTCTTAATAAATTAAATTTCTGGCAAAACAAATGTTAAAAAAGGCAGCAAAAAAATAATAATTTTTTAAAATTTCATTTGATTTCAATTTTGATTTCAATTGATTTCAATTTTATTGATTAATCTCATTTGTTTTATATTATATGTATCCGTATTAAAAGTAAAAACTATTTTAGCGTATAAATGCTATTAGTTTAATTTATTTTAATTATATCATGCACGTTGTTAGAGTGCTTTTAATGTAATTTAATTTATTCGAACTTGAAATTCTAAAATGTTCTCGTAGGTCAAGATCTAGTGTAGGTAGAGGTAGTACA
The DNA here is from genome assembly GCA_951804985.1 of Dryomyza anilis. Taxonomy (NCBI): domain Eukaryota; kingdom Metazoa; phylum Arthropoda; class Insecta; order Diptera; family Dryomyzidae; genus Dryomyza; species Dryomyza anilis. Next base: position 8,097,489 of record OX638131.1, on the reverse strand, counting down.
TGTGCCTGACTGACATTTGCTTGCTCATTATTTACTATTTGAATTTGTGTGTTTTTGCTTTTATTTATTTGTTGTACTCATTTAATTATCTATTAATAATTCAATCTCAAATTTACAATCGACGAAAATTAAAATTTTCAACAAACGATTTTAATTCAATTAGCATTGAAAACTTTGAATTCGATTGAAAACATTTAGTTGGTTCAGAACATTCGAATATTGGAATAACAAAAAAAACTTTAAAAACGGGGAGTTCATTTTTAAAACTGACACCGAAATCGATATAACAAAATCAGAATTAAACCGATATCCAATATTTATATAAAACGTTTTTTTTTATATTTAAAAAAAATCAATGATAGGTTTACAAAAACCCCTTTATATCCGGTGATTTCTAGGCTATCACACCTACATTGGCATGTTACTTCTTAAATGAAAATATTTTTTATTATTTATTGGTTTTAAAGATTGTTTTAATAAATTTAATTAAAAGATAAAATAACTTACAGTGGCTTAACATATAGGTGCTAAGGAGTCAATCCCTGGAATTTCAAGATCCCGGTATTTGCGTCAAATTAGTCCCGAAAACTGATCCCGGTATCATCGTTAAATCCCGGGATTACAAAAAATGGCTAGTTGACCAATTTGTTATAGATTATTCAAAAGTCTTCCAATGTTTTTATACACATTTCGTGAAAAAATAAATCGTAACATTTAATGGACTATAATCTTAAAACACTAAAGGTCTCTTTCTGTATTGCGTACGAACGAGAGACGTCAATAGTAGTCATTCGTGTCGAAATACTGAAATTCTTATTTTCAACTAATTTTTATTTTGAAGACAGTCGAAAGATTTACTTAAATTAAATCCGGGTTTCAGATAGCGAAAAACTGGAACCGTTAACTATGGACATAACCTTTATTAATAAAGTATTTAAAAAATGGTTTGATGATATACTAGGGTTTATATAACACGGATTTTCTATTTTGAATTTGAGTATTTAAAAAATGGTTTGATGATATACTAGGGTTTATATAACACGGATTTTCTATTTTGAAAACAGATTCATTTGAATATACATGAGTTTTGTTTGAGCCTTTAGCTCGAATCACACGATTGAATAAACAGTCAAGTTTTGAATCAATTTTCAAATAATTTTAATATCAATCGTGTGATTGCCCAATTTTTGTATGGAAAATAAGGCAATCAAACGATTGATATTTACATTGTTTTAAAAATTGATTCAAAAGTTGACTGTTTATTCAATCGTGTGATTCGAGCTTTAAGCATTATCATTGTTTTTTTAATCAAACAGAGATATGGTTATTTTGTGCCTTTGTTATTGTTTTTTAAATCCCGGCACTCGGGATTTAAATTTTTTCATCCTGAAATTGACATCCCTAATAGGCGCATAATCATAGATAAAAATAAAGTTTACTTTAAAATTAAAATCAACTGTTTTGACATTTTATTCTATACAAAATTTGTATAAAAAAAAGTAAAAATTTATTTATAAAGTTGCCTTTAAATTGTCTATGATTATACGTCCATATGTTGTTTTATTAAGATTTAATTAAAAAAAATATTGTAAAACATATTCAATCATTAATTCATAACACGTTGCGCTTGGGGTTTTCCGTACTTCATGCTGCTACTATTAGGCACAACAATATAAAAACATGACACATTTGTCATCGCCATCACTGTTACTCGTTGCTGTTAGTTTTGCGCATTTTGGCTGCCCTGCCTTTCTACTCGTCTGTTGTCGTTTACTCGTTTGTCCGTCAGCTGCGAATGCGAAAATCTCCAATTTCACTCGTTTGTTTTTTTTTGCGTTGGCAGCGAAGCTTCGTTGTTGGTTGGTGCTGGGTGCCGACGCGACGTCGTACATCGTCTATTTTGCAAGTGTGGCGGTATTTCCGATGTTGACGGCGGCGTCACCTGCTGGCGGGCACTCCTACTATGACAAAAACAACATCAAAAAAAAATGTTTGCTTTCCAGTTGTGTTTGTTTTAAAGCAAAACATGCGCCATGGAATTTTGCGATGCGACGCTGCTGATTTTTTGTTTTTCTGACAAGTCATGGAATGCGGACCTGCACTAACACAGTCAAAGCACATGTTTATTGCTGCTACGTACTGTACTCATCGAGCTAGTTGTTTTGAAGCGATTGCTAATGGTGTTGGTTGGTGGCGCTTCAATTGCTTTTGCTTATATGATGGTGCACTGTACCTACCGACCGCACGAAGAATGCTCGGCTTGGTTTTTGGCGCCCATTCAAAACACAGCCAAAGCTTTGCGCAGCGCCAACATTGTGGCGCTTTTACTACAAAAGTCCATTGAAAAAGAAACGAACTAACCGAAAAAAAAAATACAAATTACGAGAGAACGAACTAGTTTTGAAGAGCGCGCACAACGAGTAAATAATGTGCATTGGCCGAGTGCGCCACCGCCACTCGTTTTTGGTGGGGAGACCGACCCTACGACGCGAAAAGCTCAGCTGTCGGGCGATGCCGCCTACATTACTCGTCTATTGTTTGTTGGTGCAATTTATTTACCTGCTGTTCGTAGTTTGTCTTTGCCGCTTACTCGGCTGTTTATTAAAAACACATGATTTGCGAAGACGATGATGACGGGTGCTGCTGCCCCCTCAACTAGTTCGTAGCACTACTCGCTGGTTCTCTCTCTCGTTGTTCAGTGGTTGTGGCCGCTGCTTACAGTGGGGTCGTTTGTAAAAGAGGTGGGTTATTGTCTTGCGCGCTTTTTTTTGCAAATTACGTAGTAATATTTTGTTCACTTGTAATTTAATTGTTGATTTTAGTTAATTAAATGTCAACAACAACAGAAAGCATGCAAATGTGTTTTGTGCCCTAAAGAGGGTGTGTCGGCCTTTGACCTTTTGCTGCGCAGCGTATAAAATTAAATGATAAAATATATTTAAAATATGCAACTGTATAGCTAAAACAACGCAGTTTTGTTTTAACAATTATATCAATTAATTTGTTTTAATTGCATAATCGCCATCTAAGCTTATCAAACGCTTGCTGCTTCTTATTATAGCCATGTTAACAATTGCCATTTGCAAGGTTACGTAATAGCAACAATAACAACAACAACGACGACGACCGCAATTACAGCAAAAGTTATACTTTTCTGTCTATTATCATGGCGCCTAGTAGCAGCCATCAACGGACGCAACGTCGTCGTCGTCATTAACACCGTTAGTTACATACATTTGTTTATAGTGAATTAACTTAATTGTATTGTTTAACGTTTGCAATAACAATGAAACACGTTTTTGCATTTAACGCCAACAGACAAATAGAAAAATTCTACAACTTACACGGAGCTCTTAAAAAAAGCGAACAAATCTACATTCTTATTGGTTAAATTTACAAACTAACAGAATTTTTTGGAATTTATAAAATTGATATTGTTCATTTTGTGACATGTAAAAAAATTAGCTCATCCAACGAATGACAAAAAAAATAAAATTGAAAAATATAAAATGAGAAGAGTTTTTAGTTTCCTCACCTTGTTAAATACACGTTGAGCTCATCTATAAAGTAACAAAATGCAGAGATATAATTTTTTTATTTTGTAAAAAAAAAAATGTACATCATATTAATGAATTCCGTTCTTCAAACCAGAATTCATTGTATTGAAAAACCATTCACAATGTTAGTGACTAACAACATCAGTGTTCTGAATAAATATGATGAACGCTTGATAACTGCTGAAAAAGTGTACTTCACACAAAAGAAAAATTCTGTAATTTTACGATCATAAAGCGAGGCAACTTGTTGCTATAACTCTTTATTGGTGCTATAACTCTTTATTGGTGCAAGATAACATAGTGATGTAAAGGTATTAATTGTTTGTTTTTAAAGCACCTATCTTCATCATTATTTGAAAATATATTGCCAAACATTTTCCTTGCAAATAACAAATGGCAAATTAATGTTTGGCAAAATATTTTTAAATAATGATGCCAATCGTCAGATGATTTAAAAACAAACTATTAATGCCTTTACATTACTGTTTTATCTTGCGCTTATAAAAAGTTATAGCATAAAAACAAAAATATTTGCGTTTTGGTCAGGATATAGCCTCACAAAATCCGTATTTATAATTCAGAAAGTTGTCCAAAACCAAAGATATTTTATATACGTTATAATAATTGATGAATAAACCAAAATAACAGAAAAAATAAAATTTTATTATTTTTAAAGCACTTTAAACTTTAAAATTTGATTTTCCAACATTTTTAAAAATGCACATTCGCCCTTTGGCATGTGATATGTATGTGACGATATGTAATTCATATTGAAGAAATGCTGTTCATCAAACCAAATATCAATCAAAATCTTTATTTTTCGTTCGATTTTTTCCGTATTTCTCACTTCTCAAGTAGTTCGTTTATGTTATGTCTTATGCAGGGAGTTTGATTCATCGATGTCAATAATTCATTGGGTAATTCTATAAGAAAATGTAAAATATAAATATGTCTAATTCAGCACACAGTTTAAGATACATGGTGTTTAAGAGATGCATATTACTGACATATCCTAGTCAAGAAAATTTGTTATAAAGTATAATATTATTTTGAAGTAACTTAAATTAAAAAAAAAGTATAGTCTGTTGATAAATTAATAAAAATTCTCTTAAGCTGGGTGCAAAAATTAGACATATTTTTATTTACATTTTTCCCCCTCCCCCCCCATGAATTATTGACATCGATGAACCAAACACCCTGTATAATGCTTGCTCGACATGCATAAATTAGTTTAATGTTTCATAATTACAATTTTTGTTAATAAAAGTTATATTTATAAAAATATATGTAAAAAGAAAATTTTATTGAACATTTTATTTAGCTAAATTTTTTTTTCAGTCAAATTTTTTTTTTCGAATAATTTTTTTATCTAAATTTTTTTTTCTTCAATATTTTTTTTTTCAAAAAATTTCTGAAATATATATTTTTTGAAAAAAAAAAATTTGTTTCTTTCTTTTTGAATAATTTTTTTTTTCATTTTTTTCGAAATATTTTCAAAAAAATCCGCCCTATACATACAGTTTTCTGAAAAATACTAGCAGCGATATCCTTATTTGGTATCAAATATAAGTCATCAATGTCTATGAAAAAAAAATAAAAATATTCTAACGACTAATACTAAATTTAGAATTTAGTAGTTTTAATTTTATCTGCTCGTTATTTTGATTACTCGGGATTACCCGGGATGTTATTTCTGGATTTTCGGTACTAATATACTTCGGGATCCCGGGATTGGAATCCCTACTACCTACGCTATTGAATTTGGTGGTTATTTCTTAATTTTAATACATATTTTTTGTGTATTTTGAAACCTGGAATGTTTAAAGAATGTAGCTTAGTACGTTAGTATTAATATGTGATTATTATAATTACAAATACCACTCACAAAGTCACACAAAACATAAATAATTTAAAACAAAAAAAAAAACAACGCACAACAGCGGATCTAATGCAAAATCAATAAAAACTAAATAATCATAGTAATTATACTATATTGTTGAGGTATTTATACAAAATTTGACATATCTATTTTAAAATTTAAAAATTTGTTTAAAATTTAAATACTTTTCGATATAGTTTCCGTTTTTTCAAAATTGAATTCACAAAATCCGATTAGTTTTCTCGTTAAGGTTCGACTAAGATTATTTCATTGGCCTTTGTTTGACTATTTAATTATAAAGTTTATTTGGAGTTTTCTTTTTATCGAAAAATTTGTTTTGCGCGAAAATTAGTATTTTTTGAGCGAATTTCAAACAAAATACAATGAATTCCGAATTTAAAAATTAACATCAAATGTTTTGTTGTATTACTACAATATATTAAATAAAGGTACAGAAATTACTAATGACAGATAAAAAAAAACAACAAATCTGTTGCAATAACAACTAAAATCATAAACAATACTATTTCAAAATATGTCGCAAGACCACTGCATGAAATGAAATCTTGATAAAAATTTATAATATTTTTTATTTGCATTTTTTTTTTTTTTTGGCGGGAATCCGCTTAACTGTGTTTCTCTTAGTTCTTGTTACTGTACGCTGTAGTGGCGCTTTATTGTTATTATTATTGTAGTAACAAGTGTACTATATGCTACTATTGTCTGTCGGTATAGTATCTATTAGATACTACACTGTGCTCTGCTGTTTGTTTGCAGAACTAACAGCAGATACAAAAACAACGACGACGACAACAATATGAACAACGTATTGCGCGTCGTCATACATTTTGCTACTTTTCCACATTACTGTACATTTACAGCATGGCCAGCGGTGGCATAATACCACCCATCGCCTCCACTGCTCCAAAGCCACCCCAAAAATCAGCTGCGCCTTCATATTCTATTTTACCACCAACGCCATTCTACATTTTTAGCATTTTTACATTTCCAACATATTCAACTTCCCCCCAACACCCACCACATTCCTAAACATTTTCACCAACCAAGCCTTCCTCTAGAATTTCACCACATACTATCTACATTTCAAATAGGAGCAGCTGCTGTAGCTGCTTTGTTACAACAGCAGCTTTTTGCTGCTGGTCTGTCTGGTTACTGCAATGTAAAAGAGGAGTTGGAGTTGCTGAACGTTCAATGGCAATGCTCCTCATCATGGTGGTATTTTCTTGCAGTTGGTGGTGATGGAGATAAATGAGTTGCTGCTGGTGAAAAAATCAAAATAGGTAGTTGCTACTTTTTTGTTTGTGAGGTTAGTTTGCTGCTTCGTTGGTAGTAGGTGTTATATAGTAGGATGAGGCTGATGCCACAAAATAATGCATATTGAAAATTGAATTATTCTGCTGTTATTGTCGCCTTTGTCGTTGTAAATCATTTCAGCAGCTTTGGAAAATGGGCGCCAATATTGTTTGCACTTTTGTCACATTTTTTTTTTGTGCGCGTTATTACAGCAACATGTTGCTAATTAATAAAAAAAATGTAGTAGTATTTTAGTTTTTTCTTCACAGCGCCACACCTTACATTGTAGTTTTTATTTTATTGGTTTTTTTTTTTTGGATTTTATTGAATTTTTTATAAACAAGATAATTTGAATATGATTTTTTAAATTATTTTGTTTTTAAAATTATTCCTTCCCACCATTTCGCTGTCGAGAACTGTTGTACAACCTTTGGTTAAAACATACTTTGTGGAAACAATTCACCGCCATGCATCTGGAAGCCGATACCTTCCATATACTGAATTAGTCATATGGGCGAAAAAATGGAACAGCCTAAATGCCTGATCAAATCTATTTTGAATGTCTTCTTTATAACATTACAACTCTTCAGAACCTAATAGATCCAATCTATGTCTACCGCTTTAAAAATTGGCTTACAATTGGCTCGGAGACTACATTTTGACTAAATTATTTCGATCTACATATTAATCATTTTATTATAACTTATTTCTCCAGAGATTTCATTCAGCAGTTGTCCGAATATTTTTTTCAATTAGGTGGTTTATATTCAATTCTTAAATTTTCAAAAAAATAAATTGTACTCTGAAAACCACAAATATATTTCCTAAGTTTAATTCGAAAAATTTACAAAAATCAATAAAATCCAAAAAAAAGTGCAAAAACCATGGATTTTTTTTAAAGTGGATAAAATCTAAATAAATCTGGATGGATTTTATAACTGGAGATTTTGACTTAAATTTTTCTTGCTATTTGAATTTTCATTTATTTGAAAATGTTCACAGCTGTCATTTCGTTCATCAGTTTCTTGGGTGAATAAGAATTTCCAATATCAATTATTTATAGTATTCTCAAATTCAAGCATACATATTTTTATTTTCAAAAATTCGATTTTAAATTTTACAATTTTATTAATAAAATAAACCCCAAAACTCAGGACTTTAATTATAGACACAATACAATTTGTCACTTACACTTTTCAGCGCATTTTAAATGAAAACATCAAAAATGTAAAATATAGATAACATATGAAGAACTAAAAATACTTAATTAAGTGTGGCTAAAAATAAATCTAATACGATTTTAAGAGGAATTTGTAATGTATGTGAATCTGCTAATAATAGCGGGGGCGGGCGCTGTATTACGAAGAGATACAACGTATAAAATAGATGAAATATTTTACAAATTACAGCTGTCTCTGCTTCATCGCATTTAAATCGAAGAATGTTGAAAAAGGTGGCAACACGTAGCTGCCATCAACGAAGTTTGGTTGCTGTGACATTTGACATGTCAGGCCGGCGCGCTTCGTCTTCGTTTCCGAAGCAACAGCACCAACCAGATGAATTGCAAAATAAATATAAAAAAACACACACACGCACGCATATAGAGGCAGTTGAGTGAGTAGCAGCTGTTTTCTTCATGATAGTATTTTTATTTTATTTTTTTTTCTCAACAAGACCATTATAACTAATCAGCAGCTGTTTCGCTTCATCTGCTGCTTTGTCTGTCCGTCACGCTAAAACACCCTCTCTAGCACTCACTCTCTTTCGCTCAGTTTAGTCTTTTTGTAAGTGCAAATGAGAAAATGTCAAACGTAGATAGCGCCGCTGCGCCACAGCTTCATTGAAAAATAATACTTTCAATTATAAATTCTCTTGTTTTTGTTCTTATTCGAAATAAATGCATTTATTGCCACCGTCTGATGTTGTTTGTTTATATGCAGCAGCGAAAGGGGAGCCGGGAATGACGACGCGTCGAAAACACTGACTAAAAATTAAAAATAGCAAGCGCCGTCGTCCGTCGACGTTTTATTTTCGTCCAAACACACTGAACAAACAGATCAGATCAAAAACAGCTGCAAGCTGACAATTGCAACGTCGTCGTAGCTGCCGCGCGTAATTCTAATCAGATTTATGCGCGGATAAAAATTCATCGGAATGAATTGTAATTGAAATAAAATGTAGTCTGTTCCAATGCAAACGAAATTAAAAGTATAAGGTACATTATAAAAAGTATAAATACATCGATGTTTTATAAACACTCGATATATTGCTTCGATACATCGATGTTTTCCGAAGCAATAAAAGGGGAACCGGACAATTCATCTTAAACAATTCATCGTATCACAATTCATCGAACACAATTCGTCGTATGCACAATTCATCGTATCACAATTCATCATATGCACAATTAATCGCATACACAATTCATCGAACACAATTCGTCGTATGCACAATTTAACGTATCACAATTTATCGTATGAATAATGAATTGTGTATACGATAAATTGTCCATACGATGAATTGTGCATACGATGAATTGTGTTCGATGAATTGTGATACGATGAATTGTTTAAGATGAATTGTCCGCGAACCCAATATAAGCCTCAGAATCTATTCGAAACATCGATGTATTTTTTGATATTTCGAATCACTGTTAAATTCATATTTGCTTATCGAAACTAGCTAAATTTAATTATTTATTTAAAATTATTCTATTTGAAATTAAACACTTTAAATAACCATTTGCTTCATACACGGTTTTCGTCTTTTTCTTAAAATGACATATCATGGACTTAGATATTTTTGATTTCCAACGACTTAATTATTTTGTATAATAAGAAAATGATTCAAGTTAAACACTTATTTTTTTTTTAACTTTTTATTTTGGTTATTTGATATATGAAATGTTATAAAATCTTAATCAAAATTTAAATTATTTACCTACTAATTTTTCATTCAATACATTGAAAACATCGATGTTTTTGTTCGATACATCGGAAAACATCGATGTAACGAGTCGATCTAGTATATCGACCAAAACATCGAAATTGATGGACATCCTTATATTACAGTGAACCATTTGAATGTGTCGAGAATAGAAATTAACGAATTTGATATGAATCCCCTTTGTGAAAAATTCCATCTTTAATGAATTATGAATAAAATTTATCTATCGAGAACGATTACATTATTTTAATCGTATATATAAAATATGTATCGGAAATAGTTTTAATACCAACAAATAAATTTGATTGAATTTTATTTGAGTTTTGATTTGTAGCACGACGGCAGCCAGATAAAATTCTCTCAAATTCCCATCCTACTGGTGCATTTTGTTCGTGTGAGTTATTTTTCCCACACGTGGGAATTTTCACTCGTATGCCAATTTTTTTTCCCGTAAATTCCCATAAGCTGTATTTCTTCTGCAATACTGGCAACTATGTTTGTAGGGAATACTTACTAATTTAAAAATTAAAGATTTTATTATTAAATAAATTAAAAATAAATAAAATAATCGCATATATTTATATAAAACTAATTGAATAAATAAATAAAATTTATTTTTCTGGTGGTTTATCTTTTTTGTACGTAAAAAACGTATCGACCGATTGTGTATGGTGTAACCATAAATAAGTCATTTAATTTATTTATTTTTATTTGCTTTAGTTGCCATGAAATGAAATAATAAATGAAGTACAAAAAAAAGTCAGCCAAACCAATTAACATGCATTTTTTCGACAAATTCAATCGACGAACACCAAGCGCGAAACAGTGCGCCCGCGCCGCACTTCATCCCCGTAGCCGTCACCCACCTGACGACACTGTACACAACACCGTTAAAAATGCAGAAACGGTGCGGCACAGTTCAATGGAGTTCATGCGCTGCATTTATTTGCATTTTTTGTAGTTTATATATATAAATTGTTTTTATTTTTGCACTCGAACCACGACGACGTGTGTGTTGAGCGCAATCGGTTTGTCGTCTGTCTTCCTGTCAGTCCGCCCGTTCATCCGTCCGTCCATCTGTTTGTCGTAGTGGCGTGTTTAATAGGTCATTGCTTACGTCATCGTTTTGACGTTTCTGAAATGTGTTTGTGTTGATGTCTGTGTTTTTGGGTGGCGTACTGTTTTGCTGCTGCTGCTGTCACTCCACATGTTGTTGCCATATCACCCCATCACCTACTGTTGCAATAGCACCACCTCATTGCTGTGTTGTGCAAATTGGGCGCTGCTTCGATAGTTTGTACAGCAAAAGCAGCTGCCATCAATATAAAATAACTTTTCATTGCTGTCTTAATTAAGTTAATTGCCAAAAGTCTGAGGTTCAATTCACTTGTTTTTTTTGAGGTTATGTTCCATGCGGAATTAAAACCGTCACTGAAACTTTACGATATCCAAAACATTTGAATTTTTAAAACTCGCAACCATATATATACACATTGAACTAAACCGATATTCTAAACCAATAAAAACAATAGTCAATAATATATATTAAAACCGATACAGAGACAAAGGTAAAACTCGAAACATATATTCATTTGGTACTTTAAATTCTTGGTTCTAAACAAAGCATATTGATTTATTCGGTTCTCCCAACTGATTATTCGGTTCTCCCAACTGATAATTCGGTTCTCTCAACTGATAATTCGGTTCTCTCAACTGATAATTCGGTTCTCCCAAAGTGCTCATTTGACTCGATATTCTGTAAGTATAAGTGAGCGAAAAAAAATATTATGGAATGCGGTTTCATTCACCTTTATGTGCAACTCTTTTACCACCTTCTTCTTTTTCTTACTCACTTCAATTTTGTTGTATGTATTTGTTATTTTGAAGCGTTTTCTCGCTTGCACAATTTACAACTTTTTACCATATGCTGCACCACATTCCATCGTCTCAACAATTTTCCTGGATTTGCTTTTCTTGGTCTACCAGCAGCAGCATCCGGCAAACTATGCAATCCAAGCAAAACCAACTATATAACCATCCAACAGACCAGCCAACCACCTATCCAGCCAGCCAGCCATTCGAACAACTGACGCTCCTCCGTCTGTCGCTGCAGAATATGCTGTGCGAACGACCTTTGAGAAAATCTAAAAATAAAAATTCCATTAAAAGCATTACATACTACAACTAGAATACAAAGAAGATGAAAAAGAAGAACAGCAACTACATGGCAACATTACAGTATGAAACATGTTTGCAACATATTTTATGTATTCTTGTAAATTTGCTCTCTTATTTTTGATGTTACAGAAAATACGAACGACTTTTTTGAAAGTTTTTGTATGAAAATAAATGTAAAAAAAAGTTATACATTAAAGTAAACAACAGTTTAAAACCGTTAAAGTTTCAAAAATGACAGATATAGATTAATCCTCTTTTAACATGACATAAAGAAAAAGTTAGTTGTACTAACCAAATTTATTCGTCAAAACAATATTTCTACGAACTAAGTTACTCTGAAACTGTTACAAATTTATATCCAATAGGTAGTCCAAACTACAGCCCGTACAGACAACCGAATAAGATTGTTGTCGCAACATAATATCTATTCTATGTGAGTCTATTTAAATAGCTCCCTGAAGTGTTAGCCAAAACAATTTCCGGCTAGCTTTATCAGGCAATGATATCCTGAACTTGAGTTTCACTATGCGCAGGTACAAACTTCGATATTGCAAGAGCTTTTTCAAGTTAATATTTTTAATGTTGTAGTGTTTGAACTCGCAACCATTTTTTTGCAGTCTAATCATAAATGCCAATCTAAAATACCTCAAAAAAATCGCTTTTTCCCACAGCAAAAAATAAAAAAATCCCTCGTGAGACTAAATAAAATCCCTCAGCAATAAAAAATCACACATAAAATCTCTCAGACATTAAAAATCCGTCAAAAAATCTCACATTTATGTGTGTTTAAAATAGTGATTTAATAAAAAAATATCGTTAGCAAGATTAATATAAAACATCTCAAATAAATATTCATCACATTTTTTGTTACAAACTAAAAGGAACTTTAATTTCATTTGCGTTCGTAAATGACATATATTGTTTTGTCTGAATGTCTGTATTTGCATCAAATAATTAAAAACTTCATAATTTTTGGCTGTCAATAACATTAATTTTATCATTTTATATAATTTTATTGTAAATTAAATTTCTTCAAATCAACTTGTTTTAAAATTCTATAATATATTTTTGTAATATATAAAAAAAAAACATGGGAAGTCTGTAAAGCAATAAATCGAGATTGTTCTTCTGCGCGGTGCTGTGAAATTCGTCGCAATAAAAAAATTGTATTGCACACGAATTAGTTTTTAGTGTTTTTTTTTTGGGTCAAATACCAAAAATTTAAACAAAATAATATAGAAAATGTATCAAATAATATAAAAAACGTGTGCGAAAAAAAAATCCCTCATGAATTGAAAAATCTCTCGCTGAATTAAAAAATCTCGAGGGAAATCCCTCAGCAATTAAAAAATCCCTCAAAAGGGATCTTTACCACGAAGTTGGCATCTATGAGTCTAATGTACTGACCTACGGACGATCGTAGGAATATTGGTGGTAATTTGCCCCTTTATATTCCACCAAAATCCCAATAATATTGTCTTCGGATAGTGTCATTAAAATATTGTTTTTGTTAATTGAATGATTTTTAATGATTAATGCAAAATGTTAAAATTTTTTCTTACAAAATATAAACAAAAATTCCATGTTGTTGCACAGTGTTGTTGCTTAGAACTCGCGTTGCTTTTGATGCTGCACAACAGCAACATTACTGGAATGTGCTGCTCCCGACTGAAGATCGGGTCGGGACGGTGAGGAGATGCAACGTTTGTGTTGCACTTGGCTGCCAACATGTATTGTGCATCATCCTCATCTCGTCGATTGAGGATGGTGGGAATGATGATGGTGGCTATTGCCAGGGATGTGTATGTTGTGAGGGGTTATTGGATGAATGTTGCTTGATGCACAAATGTTGTCTATGCTGTTGCAGCATTTGTTATGTTGCTGGAATGCAGTGCTGCTACCTGCACTAACACAAACAGCCGCCAGCAACATTCTAAAAAAATAATAATAAAACAAATGCATTGCAAACATTTGATGCTGTTAGGTTTTTTTTTGTATTATTTTGTTTTTTTATTTTGTTGTTTTGTTGCTGTTGTTGCGAGCATGTGTTGGAAAAATTCCTAAAACCGGTTTCACTTGAAATTTTTTCGGTTTTATTACGTTTTTGTTTTGATTTTGATGGGATTTTCGGTGAGTTTTTGTGTGAGAAATTCTTGCCAAGCACAAAAACATGTGATTCACACAAACACACAACAAAATTTATAAATTGCGTTTACATTGTATTATGTGTCTGTCTGTCTGTGTGTGTTGTAAAGTAATTTTTTGCAATTGTATTGTTGTTTTTATTTTATGTTTGTGTGTTGTAATTCAATTGAATTGAATTCACATCAATGTATTTTGTCGGTTTTATGGTTGTTGGTTGACGTTGATCTCATTCATGTGTTTTCAAGCGTTTCTTGAATGAAATGTAGTTTTTTATTGTTGTTGTTGTAATTTTTTGCAACCAGCTGTTTTATTAACAAAAATATATAAACATATTTTAAAATGCCTAGAAATTTGACCTAAATATTGTGAGTGATGACCAAGAATGCAAGACTCCTTTTCTCGTTTTTGTTCTGGCAGTTTTTGCAAGAACATGAGCAGGATCGACCTTCCGATGAAAGAACAAGAACGACTCTGCAAGAGCAAGTACAATACTTATATTGCAAGAAATGCGCGTGCTATTTGAATATTGATTTTTAGAAACGCGTCAAAAAACAAGAAAAGAACGACCCACAAGAGCAAGACTACCATATCGTCACTATCATGCCAAAGGGGCGAATGTATAATTTTTGACATTTGCGTTTTTTTTTACATTTTTGAATGTAGTTTTTCCTCAAGTATACTGTGGTTTTGTTGGACATTTCTAGCCACAAAAGAAAAAACCAAAAGGGCGAATCTTTTCGTTTGTTTGTCATAACTTTTTATTAGTATAACATAAAATAGTGGTGTAAAGGTATTATTTGTTTGTTTTTAAAGCACCTATCGATCTTCATCATTATTTTAAAATATTTTTTTGAATTTTTATCATTTGCAAGAAAAATATTTGGAAACATATTTTTAAATAATGATGCCAATCGATAGGTGCTTTAAAAACAAACAATAAATGCCTCTACATTACTAATTTTTCTTGCACCATTAAAGAGTTATAACAAAAAAACGAAAAGATTCGCTCTTTTGGCATGACAAGATTTTCACTTTTTTCAAATATCTTCGTTTTTTTTTGCTATAACTCTTTATTGCTGCAAGATAAAATAGTGGTGCAATGGCATTAATTGTTTGTTTTTAAAGCACCTATCGATCTTCATCATTATTTAAAAATGTGTTGCCAAACATTTTTCTTGCAAATAACAAATGGCAAAATATTTTAAAATAATGATGCCAATCGAAAATTATTGATGAATAAACCAAAATAACAAAAAAAAAATTGAAAAGAAAATAAATTTTACTAATTTTTAAAGCATTTCAAACTTTAAAATTTGATTTCCCAACATTTTTAAAAATGCACATTCTTCGTCCCTTTGGCATGACAGTGACGATGTCTTGTTCTTGCATTTGCTCATCACTAATTGCGTTTCGCTTAAAAACTGTGGTTTTGTTAGCTTGCTCAGTTATTACGTACCAAAAACTGATGAAAATTACATTAAACTTGTAAAATTCAGATGAATTCTCACGATTTAGTTCAAGCAGTCGCTAAATAAACTGGATCCTTTTCCATTCACTGAAAAATCTTCTTTTGGCATAAGGTTGGAAGAATGAAAATGTTAGTTATACCAACTAACTTCATTCGGTTAATTCAAATGGTTTACAAATTTGCTGGCGGTACTGCCATATTAGCCTATACACATGTTTATTAGTCTATACACACTCCCGATGGTTCTAAATTTGTACTAAATTGTTCTAAAACAGTTCGAAATGGGTTGCAGTACAAATTACAATTCTTTTTATTTTGACAATAACAACCGACTAAGCGGTTAAGAGAACCGAATAAGTTGGTTGGTGCAACAAATCTTTACTGTGTGCATTCTATATTTTACTGAAAATAACATTGTTTTTCTATCAACTTTTAGATTACAACTAGAAGATACTGGAGGTGAATCCTATATCCAGTATGAGCACGACTCAATGGAACGTCGTCAAAGTACCGGCATGAGCGGCGGCGGTTCTGTTGGTGGTCCACCGCCTAGCAAGAGCGCCCTGGAGAGCGAGAAGCGCATGAGACGCGAAATTGCCAACAGCAACGAAAGACGGCGCATGCAGAGCATCAACGCCGGCTTCCAGAATTTGCGTGCTCTGTTGCCACGTCACGAGGGCGAAAAATTAAGCAAGGTAAGTTTTATTTTGACTGTCGATACCATTTCAACATCATAATTTTTGGCATCCTTTTGATGTCGCCTTCTTGTGTGTGCGTCTGTTGTTGCTGCTGCTCAGTAAGTAAGTTCCGCAGCTATGTTGATTACGAAATCTACTGCTGGGTTCTGAAGTGTAGCCTTGGAGCACGCACGAACCGGACCCCTGTTCCTATTAACATCAGTCACAATAAAAGCTTTAATCTAAAAATGATTATCCTTCAGAAATTGTAAAACTGACAGCAACATGTTGCAGTAGTGAAAGAAGGAACTGAAAAATCAGGGTTTTTGTTTGTTTGTTGCTTCTTTTATGCCTCGTTGGACGACGTTGCATTCATTTTTATACCCTACACTAAGAGTGAAAGGGTATATTCAGTTTGGTACGCCGTTTGTAACACCCAGAAGAAAGCATCTCCGGTATGGAAAGGTATATATATTCTTGATCAGCATGACCTCCTGAGTCGATTTAGCGATGTCCGTCTGTCCGTCTGTCTGTCTGTCCGTCTGTCTGTCCGTCTGTCTGTCTGTCTGTTGAAATCCCTAAGGCTTTTAAAATTGAAGAGCTAGATAAATGAAACTTATAACTTAGATTACTAATATACCTACGCTGTATGTGCGAAAAAATTGGCGAGATCGGTCCATTGTGACCTATGATCCGACCACTTATGTTCAAATACCACATATAAAATGTACATATAAAGATCAATTTTTATGTATACGTGCTTAGGTAAACTTTGTTGGTCAAATATATATTGACATCATGCTCAAATACATGATAATAATGTTTTCCGGCGAAAAGACTTGTGGTTCACAAAAAAAAAATCGAAATTCGGTACACCTATCCATTTGTAAATATGGGTATCAAATGAATGGAAATTCTTCAGCGATTGAATGTTTGTAGTTTTTTTCAGGATTCGTATACCCTGGTGACCTATATATCACTTTGAATGGTAACCACACATATGTGTAGGGTATTCATAGTCGGCTTAGACCGACTATAATTTTGATAATCCTAACTATCATAATTACACCTACTTTAAAATTTCCCATGTGATCTAACCTTCCCAACTGGTTTACAACTGCAACTGTCGTCGACGTTACGTCTGTCGTACAGAGTCTGTCGCAGATTCATTGACAACCGGCGACAAACGAAGGCTTTATGTTTTTTTTGTCTGTATAAAGCTTACATTTCGTTTTTACCTTGAGACACCATACTACACTCGACTAGTTGTTGTAGCTGTTTGTTAAGGTATGTGGCACAGAATGTGTGCCACATACGAAGTCGTTGCTGTTATTGTCGTCGTCGTCGTTGTACTTGTTATGAAATACTTTAGGCCTTTTACTACTATACAACATGTGTCAGTTAAGCCACATGCGGCAATAAAGGGTTAAAGCGAAAGAGAAAACTATGTCGCTCGCCGACGACAACTGCTGCTGTTAATCAGCTGTCGACGCCGCGTTGTTTCAGGTGTCAACTCATTGCAATTTATAGAAATTGTTGGCTCTTGATCTCACTGTCTTTCGCTCTTCGACTCTTTAGTAGTTTTTACCGTTAACATTTATCTTTTTACCATTTTGTTGCAGCTCTTTGCTGCATCCATCATCAATCAAGTGATGCGTTGCGGACTTAAGTTTTGACAGTTAATTAAGAGAAATGGCACAAGAGTCTTTTGACATTTAAGTTTTTCCAAATAAAAACGGTTTTGGAAATAGGGTTTCCTTATATTTTTGCGCTATTATTTAAAAAAATATATATTTATTTGAAATATTGATACCCAAATGCTTGTCAAAGGTGATTCTGTGTTGATGTATAGATTAATTTGTAGATTACTTGTATACCTATGCTTTCGAGTATTGAAAATGGGCGTGGTCGGTCGATTCTGTTCTGAGTTCTGCCCACTTTTGTAAATAAACCTTATTTAGCACTAACATTTTCGAGACAATTTCGCTTACCGCTTACCGAGTAAGTAAACTTTAAAAATAATTATATATTACTTCATTATCTAATATTTAATAATAACTTCTGGTGGCTGTGCCTTACCTTCATTCGGTTCAACTTAATTTATGCAAATTAGTTAAGGAACTGCCATATTCAGTTGATTAGGTATTAGAATCGACTTTGCAGTTGAGAGAATACGCTGTTTAATGCAACAATTCCAAGAAATATAACTTCCGAAATAAATCCATGTTGTGAAGGGCAAAAAATGCAAGACTTGTGTGCTCGTTCTTGTTTTTGCGAGATCAAGAACAAGGTTAACATTCTGATGAAAGAACAATAACGACCCTACAACTGCAAGAACAAGACAAGATTGTAATAAATGCGCGAGAACAAGTCTTATAACAGGAGTCTTCCAATTTGAATATCTTGTGTTCTCGTTCTTGTTTTTGCAAGAGCAAGATGCAAGATCAACATTCTGATGCAAGAACAATAACGACCCTGCAACTGCAAGAACAAGACTAATGTTGTAATAAATGTGCGAGAACAAGTCTTATAACAGGAGTCTTCCAAATTGAATATCGATTTTTAGAAACTCACCAAAATATGGAAATTACGAAAACAATAGATCAAAATGAGCCATAAAGATTAAAGAACCAAAAAGAGCCAAAGAGATAAAACATGGTACCAATATAAGTACTCTAAATAACTTATATTGGCAGGATAAAACAATTGTAGGTTTTACTTGTTATAGTAATTGGGCAAAACAAAAGTAAAATAAAAAAATATTAATTTCTTCTCGCCATACATTATTCTTTGGTTAAGCTAGTTGATTTCATAACATTTCTGCACGTTTTTCGCATTACAAAAGGAAGAAAGAAAAAACAAACAAACTACGCATAATTAAATTTTTGTCATCCATACACAATTCTGACAACCGTCTCCCATCAGCCATGTACACAATGTCAGCTTCTTGCTCATGCTCCTCCAAAAGTCAAGTGGTAGTTTTAGTAGCTTCCTATATTCTGCTTGTTCTTCTACATTCACAACTAGTAGTAGGTACAACTGCACCAAAGCAAAACAAAGAGTACCATGGACAAATAACAAAAAAAAACGACGTTACGTTGAACGCAAACTCTAGTAAATAATATGGTTTTACGTTAGAATAGAGGCTAAAATACCAGCTGCTAAAGTACCGAACCGCTCCCAAAAACTTTGCCGGGCCAACAAAGTACTGCGCAGACGCCATACGCATCGCATTCGTATCAGGACCATGGAAATTACGAAATAGAACCAGGACAGGACAGCAGCAGCAAGCAAGCACATGTGATATACATAAAAACAACGGCAGCGAAGACTACGTAATTTATTTTACCAGGAGCAGCCAGAACCAGCTTGCAGTAGACACGCGGATAATATTTTGTTTATGGCAAGAACGAACGGTGGTTAGAGAGGCGGGAGAGAGGGTGGTTGGGTTTGTGAACTTTGGGGTTGGCTGCTGCTATTATGAAATACTTTCCAATTTCCAGTGCTTCCTAACGCCGCGACACGGGAAATGGATCGATATTTATGTGCCACTGGCGGAATATAGTCGCTGCTGCTGTGCTGCGTCAGTTTTGCTGCTGCGCGACGATTACGTAGTTTCGAAAATGGCGCCGTTTTATGGCCCATGTGTCTGAGGCACATACAAGAGAATTTAAAGGGGGTTAAATGGTTGGAGGTGGTAGGAGGGTAGGGAAGACTTTTAGTGTTGATGGTTGTACAAATGACAGAATGGCAGTTTGAGAGAATGAATGGTATGAAGGCTGACTGGCGCCAATGAGCTTTTGATGTAGGTTAGTTGCTGCTGCTTGCTGCTCTTAGCTCACAAAATCAACCTGCAGCAATTTACTGCTTTGCATTTGCTGGGCTCCACGCCTGCTGTTACGTTTACTACAAACTCACCACCTCAATAATATGACAATCATTTGCCCAGATATACAGTATTGTGTTTCTCAAGCACTACTACATCATTCCCATTATCACTACTTAACATATCACTACAATATCTATAGTAGTACTATATATGCCCATCACCACTATGCTCGTCTTTTCAATACCCATCACTACTATATACATCACTACATTACGTACCCATTAGTACCGATCTGCCACCCCAAAGTTCGCCATATTTTCTCTCTCTCTCTCTGCCCGCTCTACTTTTCTATGTACTCTTTTACACTCTTTATGCACTTGTTATACTTACCGTCATTATTGCTACTGCTGCGCTTTGGCCTAAATGAGTGGCGGCGGGCGTCGTTATGTTTTGCTTCCTTGTGTTGCTGCTGCAGCAGCTGGTTCAATGACCTCAAAAAATGCCAAAGTTCACTTGGTTATGTTTTTATGCTTTTGCATTTTTTTTTCTATGATTGCGCGTAGTTTTTGCTGCACAACACAGGCTCTCTATCTCGCTTTTGCTTCCCTGCTGGATCTGTCATTTTGCTACTGTTGCTGCTGTGCATCTCGCTTTACTCTTGTCATTCACTCATTTAATCACTCTGTGTCCATCACGTGAGTCTTCTTCTTGTTCTATGCGTACGTCGTCATACGCACGTACGTTCGTTCGTCGTGTCACGGCAGCGCAGCGACCTGATTCTTCTCAACTCGTACAGTCGACGGAGATCATTGAACGCCATCATCGAATGTTACGTTTGACAGTCTTATTGGAAGTTTTGTGTATGATTTTATTTTCTCTTTTGCAATTCATTAAAATAGTATTTCATTAAAATAGCATTTTTTACAATAAAAATGATCTCTAAGATGTTATGAGTTTTCGTAACCAGCGAAAACGCCCAAATAAGACGACTACATAATATTGATAAATTTGTATTGCATACTTCACGGTGTATGGAAATTCTAAAAATTGTGTGTTTAATTTTTATTTCATCTTTTTTTTTTGTTAATACCAAAGTAGGAATCAACGACCGGCATTGACACAGGATTATGCCAATGGTTCTCAGACCTGTGTCAACATTGTTATCCAGGTTCGTTCCAAGACTGTGTCAAGTGAGGAATGATACCAATGTTACATGTCTGTTTGTACCAAGGCTTGTGTCCTAAGCTGGGACCAAGGCGTGATTTCCATGCTTGAAACAAAACCAATGACCAAGATTTGCGACAAGTCGTTTAGTTGTACCAACTGAAGTTAGTTGTACCAACTGAAGTTAGTTGTACCAACTGAAGTTAGTTGTACCAACTGAAGTTAGTTGTACCAACTAACTTCATTCGGTTAAATTGAATGGTTTACAAATTTGCTGTCGTAACTGCCATAGTAGCCTATACACATGAAATATTAGTCTATACACACTCCCAATGGTTCTAAATCTATTCTAAATTGTTCTAAAACAGTTCGAAATTAAGTTAAGGAACAAAAACACCAGATATATAAGAGATATCTGTTCGGTGCGAACACCAATAGATATCTACTCGTTGAAGTTACGGGCATAGGTGGTTGAGAGAACCGAATAATTTGGTTGGGCAAAGAGTATTCTGTGTGTGGTATATACTACACTCTTTAGTAATAACCTAAAGAAAAGCAAAAGTTGTAGTCCATCCGTGTAGTTTACGAACAAACATTTTATCAATACCCAGTTCTGTATTTCGAAACGAACGACGTAACGAAAATTTGACGTCAAAATATCATCACACAAATTTTGATTTCATGTTACTTGACTTTTAAAACTTAAAATTTATTTAAAAATGCGTCACTTTCGACTAATAGTCTTTCGCGTCGAAATACCAGAGACCAGAAATAACTATTAATCTTTATTTCCATTTGGTTTTTCACTGAGAGATATTATTCATCAAAAAATAAAAAGGTCTTTGGTTGAGAGATATTATTTATTTCCAAAAATAAAGGTCTTTGGTTGAGACTTTTATTTTAATAAATAAAGGACTTTGGTTGAGAGATACTTTTTGTTTAAAAAAAAATTGTGAGTTATATAAAAAATAATTGTTGGTTTATCACGGATTTATTTAATAAATGTTATTTACTGAGAGTTATACAGGAACCTGCGAAAAGGTTAATCTTTATCTCTGGACTTTGCGAAATACAGAAAAGAGCACTAAATTGGAATTCGATTTTCCTATCAGTTTCAATTCTTACCTCAAATACATTTATTTCAAAAGTGTTCAATAGGCTAAAGGATTTTATTTATAAACAATATCTAAAATATTTTATATACACTATAACACAAAATATAAATACCAAAGTAACTTATGTTTGTAGATTTTTATTTTGATAGTATTGAAGCGTGCATAGTACCTATATCAGCTGATCGCGCACATGTGTTTTTTTTTATCACGATCTGCCTGCCATACACAACATGTGCTCCGCTCCGTCCGTCCGTCCTACGTAGAGCAGCTGTTTTCATTGATATCTATATCTACATAATAATAGTAGACAGCTGAACTGAAAGAGCATTGTAAAAAATAATTCAATCTACAAATAATCACACACAAATACTAACTGAAAAATGCGGGCAAACGAGGCACGACCAAAAATACAATGATACGACTGGAGAAAAAAAGAGAAACAATGTTTGCTTTAATTTAATTAAATTGAAAAAAGTTGGAGTATTTTGCATGTATCTAATTTTTTCCAATAGGAAAATCATTGAAGTTCAAAAAATTAAGAGAATTTGTTATATTTATAGAGAAATTGAAATAAAAGAAGCTACTGTGTTATGAACAAAAAATTGAAAAAGAATCTTTAAGGAAAGTGATGTCAAATTAGGAAGTTGTAATGAATGCATATTTTGATAGTTGGTATAAAGAAATAAGTAGAAATTATGAATGCTATTCATGCCGATTGTGGAATCCCAGGAATCCAATGCGGCGGGAGTAGATTCGATTCACTTTTTCGGAGTAATTATATTATTGAATTCGCTCGAATCAACTACCTTATCGATCCTCCAAAAACACTCCAAAAACAGCTGTCAAAAGTGAAATGTATAAAATGTAACAAAGTGAAATTGATTCAACTTGACTTATTTTTATTTGACAGACGATCGCCATAATGTTGAAAAACGAAACAAAAATTATATAATTTAAGAAGAGTGCGGTTGAAAGGTGATTTAATATCTATGAAGACCAAATCCGTCGCGTTTTCAATATTATAGATATTTTCTTCAAATTCGCGAACTGCTATATATTCTCCCGTCGCAGTAAATCCCAGGGATTCAATTTTAAGCAATTTTCTCGCCGCAATGGATTTCCGGGATTCCATAATCGACATGATGTGTCATTATAAATACAAATCCTACTTAGAATTTTATAAATTTAAAAAAATAATACATTTCTAATTACATTTTTGATTTACCTGAGTTGAAATTTATATCAGGAAGCGATCATTGTCTGATCAGGTACACCCAGAAAAAATTCCCTCAAATCCCATTAAAATTTGTCAATAGGACAGTTATTGATTTGATAGTATACAAAAAATAAATCTTTTCATATAAACTCAATGCCAATGTCATGGTATTTTCTAGTAGAGATGGGCGCGTTCCTGTTTTTGATGGCACGGGCACGCCGGTAGGTGACACGCACGAGCCCGACGAGTAAATTTACAAGCACGCACGAGAAGCACGATAATACACGGGTTTTTAAAAGACACGAAGAAACACGGAAAAACACGAAAAAAGCACGGAATCACATGAAAAACTAGGCAAAACGTGAAAAATAATATCAGAACCCTTTAGATTTTTGATACCAGAATCATTATTAAAAATGTGTTGAATCCATAAGTAAAACTAAAACAACAGATTTTTAAGAAAATGTTAAAATACCACGAAATTTTTATTTTCTGAAGCTGAAAATAAAGGCTTTTTAAATTGGGGTAGAAACTATAAAAAACAAAATCTTTAATGGGCGCGTGCCTGATTTTGGAGGCACGGACATGCACGGGCACGAAAGCAACTAGCACGCACGGAGATTTGCAC
The DNA here is from genome assembly GCA_951804985.1 of Dryomyza anilis. Lineage (NCBI taxonomy): Eukaryota > Metazoa > Arthropoda > Insecta > Diptera > Dryomyzidae > Dryomyza > Dryomyza anilis. The sequence goes on along the minus strand of OX638131.1, from coordinate 8,073,373 downwards.
GCACGAACTCAGATTTTCGGGCGTAACACGAAAAAAGCACGGCACGCACCCATCTCAATTTTCTAGTATTAATATACAATTCGATGTACATTTAAATTCTACTTAAATTGTTTTTGTCAAATTTGAGTCTTATCAAACGAAAACTTGTTTTGTGAACAAAGGTATCTCAATTGCAATGACAAAAAGTCAACGTTTTAAAATATTTGAGATATTTTAAAGTTTTAAAAATGTTGAGAATTTGTATATCTTTTGCATTTGAGTTGTAACATTTATTTATTAGAATATTTTAATAGAATAAAATATTCTAAGAATGATCCCTAATTTCACGTACTGGTCGATTTATTCATGTGTGTGCAAAATAGTGTCGAACAGTGTTATAAAAGGTTGTTAATAAAATTTCGATCATATTATATTAATATCCAATCAATATCCAATCAGGTTTTTTTATTAGTTTGAGATCAGTTTTCATCTTTTTTATGTAGGTTAGATAAGGTTGCCTTACGTGGATCCTGAGTCGATCCTGATCAGTATCATTTCAGGTGGCCTTTGGTTGGGTTGCCTTATCGTATTATGATCAGGAACGGATGCGAAATAAGGCTAACCCCTTAACCAATTTCCACTCGGGTAACTTTGGAAGGAATAGACAAATAATAATAATAGTTTGGCGCCATAATTCTAAAGAACCTAGGCTGACCACTCTCACTATTTGAGCTGTGCGTGTTATATAGATTAATGCCAATTCCGATCTGCATGTGATGATCAGTAGAAGATATATGCACCAAAGTGGGCGGATCACAGGTTAAATAGCTTAAGGGCCGTTTTCACAATGTCCAGTTAAGTGTTTCAATTCCATATATTCTATTGGTAACTCTGAGTTAAAGTGGCAGTCAGTGCTTAACCGAAGATGGTGAAAACGGCTCTAAAATTCAAATTCAAATGAAAGTAAAGTGCACGTTTCGTTTTTGTTTTCATTTACTACAAAGCGCTCGTTGATATTTAAATAAAAATTCTTTACTTCTTTTCCCACACAACTGCATTTATTTGTCGTCGCTCCGTTAATCTTGTTCAGAGCATGAACACATTTTTGGTAGCTCTCATTTGTCTCATTAATTTTTGTTGTTGTTGTGATACTATTTCCATCAGCTGACTGACGGATGATTGCGTTGGCTGCGCGGCGGCGGCGCCTCCTCCAGACATGATTGCGTCGTCGTTATGCCGCTTGAGTGAACGCGATCAGCTGATCTATTGAGTAATTGGAGTTATTTATAACCAAATTTGTTGTAGAATGTTTTTATTTTTTTTATCGTTGTTGTATCGCGAGTGAGTGCGCGATACAGATCAAAAAGATCTATCCGAATGTTTGGATTGTTGTGATGAATGAGAATGGAGTGAAGTGAAATAAAATGACTGAATCAATGAATGAGCACTCATCGCGTGTTTTTAGTTGTACTGCATTCGTTGTGACATACATTTTCAGTTGTGTGCGATCAAATGTCACAACACATACATCACACCAATGACGTGCTGCTTAATTAACTGATTTTGCACGCAGCTAACTTTCAGTTGCATTTTTACGATTTTACGTAGTAATTTTTTTTTTTTATCTTACTCCTCTGCTCATTATTTTTATTAAACGTCAAAGTGATGTCAATCAAATTTTTGCACCTTTCTATTTTTGCCACCACACCGCTAGATCTGAGTACACTGCCTGCGCCGCCTAGAGTTGCCAACGTGCTGCCACACAGCGCAACGTCATTAAATTCGACGAGACAACGACATTCCATAAAAAAAAATTAAATACGTTATAAGTCTACGAAAACAACTGAAACTATTTTTTTTCAGACTTATTTTTCTCGGTCATCGTTCGTCGTTTTGTTGTCTAGCGCATTATTTATAAACCCACAAAGCAAGCGATCCGTTGCAATCTGTTTTGCCGCCAGCGCGCACCGCTGTAATATGGTGGTGCTGCTGCAGCCGCCGCCGAACCAGCTGAAAGCTGTCTTGCCATTCAGCAGCTTTCTCTGTCTGCCTTTGCAACCGATCGACAAACGATCTGTCAGACTGACTATCGTGTCTGCCCGGCTGCGGTGAAAATTGTCTGCAATTGCAATCGCATAAAATTTTTACTGTTTTTTTTTTTTAATAGTTTTGCGCCGACATTCACTCTTTTTTCAAGTTTTTATCTTCGTCGGCGGCGATACAACTTGACCATGATTTGATCTTTTAACCACTAACTGCTGCGAGGAATCAGACACAGATCGAGGTAGATGGCATAAAATATAGCGCGCGGCATTAAGTCATTTGCCCGCGTACTCTGGTGGGAGTTTCGCAAATATTTGTGCCAATTTTTGTTGGGTTTTTTTTGTACTTATTTAAGGTGACCTCAAAATTCTAAGAGTAACAAACAAATATTGGCAATTTCTTTGAATTAATGGTTCCTTAATATAAAATGTTTTATATTTGTAAACTATTATTTTGAATCTTTTTAAAACGCTATAAAGAATTATTTAAATGTTTAAATTCAAAAACTCGAACGATTAACGTTTTGATATCGAGTTATTCCTAATTTTCTATTTCGATTGAGGTATTGGGTTTCAGTTTTTTTCCGTTAACGATACAATTTCTTATTTTATATTTAGAGAATTCAAGAGGTATCACATTGTCATAAATTGTATTGTATTATTTGAAAAAATAACTCTTTTTTATCGAATTATATTATTTCGTTATTTTGATTGACAAATCAGGGATGATTACAAAAAAAAAAAAACAAATCGGAATAATTTTTCCGTCATTTTGAAATACTGGAATTGTTATCCCTAATATTAAATATATACAACAAAACAAACAAAAAAAATAATAATAAATAAAACAAACTAAAAAAAGTTATAAAATGCATGAGACAAATTTATACTAAATACTTCAACTAGAAATAATAACAGTACTTAACACGATTTTTGCGGTGCCCGGACATAACCCCCAATTCGAATTTGGGGATTATGTCCGTGTTGCGATGCGGACATAATCTCCAAAATCGCGCGATTTTTTTTGCCTCTATCTCTATATTCCAATCTTTAAAAATGTGACAGATCATAATTTGGAATTTAAATTTAATTTTTAACATTGTTTGCTACAATGCAAAACTATTTTTGTCTGCATAAATGACAAATTTTAATTGCTAATAAAAACATGGTTTAAATTTTTAGTGAACAAAAAAAAATTTCGGATAAGTTTTTTTAAAATTTTTATTTAAATTTTTTTTATGTTATTTTTTAAATAACATTTTTACACCTTTCATCACCTTTTTGTCGAATTATTTTCTAAACAACATTTTTTTTTGTAAAATTCGTAAAAAAATTTATAAATATTTTGAACAAATTCGTTAATATGACAATTCAAATTCATTGTATTGCATTATTTCGTTCTTCACTATGATGTTCGATAGTACGAATAATTTTATATATATAATGAATGTATTCTTCAATATGTCATTTAATGAACGGTGTATCAATATGATGAATCTGGTAGTTGGTGAAAAATTCATAATATTTAAGAATAAATGCATCATTAATGCATTTTATTCTGTGTACCAATGAATTAAAAAAATGTACTTGATTTACCCCATCAATGTTAAAGTTGCTTCAACTTTGGTTATGCTTCATACTATTGTTTGCCACAAATGAATTTCGGTTAAGGCAAACTACATTTGGTAGATGCAAATAAATATTCGTTGAAACAACTGCACGCCACGCATTTGTTTCTGTGCGTGAATTCATTTGAAATGAATACGTTCAATGCCTTTAGCCTTTATTTACAAAACTAATTAGTTAGTTTATCATTCAACTTGTTTTTTTTTTAATTTCTTGGAATTTTTTTTTTAGTAAAAATGAAAGTTACATTTTTTTCGCATTCAATGGCAACATGATTTGTAGCTGGTTTTTGGCTTCATTCATTAACAACATGCGAACGACGACGATAGCAACAACATCCATCACATGCCATAAAAAATACATATGCAATTTGTATAGCAAAACTATTTTTTATAGCAAGTGTTGTTGAACTTTAGTTGTGCTCATTTTTTTCACACAGCACGTGTAGCGCTTTATTTGGTGATTAAATTATTTTCGTCATTATTATAAGTGGTTAATACTGCTGGGGCTGCTGCTGTCGAACAAACAGTCAACAACAAACAGCTGTTTAGCTGTACAAAAACTTTGCTGCTCTCATCATGTTGCTCAATCGCAGCAGCAAAACCATTGCTGCTGCTACTGCTGTTGGTGCTGAAATTATTTTGTGTTTAATTTTGAACAATTGCTGCTGCTTCTGAGCAGAGCCACTCAAACCAAGCTAGCAATATGAACTAACTGGGTCATGCGATGTTGTTGCTGCTGCTGCTCGTTTAATTCTTTATTGGTTTTTCTCAAACAAACAAAAAAGTACTACTTCTTATTCTTTGTCACTAAATTGTATGCGCGTTGCTACCCTTGCTCAATATTCAAGGGTCTTTTTGTATATTTGTTTTTAGTTCGCTCGCATGTTGTTAAAAATACAACGCGCCACCACAGCCTCGTGTTGCAGCTCAAATTGCAATTTTCTCAATGCAAGTTTTTTTGGTTGCCAATTTTCTCATTTCTGAATTTCTGCTTTATTTTTAATTTATTGTAATTTTTCTTATTTTTATACGCAGTCCATCTATCGTCGAAAACACCCCTTTGCCGCCAACCACCCACCCACAAGGCTTTGTATAAATTCGTTGCTGTTTTGGCTAATTTTAGCAGCACGGAATATGAGCCGTCAATTACAGGGACGGTTGCTTTTTTTATTTTTAATAGAATTTATATTTTGAATATTTAAATTTTAAATAATGATGCCAATCGATAGGTGCTTTAAAAGCAAACAATTGTTGCAAAAAAATTAAGAAATTAGAAAAAATTTAGAATATTCCCTTGCCAAAAGGGCGAATCTTTCCGTTTTTTTGATATAACTCTTTATTGGTGCAAGATAAATTAGTGATGTTGTGGCATTTATTGTTTGTTTTTAAAGCACCTATCGATTGGCATCATTATTTAAAAATATTTTGCCAAACATTTTTCTTGCAAATAACAACGGACAACTTAATATTTAGAAAATAATGATGCAAATCGATAGGTGCTTTGAAAACAAACAATAAATGCATTTACATCACTATTTTATCTTCCACCAATAAAAAATGATAGCAAAAAACGAATATATTTATGTTTTAATCAGGCTATAGCCTCACAAAATCCATATTTATAATTCAGTAAGTTGTCTAAATCCAAAGATATTTTATATACGTTATCATAATTGATGAAAAAACCAAAATAAGAGAAAAAATTAAAAAAAGTCTTATTTTTAAAGCACTTCAAACCTTAAAATTTTATTTCCCAACATTTTTAAAAATGTACATTCGGCTCTTTGGCATGACAGTGACGATATATTTCAAAATCGAAATTCTCTTGGTTCCAGAGAACCACTTGAGTGGAAATTTAGTTCAGGATGATATCATTATTTGATCTGGCTTGCTTGACTTTAATTATCAGGCTTCTTCCACATCAGTAACAAATTCAAAACTTGACGGCTATTTGAAATTGAAGCGTTGGCTGCAATAAGGGCGTCCTTTTGGCTATATTCGCACCGAATTTAACCACTAATGATGTTCTCTATCGATTTCAATAATACAAAATTTTGAGTGGTACCCCTTGGAGGGTCATGGACCACTCCAAGGGGTACCATTAGGCTTTTAATGATATCCCCCCTATCGATTTCCGAAATAAAAATGTTTGGGTCATAAATGCGGTTTTGATTTCGATTTCCATGGACCACTCCAAATGGTACCAAAATGCATCTAATGATGTTCGTTATCGATTTCTGCAATTCATTTTTTTTGGACAGGAGTTTTTGACCCCTTTTTGGAGGTCATGGACCACTCCAAATGGTACCATTCGATTTCCAATGATATCTGATATCGATTTCTGGAATAAAATTTAGGGAAAATTATCATTTCGGGAAAATTTTCATTTCGGGAAAATGTCCATTGGGGGAAATGTCCATTTCGGGGAAGTGTCCATTCGGAAAATGTGCATTTCGGAGAAGTGTCCATTTCGGGGAAATGTCCATTCCGGTGTGATATCATGGACCACTCCAAGGGGTACTATTAAGCTTCTAATCGTTTTCCGAAATAAAAAATTTTGGGTCATAAATGCGGTTTTGATTTCGATTTCCATGGACCACTCCAAATGGTACCAAAACGCATCTAATGATGTCCGCTATCGATTTCCGCAATACATTTTTTTTGACACGAGTTTTTTACCCCTTTTTGGAGGTCAAGGACCACTCCAAATGGTACCATTCGATTTCCAATGATATCTGCTATCGATTTCTGGAATAAAATTTCGGGAAAATTTTCATTTCGGAGAAATGTCTATTTCGGGGAAATGTCCATTCGGGAAAGTGTCCATTTCGGGGAAGTGTCCGTTTCGGCGAAATGTCCGTTCGGCGGAATGGCTTCCTGGCAATGGCCTTCGGGGAAGTGTCCTCCTACGAGTCTTTTTGGAACACTCAAAATTTACTTTCGAATGTTGATATTTAATTATAACTTCTACAATTTTAATACCAAAGCATAAAGATTACTTTTATTTTACAGATACTCGATCATAGTTTCGAAAAAAATTACAATACTGGTCTTATATTTGGGGCGCTAGGATATTGTTCTTAAATGTTTGTTCTCAAAAATTAACTTTTTTTTGTTCTAAAATATTATAACACACTACCTCTCCCTCCCTCCACAATGAACGGTCCCAATTGTTTGTTTATTTTTGCCACTATCTTGTTGCCTGCTGCCACCTACGCCTGACTCAGCAGTGCAACCACAAAAAGCACAGCAGCAGCAGCGGAAACATGTGTTTTCCACCGCATTCAATTTCAATCGCAAGCAACAAAACAAATGTGCCCCTCCTTCCTCATCAACGGCAACATGTTTCTCAGTATGTTGTTTGTTGGTATGTTGCGCACATTTAAATTTAGTCATGTTGTTTGTTGCAGCAATTTTGCTGTTCGTTCGTTTGTTCTGCGCAAAAAGAAGCAAGCAATAAACAAAAAACAGCTGCAAAATGCTGCTTTTAAAGCTTTCGTCATCATCATCTGCATTTGGCGGCTGCATTTGTTTTTGTTGTTATTGCTGTTTGCGTTGTTTTCTTTGTTCGTTGAAATCTTCGGTCGCGTCGTCGTATTTCGTTCGTTCGTTTCTTCATACGTCGCCGCCATTCGTTGTCGAAAATAGTTGCTATTTTTGTTGTAGCCCAGCCCCAAAACAGCTGCGAAAGCATCGCGTCGCTGACTCAGCGACGGCGTTCTCTACTCGTCGTCGTAGTCGCCGCCGCCGCAACCAAAAGTGGACATGTTTGGCGTGGCGCGTAGCACAACACATGTTTTCAGCAAGCATTCAATCACCTATCTCCCCCTACTCCACTTCCTCCTTTAATACTATCTGATGGGGTTACCCTATATACTTTGTATTTATTATGTTTGTTTCTTTGTTTTTGCGCTTGCGAATCATCTGCCAGTTAATAATTAAATTATTATCTCATTTTTCATAAATTCAATTTCATTTCTATGCCACACAAAAGAAAGAACGAAATATAGAAAAACAAACACGTGCTTGCTTATTCTGTGCTTAGTTTTTTGCGGCAAACAAATAAATACGATTCAAGGTAAAAATAATTCAATTTTTAAACAACCCACCATAGTTGATCCAGCTACACTGACAAGTTTTGTGGATTACTATTTTTTTTATCATCCTCGGATTATGTAGGTCTCTACTGTGATTTTGTTTATTTCATAATTTCCACGAAACTTTCTTGCTCTGGTTGACCGGGATCTCGGTAGTATGGGATTTGAGTCAAATTGGTCAGTGATCTCGGAATCTTCGATAAATTTCGGGATTTTCGGAATTTTAACAATTGCTAGTTGATCAGTTCTTATTAGTTTATTTAAATTTTTTTTTATATATCGCGAAAAATTAGGTCTAAAATTCAAAAATCTCGCGGTCAAAAATAGTTTCCATGTCCTTCTTATACATGAAATATGTAAAGGATTTAAAGTTTATTTTGATTTTGCTACTCCCCTATACGAGAAAAGTGAATTTAAAAAAAAAAAAGTACGTTTTTGAATTATAAGGGGGTACTACGTGATCCGGAGGTCACTTTTTTATTATTGTAATTCTAGGGCCAGTATTTTATGTGCCAATTTTATATTTATTTTTTTTTGACTCGCCCACTTTGTTATAATGCAAAAAGCAAAGTTGTGATCTCGGTCGGTTTTCGATTTTCAGTGGACCTCCGGTCGGTTTCAGTGGACCTCCTGAGTCGATTTAGCGATCTTGATTACAGAAAAACTAGAAGAGCTAAATAAATGAATCTCCTAATTTAGATTACTTATATATATACGCTATCTGTCAGTGTGCCTGATCTGTCTATTGTGACCTGGGAACTGACCACTTATTTTCAAATACCTCATATAAAACATACATCTACTGGTGAATTTTACTGTATACGTGCTTAGGGAAATTTTTTGGTCAAATATATATTGACTTCATTCTCAAATACATGAAAATAATGTTTTTCCGCGAAAAGATTTCTGGTTTCCAAAAAAAAAAAAAAAAATCGAAATTCGGTACACCTACCAATTTGTAAATATGGGTATCAAATGAATGGAAATTCTTCAAGATTGAAAGTTTGTACTTATTTTCAGGATTCGTATAACCTGGTGACCAATATACCACTTTGAATGGTAACCACACATGTGTAGGGTATTTATAGTCGGCTTAGATCGATTATAATTTTGATAATCCTAACTATCATAATAACACCTACTATAAAATGTCTCTACTTTAAAATTTCCCTTCCCAACTGGTTATTATTATTTCCCTATTTAGAAGGGCATGACATTTTTTTTACATTTCAAGCGACCCTATAAAATAAACCTATTAAAAACCTATAAATAAAATAAACCTATAAAAACCAAATCACATTTCCACACAATGTTTTCGTAGAAAAAAAAATTCAAAATTCCGTTCCGCACGTAACCTCCGGAATGGAAATTTAGTTCAAGTTGCGATCATTATCGGATCAGGCAGCCAAATTTCAAATCAGGCAATGATCAGGGGTTTTCATCAGTGCCTGATTCAAAACTTGACGCTATTCGAAGTTGCTATCCTGACCAAGTCAGACTTCCTGATCTTACCCTTATTAGGATTATCCCAGTCGACCCTGATCTGTATCATTTCAGGTGGCTTTTGGTAGGGATGCCTTATCGTATTCTGATCAGGCACGGTTGCGAAATAAGACTAACCTTAACCAATTTCCACTCGGACTGTGAAGTCATATTTCCGAATTTTAAATTCGATTCTCACTGTCTCTTTCTGTATTTCGACACTAAAGACTATTAGACAAAAGTGACGTAATTTTAAATAAATTTATAACTTTTAAAAGCCAAGTACCATGAATGAAATCAAAATTTGTGTGACGAAATTTTAACGTCAAATTTTCCTTTCGTCGTTCGTTTCGAAATACAGAAAGTGGGTATCAGATAGTACATCAGATCGTACAATGGTAAATCGGAATCAAAATGTCCGATAGGACGAGCGATAATTTTAACTAAAATTAAATTTTTAAATAAAAAATTAATTTTTTCACAAACAAAAATTTTTTGATTTTTTACTGTGGCTGATTTTGCAGTTTGGATTCTGTACTCAACCTCAAAATAAATGTTATTTAAAGTATGAGTTTTGGTCTAGAGAATTATAATTTATATTGTTTATTATTCAAACGAAAATGCAGTTTATTATGATTAAAAATGTTCAGTGCCGAAATTACGAAATGAAAAAATCATCTGGTATTGACATCCCTGGTCTGAAACACATGATATTTTGGCAAAACAGCTGCTACTTTGGACGCCATCGACTGACTGCTTACCTGCAATAAACAACCAGCCGGCCAAACAAACAACGAATTTGTGCCCCGCCGTAAAATTTATATTAACGGCTAAATCGGTTAGGCATTGGCGTCGCTGCTTATTTGACTTTGTTATTATCTGCGATCGTTTGTTTTGACGTTTTTCTGTTTTTTTTTATAGTTTTCGATATTTGATGTTGAGCATTTTATTTCGGCAAAATTTTAAATAATTTGCAGTACATTTTTTTGGTATGGCAAATAAAAAATGGCTTCAAGGTTTACGATGTGTTTACACTAAAAAGTGCTACAACGCAAAAATAATTTAATATTTTTTTAATGCTTTATAATATTTAGGCCGCCAAATATGTACCGTGTATTTTGCTACCGCTGCTGCTGCGTATATTTTCGATCACGTAGGCTCTGACTACAACAAAAATATCAAAAGCATCTACAAGGCAGCGAAAAAATGCATTCAATGAATTTTTATTCGTTTTTAGTACTTTTTTAAATTTGTTCTTCTAGCAGCAGCAGTTAAAGTGCACTGCGCATGACGCCATCATGACGTCGCTGCGCTGCTGGAAAAACATGTGATTGATTATTGCGCTGAGCGAGTTCTTGTTTGCTGTTGTTGTTGTCAACGTGATTCCTAGAATATGTTATTTACCTGCGTCGTCCGTCGACATGTTGCTGCTGCTGCTTTTACCTGCATTGCTGACATTCTTTAGCGTTCCAAAAATAAAACGCAAACCGCGTGCAGCAAAGCAACATTTTTTACAAATATTTTAGAAGAACAACACAAAAAACAACGTAGCCAACAAGAATCACAGCTGCAGCAGCATGTGTCCGAAGAGCGCTGCTGCTGCTGCGTCGTCATTCAATTCGTTTTGTACCTCGTGTACAGCCACTAAAATGCCGAACAACGCACGACGCTATATTTATAAACACACACAAACATGTTTCTCGACGCCGCATATTTGTATCTGCAACAAAATGCCGACTCTTGTTCATCGTCGTCCGTCGTCAGCTGCTTTTCAATGGAAGCCAGCCACTACGACAGTCAGAGAGAGAGAGAGAGACAGACGCCGGTTCATTCTCACTCACATTCGCTCAGCTGTCTCACTGCTGCTGCCGCTCTTTGCGCTATTGTTTGTTTCATTTTCCATTGTATTCCTTGGCGTTTCCGTTTGCAACACTTTGGCATTTGAAACGCAAAACATCGCGCAGCACATTTATTTTTTTTCGCAGCGAATATTGAAAAAAAAAAAAAAAGTGGCTGCCGCTCGCTGCTGTTGTAGCGGCAGGCAGCGGCGAAAAAAGTACAGTCACCACAAAACGACGACGACGTCGCCGCAGTCCACAACAGTTGTTGTTGTCGCAGCAACGACGCCATGAATTCAACACGAACTCATACTAACGAGAAGCGCCAACAACCACACAACGACCAACGAATGCTGCCAACGAGTCAAAGCAACATCGTGGCGTTCGTTGGCAGCATGTTGATGGTGTGTTTTTTTATATTCATTATTTTTTTGCGGCTGCGTTTTCAACATTGTTTATACGCGTATTTGCGCTGCGTTGTCTGCTGTTGTCGCCGACTGTAAAAGCGCAACATTCGACGATTCGTCCGTCCGTCGATCGACCTCGGCTGGTAGACTTAATAAATTGCAAAAACAACATTAGCAACACGATGCATTGTATTCGTTCTTCGTGCGCTTATTTTGCATTTGTTGGTATTGTCCGTCTGTAGTTGTTGTTGTTAATTTTACTATTTTGTTTTTGTATTTTTTTTTGTTTGTTTACTTGACGCGCGTTGCTACTCGCTCGTTACTGTTTTTGTGGCGGCAATATTTTTGCCGGCGTTGTTTTTGTTATTCGTTACTTTTGCAACTCGCATTTATTTGTTGGTTTTATTTGTTTTTTTCGCAATTTTTATCATCAATTCCTTGATTTGTGTGATGTATTTCATTTCATCGTATTTTTATTTTATATTAGGTACTTTTAAATTGCAAATATTTTTTATGAAAAAATGCTCAATAAAATGAATGCCAACGAATATGATTTTTATTACAGGGTTGCCAAGTATATTACAAATTTATTTTACAAATTAATTAAAAAAAAAAGTTATGTAAGCGGTATCCAGGCGGTATGGGAAAATAACGGCACTTTTTTGTTTTGGGTCCACACGGTACAACCTGCTTGACAGACTTCATTATTTCGCAGCATTCAAGCAGTGCAGGTCGACCATGCATTGGTACAATACACAAAAAAATCTCGCCAAAAGGCACATTTTATGTTTGAAATTTTTCTACATGCGATGTGCACTCGTCAAAAACTACGCTCGAATGAAAAACACACTAAGTTGGATGGGTTTGCGTCCTCACGGTACAACCTGCTTGACAGACCAGCGAAAATGTCAAAAATGTTTGACTTCATCCAATCTGTCGTCAAACGAGTCGTTCGTAGCATCCACACGGTACGATTTTCGTACAACCCAACCAAGTTATACATATCGTCTGGATGCTGCTTTATAGACAAATTTAAAATCCTTAATGTATTTAAAAATTTGGGAAAATGAAATTTATTTAAAAATTTGGGAAAATGCAATTTTTATCATGTTTTTGCAAAAAAAAAAAAAGGTTGCTTCCATTAAAATCAAGCTCCCTTTAACTTTTTAAAGTTAACTTATTTTTTTAAAATCATTTTAAACTAATTACAATTATGTGTTTTGAGAAAAATTGTAAAAAAAATATAACTATTAAATAACAAAAAACCAAAAACTATTAAAACAATCAAAAGTCACGTAAATCGAAAAAGTAAAGTTTGAAAACATAACTAACAAGTTCACGGTAAAAATCTATAAAAAAAATATGGATCAATAACTAAAATAAAATTTAACAAATTGATTTCAGATATCTATTAGAAATGTTCAGACAATATTTTGAATAAAGTTTAAAGAGCTCAAAAAAGTCTTAACGTTAATTGCACTTTTAAAATTTTGTCATTGATAAAAATATTTTATATACAAAAAAATTATTTCTCCCTTATATCAAAAACGAGAGGTGTTTAAAAAAATATATATATATTAAGAAATAATAGAACTAATTTTGGAAAAAAATTGAGCCAAATCAAAATAGCTGTTTTTGCCGAAATTTGAGTTCGAAAACTTTACAATAATTTAATAATTATAAGTCGAATTATAAAAAAAAATTTATGCCAGAATCAACAATTACATTTAATTCTTAGCATAATAGACACCAAAAATATCCATTTAGCAACATTATTGACCTAGATAATGGCTTTTGAAGTTGCCTCTATAAGAAAAAGTTGTGTTTTTTGAAGCAGCATATTTTTGTGAAATTTTCGAATTTAAAAAAAAAAAAAAACTTATATTTTTTTATATATTAAAAGCCATGAACTAAATTTCACGAAAATCGAAGAAAAAAAATTTAAAACGTGGAATTAAATGTGGAATTACCCATATATAAAAATTAGTATCGAAAATAATATAAAATCTGTATTGAAAATCACGAATTGTCAATAAAAACAACGTAACACATAACATCAAAACGACAAAATTCTATATTTAGCATATTTTAATTATTTTTTAATATAGCTTGATGATAGATTTTGTTAACACCGTTCTTTTTTATAAATCTGCGTGTTTTTTGTTGCCTTTAATATATTTTTTAATAATTTGAACTTATCCCGGAATCTCTGTATTTCTTTTCCTAATCTCTTAAAGTCCCGGGATGGTCAAAATATTGGAACACCTATAAAAAATTAAAAAAAATATATATCAAAATTAAGATAAATTAAAATATATATATGAAAATTATAAAAAAAATACAAAGAATGGAAAAATAAAAACATATATAAAAAATAAAAAAATATGAAAAATAAAAAATTTAGAAAAATAAAAAATAAAAATATTGGAAAAATATAAAATAAGAAAATCTAAATTATGAAAACGAAAATTTTGAAAAAATATGGAAAAATAAAATAATTGGAAAATTAAAAGAAGAAAAAAACACATTATAAGAACAAGGCAAGAGAGAATATAGTAAACATAAAAATTAATATGAAAATCAGAAACAAATAATAAGAAAAAATTGTAGTCATTTATGAATTTGGTGAATGACTGAAAAAGTGTTATCAACTGGGGAATCGTATTATGCGAAGACTGCGTTTCATCACTATAATTAACAAATACATAAAACACATACAAAATATGTAAAACATATTAAAATTCAATATTTTCTATAATAATAATAAATTTACTAACATTTTTTTCGAATAATAATTTTCCTTTTCCAAAAGCTATTTACGATAATTTTAAATAAAATTCGTTTCAATGATCAATTTCTCTATTAAACTAAACAAAAAAATTTAAATGTGCATTCTTTAGAATTCATATCAAAACACTAAATTTTTCAAAAAAAAAAAAATAATAATAATAAAATCTCATTTTATCGTTTTCATATCATCCCAGTCTGCCATGTCTCGGAGATCTCAGATGCCTCGAATTTTTATTGAATAACTGCGATGAAAAAGTTTGATCTCGTTGCTTTATTAATTCTTCTTTTTAAAATTTCTCGTACATTCAAATTCATTGACAAGTTACCATATATAAATATTTATCGCATCGATATCGTAATTTTATTTGAAGCAACATCGATTTTGGATCATTTTTTTATTCGATTTCGTTCCAATTTCAAAAAATATCGTACCGAGAAAACTGCTGCAAAATGCATCGATATCTACATGTCAATTAGGTCCAATTTGTCGCTCGATATCGGTACAAGAAAATGTCCGATATCGTGTGAATTCTCCTTCTCGCATTGATCTCATAACGAGTTTGAAACGAATTGCATACTGCTGGGATAGATTATCGAAACCAATCGAGCCTAAATACGATATCGTTTCGATTTAAATACAATACATTTTATAAGAATTATAAATGTATAAATGAAGACAAATATTGTTTGTAATAATGAAAAACAGGAAACAAAATAAAGTAATTAAAACATTGCAATTTTCATATGATAAAATGGTAACTGGTGAAAACATTCATCATATTTGTTTAAATCGATGAAAGTGATGATTTTTTCTGTGCTGAAATGAATTCAATATTTCTGGTGTGATCCCTTTTAAAGATAGCCGACATCTGTAAGACTTTTTGCATATCTTTATTAAAAGATTTTTAACCAAGTAAATTTACAAAATTTTTAAAAAGTGGTATAAAGTTTGTCAATATGGCAACCCTTTTTTCCATGTCACTTTTTTTAGCTTTTGTAGTTTCTGTGAATAGCAGCAACAGAAACCACTTGACGTTGGCCAGGCTTCGTTTGGCGCAATCCAAAATCGTTTAAAATGCAGCGTGCCTCAACACATTGCCGCCACATTCCTTTCGCAGATGCCAACAACAGCTGGCTGTAACAGCAATTCGCTGCTGCTGTTGTTAATGATGATGGCGTCTCATGCAGCATCCCGATTTTCGCGGTAATCTGCGCAAGGAACATGCGGTTCTCATTGGGAGGAGGGTGGCTCTGTCTGTCAGTTGTGCTGTGTTGCATTGCATCTGTTGAATGTGCGTTGCACATGATTTAAATCTAATTGGCATTTTGTAGCGCATATATTTTTTCCAATTAGATTTGCATCTTGATGATGACAACAACGAGCAATAATTTTTTTCTGCTGCAGCTGATTATTCTGTTGTTCTCATGCATGCTGCTGCAGCTTTATTCATTCATTCATACTTCGAGCAACATGTTGTCATCTCCCTGCTGCTGCTGCCGCCTGTCTGCTGCCCCCAAAAGCAACTGTATTCAATTGACCAACAATGCAATCGAGTGCATGAGCAATAGTGGCGGGTGAAAAGGAGCAACACGCAATAATGTCGTCGACCAACTTTGGAATGCGGTTTGTGTGCTTCGCCTGCTCGCTCTGCTCCTCTCGCTGCCACTGGCTCCACCGATTTCAGTTGATTGTTCGACCAATAGATGGTGCTCATGCATTTGGCGCTATATGTTGCTGCTATACGGCTGCCTGCTGCCCACACAAAGTCGTCGTCATATTGCTGTTTGCATTTTATTAGTTGCAATTTTTTGTTATTATTTTTTCTTATTAAAAAAAAACTAACGTTTGACCGCATATTTTTGCAACATTTCTAACAGTAATTTTTATGTCTTGTTGTTGCTCATTCGACAGACTTACATTGCATTCCCATGCATTGCTGTTGAATTTGTAGCAGACGTCATTTGTTTGTTATTGCCTTTTTTTTTATTTGTACCACCAACACAAATTTTATGTCAACGAATTTTTTCTTCTTTGTTTGAGTTGTTTTTATTTTCTATTTAAATTTTGCGTCTGCGTATATTTTATACGATTTTTGCGGCGCAGTAAAAACGTGGGTGGTATATTTTTTATTTTTTATTCAGAAAATATAGCTGTGTTTTAGGTAATGTAGTTATTGCAACCTATAACAATTGAAGCAAATGAATTACTATTTTTTATTTCTTTTTTCATTCAAATTTTTTATGTTTTAAAATATATATTTATTTAATAATTTTTTATTTATACTTTTTAATAGTTAGTGTTAATATTTATAATAGTTAATATTGTTGATTTAATTTTTGTTTTAAAAATATTTTAAATTTTTTTACAGAAAAATAGTTGTGATTTTAGTAATGTTCAAAATTACATCCTATAACAACTCAATATTTTATTTTTTTTTTGTTTATATATATTTTTTTATAATTTTCTTTTTAATTTTTTTTTTTCAAAGTATCCGAGACAAAATTTTTGGAATTTTTCTGGAATATTTCGGGCATATTTCCGGCAAACGAACAGATAAATAGAATATTTTGGAAACACCCAGACAAAATTTTTGGCAGAGTCCAAATAGTTTTGAAACATTTTTTTTGACTGACAAAGGAGTAGTTTGTATCAAAAGCTGTCTGTTTTCTGCCCGTTCCCCAAATAAGGCGTGAATCTGCCATAAAAATTCCACAAACAATTACAACCTGCTATACACTTCCCAAAATATTCAATTTATCTGTGCGTTTGCCGGAAATATTCCCAAAATAATCCAGAAAAATTACAAACATTTTTGTCTCGGAAGTGTATAGCAGGTTGTAAGTTTTTGTGGAATTTTTATGGCAGATTCAAGCCATATTTGGGGAACGGGCAGAAAACAGACAGCTTTTGATGAAAACTCCACCTTTGTCTGTTTGAAGTATGTGGAGAAAACTTTTCTGTACTGCCTCTCGACTCTGCCAAAAATTTTGTCTGGGGTCCCGAGACAAAATTTTTGGCATTTTTCTGGAATATTTTTTTAATAAAAAACATTTTTTTAAACATATTAGCTTCTTTGTTCTAAATAAAAAGGCACAACATCCATTCGCGTATAATTTCCATTTGCATCGTCCTTTTAACTTAAAACACCGTAATTAAAAAAAAAATGAAATAACGGAATTAGGTAATCGATCATGTTGGCTGCAATCAAGTTATGTAAGCTGGAAACAATATGTTTACTGCAACATTGTATTTTTACTGCAAACATAATGTGTCTACTACAAACATAAGGTGTTTACTACAAACAAAATATGTTAACTACAAACATAATATGTTTACTGCATCCATAATATAGTAGCTGTAAACAAAACATGTTTGCTGTAAACAAAATATGTTTACTGCAAACTTGACTGTAATATTATTGAAAGAGATATACGGTATCTCGTATTGTAGAGTACTTCGTCAATGCAATCAAGTTCCGTTGATACACGTTTCAGTGTATTTTCGATCACAAAAATAATTTCGGAAACACTTTCATATCAATTTTCAAATAATTTTAATATCAATCGTGTGATTGCCCAATTTTGGTATGAAAAATTAGGCAATCACACGATTGATATTAAAATAGTTTTGAAAATTGATTCAAAAGTTCATTGTTTATTCAATCGTGTTATTCAGGCTTAAGAATATTTATGAGAAACTGTTAACTTTAGAATCGAATATGAATTTCACATAAATGTGTATCTATTTGAAATTTCTACGTGTTTTACACATTAATTTTAAACTTGTTAATATTTATATTGTATTTTTAATTTATTGCATACTTTCATTTAATTTAAATTTTTTACAAAGATCGAAAAAAAGTACTATTAATGCACTTTAATTTGGTTCGTTATACTCACTCGTTAAACTCGACCTGTCTACTCGTTACTCGTTGTTATTTCAATATTCATCAACTTCACCGCCATTTTTCTTTATGCTTTGTTGGCGCGAATTTTATGAAATGAGAAACAAGAACAATATACAAAAAAAAATATATTTATATCAGTTGTCAACATCATTAAATGGAGGCTTTTGTTGTTGTTATTATTAAGTACAACAATTTTTCGCTTTGCTGCATTTTCTGTCGACGACGACGACTGATGTTGGCCTCAAAACATCAGCAACACAACAAACGAACGAACGACGACGAACAGCAGGTAAAATGCAAACAACTGCAACATATGCTTGTTGTTGGTATTGACAAGAGTTTCATTTGCGATTTTCCCGCCTTTAAACTGCAGTTTATGTTGTTGTTGTTTTATATGTAGACATGTCAGCAATCACAACAACAACAGCAGCAGCAGTCGCACCATAATTGGTCTCGTCGACGACGACTCACATGCCATGGGGTGGTTGTTGCTGCTGCTGCGGAGGCTACATATGGGGCGATCGTCGGTTCGCAGGGGCAGAGTGACGTAACTTTGCCCACTTCAGACGCGACAATTGCAGCAGCATTTATTGTTGTTGTTGCTGTTTGTATTTGTTGTTGTTGTCGTTGTTGTTTTTATTGTTGTTGTCGCAACATAGTCGCTGCCCGTTGTCTAGAGTTGAAAGAACCCGTGTCCTTCACAGCAAACACTCCGCAAGCTAGTCGCCCCCTCGCCTATAGCTTCTCCTCCTAGTTTGTAAAGCACGACAATATTGCGTCGATTTTTTTTGTTTGTGTTGACACAGCATCGACTGCGGTTGTTGTAGCAGCGCCGTTGGTGTCTACTGCAAGACAGTGCCAACAATGCAAATTGCGCAAAGCACAGCTAAATTATTAAAAAAAAAAACATCTATCGAGACGCCAGTGCTGCTGCTTTATAACTTAATCGGTATATTTTACAACGTTTGTAGTCATTTTTAACACGTTTTTAGTTTTTAATACGTTTTTACTACCCTCTGTAGTCATTTTTACAACGTTTTTAGTTTTTAATACGTTTTTTTACTACCTTTTGTAGTCATTTATACTACGTTTATAGTCAGTTATAGTACGTACGTAGTCTTTTTTTAAACTACATATCTGGAACATTTTACAACGTTTGTAGTATGTTTTACTTCGTTTGTACTAATTTTAAAAACGATTTTTTTCTATTTTTAGTGATGTTTGCTTTACAACGTTTGTTGTATTTATTTTACTACGTTTGTCATAATTATTTCTGTATTCTTTTGACTACCGTTGTAGTATTTTTTGATAGGATTTTTTTTATCAAAGTTTTTTTCTTACCAACGATGCCGTCTTTATTTTGGTTTTGAACAAATTTTGAAAATTCCTTTTTCTTTTTCATTGCAGGCCGCCATCTTGCAACAGACGTCGCAATACATCTGCGAGTTGGAGGACCAAAAGACGCAGCTGCTCGCACAAAACAGCCAACTAAAGCGTCAACTGGGTCAACATGAGGTTTCGAGCGGAGGCGGCACCGATACCGCCGCAGTCCCCGACACGCTCACGACCAGCGGTGGAGTCGCCATCAAGAAACGCAAACTCACTGACAACGTCATCAACATGCAAACGATCAGCGATTCGTCGGACGAAGGACTTGGCTCAATGTCGCCCGAACCAATGACGCTGCTGCATGCGAATAGTGCCGCTGCCAATGGCAAACCGAATTCTGCAAGCGCCGCAGCGGCGCTTATAGCGCATAATGCCACCAAAGAGCTGATTGAACTGAAAAAGCTGCTGGAAAAAGAACGACTTGAACGCAATATGCTCGAGGATCAGTTGAATCACATTAAGCAAGAACAAGAATTCACTTATGTAACGACGCCGCAGATGCCACAAAGTCACCAACAACATCATCAGCAGCAGCACCATCAGCAACAACAGCATCACCACCAACAACAACACCAGTTGGAGTTGGAACAACAACAGTTGGAACAGCAACAGCTCGATCAACACCATCTACAGCAGCAGCAGCAACAACACCAACAATCGCATCCGCTACATCTCACCGATTATGGCAGTTTATCACGCCACGAAGTCATCGAACACACAGACAATATTATGCGCGACGATGAGCTGCCCATGGTGGGCAACGAAACCTATGTTGAAATCGACGGATCCGTTGTTGTTTGCTCCTCAATTGAGGAACTCGTTGACAGCGAAACTGCGGGTGCCGCCGACATTATCACCGAAGACCATCAGCTGCAGGATGAGGTGTTGCTCTCGTCGCACTCATCGACGGAGTCCGAGCAGGAGGTGGCGGTCAATGCCATTGCCAAGGTCTATGCGGAGGGCGGCTCGCCGGCGAGCGCCGTGCTGCAACCCATACTGCAGGCGGCCATTAAGGCGACACCAAAAGTAGAAGTTGAGCGCATCATAGAATCGGTTAGCAGCGGCATCAATGTCGGCGGTCTCATTAAAGTGAAAACGGAAAAAATTGAGCAGCCAACAAGCGGCCTGACACGATCGCGTCAAAATCTCGAAACCATTGTCGAGGCCATTCGACACCTAGAGGGTGATCATTTGTTTGGCGATGTTGCAGAGCAACATAAGCAGCAGCAGCAACAACAACAATTGCTGCAGTTGAAGGAGGAGCCGTTAGCGTTGACCACAACAACAAACGTGACAGCCATGGTACAAGGCGCGACAGGCGGTAAACGCAACACATTGGCTGAGCTGCGTCCATATCTACAGCTAAAGCCAGGCGGCGGTGTTGTTAGCGTCGCCGGCAACAAACAAATGACCATAACGGTGACCAGCAGTAGCGGCGGCAACAGCAGTCAGGGCGCAGCGCAGGCGGCAGCAATTGCGAATAGTAGCAACAACAGCAGCAGCAGCAAAAATAGTCAGCTGCAAAAAGAGTCAAGTCATATTGCCACGCCCACCGCCATACTAAAAGTGCAAACGAGTTGCGCCAACAACGGCGGCAACAACACAACGTCAGCAACCGCGCAGCAAATAACAATAATTTCGACGGCGCTAAAACAATGTCGGCCGGGTGTTATTGTGGCCAAGCAACTGTCTTGATTTGGTGCAGCAGCAAAAATTGTTGAGCAACAACAACAACCAAAACAAGGTTCTTTTATTAATATAAGCGATAGCAACAACATTGAAGCGGCAACAACAACAATGGATGCCGCTGAATTTGAGTTGTTGTCTATTAAAGACTTGCAGCAGCTGCTGGTTGCTGAAAATAGCAGCAGCAACACTAAAAACAAGAGCAGCAGTGGCAGCAACAAACAACAACAACAAGAAGAGCAGCAGTCGAGAGCGGCGCCGCCTAAATACAACTTCAATAAAAATGCTAATAAATTAAGTAAAAATAATATTAAAAATAATTACAATAATAATAATGATAAAAACAACAGCAGTAATAATGTAAATAATAGCAGCAAAAATGCGGCTACTATTTTAGCTGCTGCTGCCAATGCTACCACAGCTACTACTATTTCTACTACAACTACTACGCATAAGAAATGTTTAAATATTAAAATTAAACAGCAACCACAACAACAAAACCAACAACAATATAATATTAGCCCTAAGTTAAGTACTATAAATATTAAAAATAATATTAAACACATTAATAATATAAATAAAAATAATGTTATTCAAAAAAAGCAGGCAAATCTAACATTTAATACTATTTCTACTACTACTATTGTGACTAAATTAAATAGTGGCGAGTGCGCGTCAAAAGCGCAGCAGAAATTCCACAAAAAACAAGTTTAAGGCGAGCTGCTAAAAGGGAAGGCTAAAAGGTAAAATGCATTTTTATCTTTACTACGACCATTTTTTGACTATCGCCCCTATTATAAGGTTAAACAAAACGAATTCGTCCAAAATCGTCAGTTTCACTTTGTCATTTTGTGTCATATTTGTCTTCTTTACATTGTGATTGCGAAGCAGAAACTGTCCAAAATTAAAATGTTCATTATCTATGTCAAAAAAAAAAAAATCAAAATGCCAACATGTTTTTCAAATCTTTGCCATGTCGAAAATCAACAAATTTGATTAATTTTCGAACATGAAAATGACACAAAATGACAGTGAAAACCAAGCATAATGCCAGTGACATAATTTTTTTATAATTTTTTTCTTATTTTTCTCATTTTTGATTTATTTAAAAAAAAAAAAATTCTGTCACTGGACATTTTTTCGTTTTTTGACGAATTCGTTTTCGTACTTAGGGTTGTGTTACACTAGATCCTTTTAAAGCCCAAATTATAGAAAAATATTTTTTTATAATTTACTATGTTGTATATTCGTCGTTGTAGCAGTAAAAGTCAACAACTACATTTCAATAATTTCAATAATAGGTTTACGAAAATTTTAATATATCTGACAATTTCTGAGCTATGATATTAATATTGGCACTCATTAATTAGAATATGTTTATCTTTCGAATGGCATTCCGAGTTTTGAAGTGGATCAACTGGTTTTTATAATATTAAGCAATAAACTTAAAAAATAAGTTGTGGAAAAAAATGTAAATGGTGACTTTTACTTCTACAACGACGTTATGTTAAATTTAACATAAACAAATCTATTTTCTTTAAAATCTGCTCAAATTCGAAATAGTGTAACAGATCTAGAGAATTTATAATTTTTTGTGCAGGCGATGAATAAAAAAAAAACAAACAATTTTAAAGCACAATTAAAGAAGAATGAGAGTTTTTGGAAATTTTTAATTTTGTTTTAGCTTTTATAAGGATTTTGAATTATTAATTATTGAAAAAAACAGTAAATAAAATTAATTTTCATTGAGAAATTGACTAAAGAGCTAAAATGCATTTCGATCTTTTCTACTACCTTTTTTTTTTATTATAACTAGGGCTATGTTATACTACACGTTATTTGAGCAAAGATTTAAAGCAATGTTTAATATTTATTATTTTTCTATATTAAAACTGTAGTGTTTAATGTTTAAAAATTAAACAAAATAAAACCTTACTCTAAGATCAGCTCAAAATTGAGATAGTGTAACAGTGACCTTGAAAAACTACTAAAGCACTTAAAAAAAAGGTCACAGATTGTGGCAATAAATTTTAATTTTGCTTTTAAAAGGTTTTTGAACGCTTAATTATTGAAAAAAAGTATAAAAAATAACTAATTGCGAAAGTTTACAATTTACGGTTGCGTTTATTTTCATTCAAAAGAGAGAGAGATAGAGCGAGATAGCGATTATGCCGCAAATGAACACTGCACATTTGCGTTAACAGCGTTGCATTTTGTGAAGCGTTGCATTAATGAATTTTAAAAGACTTGATGCAGAAAAAAAGTAGTAGAAAAAATACGTGCAACATATTCTGACTTTACTAGCTAAATTGCAAAAAAAAAACAAAATAAATAAAAAATAAATAAGAATTTATTAAAAAATAATAAAAATTTATTAAAAAATAATGAAAATTTATTGAAAAATAATAAAAATTTATTAAAAAATAATAAAAATTTATTAAATAAAAAAATAACTAAAATTTATATTAAAAAAAGCGAAAAAACACTAAAATTGTTATACAACGCAAACAACACATAGCAATAATTTTAGTCAATACATAAAACAGCATTCAAAATGCATAGTTGCAGCTTATAAAATAAAAAATAACAAAAAAAAAACAAGAAATTAAATTTTGAAAATTTGTATGGCAAAAATGCGCAAAAACACTAGCATAATTTTAGGCAAAATGCACTGGTGTCTATTATAACCATAAAAAATACACCACCCACACAAACCAAAACCCTTTTTACCCCAGCTATACGTTTAGATATTTTGGTTAAAGCGCATTTTTACATACAACTATTTTATTTTTAAACGCTATTGCATTAAGTTTCAACCTTATTATAAAAAAAAAATTAAAAATAAAAAAAATACTGAAATATACAAAATATTTTTAAAAGTACAAAAATAGGCATAAAAATAAAACAAGTTTTGTTTACTTTACAATAATTTTAAAACATACATAAATCAATTTTGCAAAATTATTTTTTTTATCACTTAATATTATTTATATTGTTTTTTGTTATACCTACGTTTTTTTATTATTTATTCTTATATTTTTCTATTTTTTACTTTGAATATATTTTTTAAAAAACCACTTTAGTTGCTAAGAACTCCAAACCATCGCATTAGCTGGCAACGCCTGCCTGCTGTCCTTATTACATACATTTCTAACAATAAATTTAAAAATATGCTAAAGAAAACTTATTTTATTTGTAAATAAAAATGTAATAAATTCCAAAATTAGCTCGACTAGAAAGCATCATAAAAAGTTGTGTTAAAATTAAACGAATCAAATACAGTTTTGCTATAATTTAAATTTTAAGTTAAAAGAATTAAAAAAAAATATTTTTCAAATAAAAATTATATACACATGAGAACAAATATTGCTTACATTTATTTAAAATCAAATATTTTAATTTCAATTATAAAAAAAGATCATTTTGAAAGAAACTTTTTTATATTGAAATAAAATAATAAACTTAATATTGACAAAAACATCAAATATTATGATTAAAAATTTCTGTTTTAATTTTTAAAAATTAGATTTCCGATTAGAAAATCTCTGTATTATAAAAAAAATGTGAAAAAAAAACAATCGGTCAAACAAAAATAAAATAAAGTCGACTTTAAATATTTTTAAAATCGAATTTATTACGTTTATTGGTTAGACTAAATAATTAAAAATTTGAAAACTGTAATTTATAAAATTTAACAATGACAATAATTTGATGCTTAAGTTTTGCTAATTTAAATTTTGCACAATTTTTTTGATTTTAGAAACTATGACATAAAATTGTTGATATTTTCTAAAGGCATAAAAATTAAATTTGCCCAACAAGTTAATGTAACTATTTTATTTATGTTTAATTTTATTATTTTAAAAATTAACAATTTAAAAACAAAAAATCTATAGCAGGCACAAAAAAATTCAAATTACAACTTTTTATTTTTTTCGAATTCTAATTTCTGTGAAATTGTCTCGCATAATAAGTGTGTATTATGTAGCTTCAATTAAAGCAAACACAAAAAAAAAACATTTAATAAGAAATAAATTACTTATAAAGTTTATTTTAGTTTTTTGTTCAAATCTACTACAATTCTGGCCATGAAAACGCGTTATAATTCCTAGACTGTTTTTTTTGTTTCCTCTTTTTATAAGTTTAATCATTTTTTTTAGTATAAATGCGCAAAAATATTATTATAATCAACTGTACATAGGCCTAATAAGTTTTAATTTTTATTAAAAAAAAAAAAGAAAAATCGAAAAAAATTATATAAATATTGTTGGTGTGTTTTCAGCATTTTAAAACTATTTAAGCAAATTACTTTTTATTATAATTATTAAAAATTATTATTTTGTCAAGGTTTTTGTGCATTTGTGCAGCAGCGGCTTCTTTGCTGAAGTTCTACATATTACATGTATTTTTAATATGTAACTAACTTCTTCTTCTTATACATTAAGCATATATTACAAAATAAAGAAAATAATAAATTAAATTTAATAATGCTGTATTTATTCCTAAATCATTTTCTTGCTATCATATTTTTTACATTTACTTAGCTTATAAAAACCCTAAATATTATAATACACATAATTAATATAAGCAAATACAACATATAAAATAAACCACTTACTTATTTTTTGAAAAAAAATTTCATTAAAACGCTGAAAATATTTTTATTTTTAAATTAGTAAAAAAAAAACGAAAAAAAAATTATATAAAACAACTTGAAAAAGTTTTAACTAAACAGTTTGAAAAAGTTTAACTAAATTGTATGCATAACAAAAAACTATATATATAATATATATTCAATTATACTTTATTCATAGATATCATATATTAAAAAAAAAAACAAAACGTCGAATATGGTGAATAAAATAAAAATAAATGTTTTTCTTTATCGTTTACAAAATATAATTTTGATGTGTTTTTATTTTTTTAGCACTTAATTTATTAAATTAAATACGCTTTAAAATTTTAGTTTATAAAACAATTATTACATGAGCCACATTCCACACCAAATCGATCAAAAAAAAAGTCATGTTTGAGATTTTACCTCTTTGATTTGAATGAAATTTGGGCGCTTATAAATGATATCGTGTTATTTATAGATTTTTCAGAATTGACTCCATTTTATTAGCTTTAAAACCATAACTTGACGAAGTTTCAAGCATTTCTTGTTGAAGAAATATTTTTATTTGAACTTTGAATCACGGCAACTCTAATCGAATAAAAGAAAAATTGGGCCATCTCGATATCCTTTATCAGTTGCTCAAATTTCATTGAAATCGAAGTGGGTGACAGTGTTGCTTTTTAAAAAATAATAATGTAAAAGTCACATAAAATTTCATACTTTTAAACGAAAACGTACTACAAAATTAACAAAAAAAAAGTACTGCAAATTATTTCGTACTTTCTAAATACAAATATACTCCAAACGTATGCAACCCTGGAGGGTGAGCTCTTAGTGTGAATATTGCTCACGAATTTTGTATTATTCGAATATTTTTAAAACTATTTACTCGCTAAAATCAACATCACAACTGATCATGTCATATTTAGATCATGTCATATTTTTTATTTGCATTTTAAGATTGTAAAATTTCGTAGCAAAAAAAAATGTGTAGTAGAAATAAAACATACCAACTTCAGTTTGATAATATTTTTTTCTACATTAAATATCGTTAAGTATTATAAAAACCAGTTGATAAGTTTTGAAAAAGAAAATGCCATTTAATGGACTGACAAACATTTGTTTATTAATCAATTAGAATATGGTTCTGATTAATCAAAGATTGTCGTAAATATAAATTATTGAAATTTTATAAAATATATGTCTACAACGACGTTATAATTTCACAAATGTGGCTATTTTGTGTTAAGTGATCTGTTCTAAAAATTTAAAAGGGACACTAAAATAAATGCTTTTGTGTTTTGTAACCAAAATAATAAAAAAAAATTGAAAAAGTTTACAATCTTAAAGCAATTAAAGAAAGAAGAAATTAGTGTATTAACATTTAATACATATAAGTTTTTGTTTCTTAGGTTTTAAATACATTTGTATTATTTTGACTTGATTTTACTATTAAAAAAATCTACATATTGTCGAAACGTATTTCAGTTGCCTTTCATTAATTTTGATACAGTGTTTGTTTTGATGTATTAGTAATATATAATATAATTATATTATATTACAATTTATTTTAAATTAGTTTTTTTTACAATTTTTTTATTACATTTTTTATTATATATTATAATTACATATTATAATTAGATTTTTTCATTTAAATTTTTGTATACATTTTATTTTTTACTACTTTTTATATTTCAGTACCATTAACCATTTTTCTGCCATTTATTTTGTATGATCTTTTTCAATTAAATTTTCTAGACCCATCAGCAATCGTATACGTACATGTATTTACATAAAATTATAGTAAATTTGCGCTAAATCATATTTCAGATACTTATATTAAAAATAAGAAAACGTTCGAAGTTACAAGCATTCTTAAAAAAAAATACTATAAACCATTAAAATATGTATATTATAGAGACGAACATATTTCAAACTCGCCGGGGAGCTGTGTAGACAAATTGTAGAACCTTCGAAGATTTACACCAACTTGTACACTATGTTCGTCTCCCTTTCTTTATACTCAAATTAAGCATATAGCAAAATATTATAACAAGGTGTTCAAATAATGATAAAGAAATATATATGATTATTAAAAATATATATATATATATACACTCATACTAACAGAATTATTATTTTATTTAAATATATAAAATTACATTAATATAATTATCTTCTACATACATTTAGTAATACTACAAGAACATTCATAATTTAAACATAACGAAAATTATTTGTCATGAATTAGCTAGAAATGTATTTAGTAAAATAATCCATAAATATAACCGATAATAAAAAAATGACATAAAAAAATATTAAAATTGCTTTGAGGCTTCTTCAATATTGCTACAAAATACAGACACACACAACACACATCAAATACCAAATAATAATACCGAACTCGAAACAGCTAATATTTATTGTATCCTAACATAAATTATGACAACTTATAAGACTTTTGTGAGAACGGCTGACAAAACCGAAAATAAAATAATTCACATAATAAATTAAATAAAATTTAAAACCTGTATGAAAAAAAAATCACTAACAGTTATGTTGCGATTAATCATCGAATGTGCGTTTCGGTGATTTGAGAGCTGCCACGCCCACAAAAAATGTACGTATTTAAAAAGAAATTAATTTAACCAAAAACCACATGAAGAAGACAACAAAAAAGACTGCAACGCAGAATTGATAAATCATAATTGCAAAAAAATATACGCAAATTAGTTTAAATTAATTACGCTACATTTTTAATTTAATAATTTATTTTGAACATACTATATTATTATTTGAATTGAAAGTGCTGTAAACCTCATTAACAAATTTAAAATTTTCAATAAACTTCATAATATTAAAGATTTCATATCGATGATCAAGTATTTTGGTGTCCATTGATTTTATTATCTTTCTAATCGTAATTTAAACTTTTAATTGTATCAAATACTATTGATTTTCAAACCTCTACAACTTTATTATAATTGTTATTATGACGTGTTCATAACAATTAATTTACAACTGCAACTAAGGAATATTAAAAAAAAAATCAGAAATGAATTTTGTAAATATTTTGAAGCAATATTTTCAAATGGCATTTCAACTTTTAAATTTTTTTAATACTTTTAATTTATTTTTGATAAATACAAATATATATATTCCAATTCAATTAATATATATTTCTATTTTTATTAAAAATATTTTGCCCTATTTGTACATTAAAAAAAAAACAGAATCGTATAACAGCAAACAACGTGAAAACTTCATTATATATAAATTAAAAATAAATAAAAATATATTCAATATACAAAAAAAGCAAAGCGTTAATTAATTACGTTGGATTCTAACTCAAATATTATTGCAAAAATAAAATAAAAAAATTATGTAAAATTAAAAAAAAAAAACAACAACAACAAGAAATTAAAAACTTATTAAAAATAATTATACATACAACAAAAACATATACAATACAAACTTAAATAAAATGTTTATTTAAAAATTGTTTATTAATAAAAATATATTAATTTAAGACGAAACAAATGCATTTTTATTTAGTTTTTATAGAAAATATAGTCCAAATTAATACTATTCTCTTAAAGAAAAGTTATATTTATTATCTACTAAATAGATATTTTCGAAAACCCTTGTTTAAATAAATGTTGTCGTTCAATATCACTTTATGCCATCTTTTTGAAGTAAAGAATTGCAATTCTGTTCTAAAATAAAAAGTATTAAAATATACTATTTTGTCTGTACATTGGCAACACTCTTCCGATTCATATCAAACTCCATTGTGAATCTTGTTATTGTGAATAATTTCATTGTAAGAAAACATTTTAACAGCTGAAAAAGACGGAATTAATAACAAAATTAATCACAGCAATTAAAAAGACATTATTTTCATGTAAGTCTATTTATTAGCAATAATTGTCATTGCTTAATTTGTTATTGGTTTAGTGGTACCATGGATAAAGTGCCTGAGCCCTCATTTGGTATGGGCTCGAAATCTGCTGCTGCATCAAGCTCTAAAATCAACATAGATGATGAGGTTGACGATGATGATGGCTTATTGATCAAATTAGAAGCAACAGAATTCCTAGACACAAATACTGACAATACGCAAATTAATTACGCACTCGAGGAGCATAGTTTTGACAATGATGAAATGTGCGAGGAGAATGATGATGAATTTGTTTTGAGCACTACAAAGCCAAAGGGAACGCGTAAAAATATTGCCAAACACCAAAAAATTAGACTTGTCGAACTAATGCAAGCGTATCCTAGTTTGCGAAAAGGCGAAAGGTGCAGATCTTCAGCAGAGACCTGGAAACGAATTGCTGATGAATTAAATGCAATCGATGGATCCGTTAAAACTTGGTCGGCATGGAGGCAGGTAAATAAAATCGATTAGTTATAGTTTATGGTACTTTTTCAATTTACTGTTTAAATTTTTTTTTTTTTAGAACTATCACTTATTCATCAGTATTTTTATTTGACTGTCTTTTTTCTATAGCATTAGTCAAATTTTATATAAGTCTCTTTACTAAATGCCACTTTAGGGTTTTTATACTATTGGTTATCTCTCTTTATACACCTAATCCTGTGTTTACACGATACATACGCTTCAGAGAATATCGTATAATATAAGGACCATGTCAAAAAGACAGATTGGTCCAACAATCTTAAAGGGCCTACAGAAATTAATAATTCAGTAAACACACATTTTCTTCTTTAGTATACCTTGTTCATTTTAAATTCAAAATATATATATATATATATTATTTTTTTTTTTTTTTTAAAGGAACCGTGTAAAAACATGTTTGTGGATCGTGTTTTTTCAAAATCGTTTAAATACTAATGTTGCAAGAGTAAATTTTTCACTTCGTAAATTCTATAGTTACAGCATCACGTATAAACCGCTGAACCGATTTAATTATAATTTTACACAAGGATACTATGAAGTCCGAAGGGTGCCATATGCTATATATGGCTGGGAATCCGAAATAAATCAAAAAATAAAACAAAGTAAATAAACAATGGAAAAAGTAAAATAAAAGCCTCATTGCGATATAATTACACGTATTTTATGTTTTGTATATGGTCAAGAATTACCACATATCTCTTTCGTTTCTAAAAATAAGAAAAAACACGTCGCGCATCCCAGTTACAAAATGCTAGTCTTACTACAGAACTTTTTACTATAGACTCAAGACAGTTTAGAAACATTTTAACAAAAGATTTCAAGCAGACACAGACGGAGTTTGTATCAAAAGCTTTCTGTTTTTTTTTGTCCATTCTCAAAATATGACGGAAATTTACATATTCCATAAAATTTATTAATCTGACATATACGCTTTCCACTATCATTTATATGTGATTCCCAAAAATATTCCCGAAAAAAGTCAGACATTTTGTCTCGGGTATTTTCACCAATATATGAATTTTAATGATATATTCTTTCTTTAATATAGCACTGGGCATATTGGAAATCAGATGTATTACGAAAAAAAGCCAATAGTTCAGCAACACTTAAAGCACACGACCTTCAAGTTCTTCGCATTGTCGATTCAGCTGCGATTCAGTTGACGAATACGAATTTACCACATAATCATAATGAATTTAATGATTACCAAGCAGATTTAAATCCAATTCAAAGCGAAGACCTACAAACGATGATTATCAAAGTTGAGCCGGAGCAAGTTTTAAAACAAGAATTCAATATTTTTGATAATGATGTCAAAGAAGAGTGTCTGATTGAACTCATTGATAACATAATGGAACCAAATGATATGGGTGGTGCTGTTATTAAAGAAGAAATCGAAGAAGAAGACTACATAGAAACTAAGTCCTCTTTAAGTTTGCAGACTGTAAAATTCGTTAAAGAAAAAAAATTGACCAAGATACAAAGTTTTCATGAAAAGAAACGAAAATTCTTTGATAACTATGTAGTGCGTTTGTGTTGTGTATGTGGCATGGAATTCGAAAAAGCTTTAAAATGCGTTGAACATCAAAACAACGTACATCAGTTTAACACACTCGAGGGAATGAATTATTTAGATATTGGTGATAACAAGGTACAGTGTACGGTATGCAATGTCAAAGCAAAACGAAAATCAGTAAGCAATTTGCGCGTGCACGCACTCACGCATCAGCCATTTCATGCATTTATAAAATGTAAAATATGTGGACGCAGCGCCTCCCAGGAGACATTCATGCGGCTGCATATCGAACGTGATCATTTCGATGTGATTGGTGTGGCGCTGGTGCCGCTGATGGAAGAGCTCTCCGAGAAAAATTGCATCTATTGCGGCAAATACTGCGGCATGTACAAGAAGCTGTACGCGCACATACAGCTCGAACACAACCAAATAGCGCAGCGCAAACTACTCTATGTGTGTCCGATTTGTGGCAACGAATACGCGGATCAAAAGACATGGAAGAGACACACGCTGCACAAACATCAGTTTCACACAATTGAAGGCATCTCGTTCGAGAAGATATCGCTGGTGCCAAAGAATGCGGAACAATCGTTGCCGGTGGTTGAGACCGACGCGAATTATCAATATCGCTGCTTAAAGTGTGATACACGGATACCGGGTGGCAGCCGATTCAATGATTTGACAATTCACGCAAATGTACGTCATCATCCGTATAAGTTGTACAAGTGTCGCTTCTGCGATTTTACGAACACACGTCGCACTGCCGTTATGTCACACACATGCGAGGGTCTAATGCGGGAAATGGCTCAAAATCCTGATCAAATACGACAGCGGGACGATGTTGCTGGCAGAAAGAATGCACAATTGTCCAGAGTAATTGATCTCACAGATAAGGTTTATGTTTGTCCCAGCTGTGGCGCAGAATTCGATGAGCCCGATATGTGGAAAGAGCATTTGTCGCAGGTGCATCAATTCGATAAGGTGGATAATCTAAATGTGCGCGCCGCTGAGGGCGCCAACGGTCGTATTATTTATATTTGCACCGTTTGTGATATGGAAATTCTTCAGAAAAGCATTCCAAATATGCGTGCGCATGCGTTCAAACACATGCCTTACAGGCAGTACAAATGCAAGATTTGCTGTGCTGGGCTAAATACACTGGATACGTGCCCATGTAAGCAACTGGAACTAAGTAAGTTTTGCACAGATTTATTTTTAGTTCTACTTTTGTATATGCCTTGAAAGAGGAACGTTTTAGATGAGTGAAAATTCAATATTATCGATAAACATTTAAGAAAGTGGGTGATTTTATCAAACGAGGTCATTAAATAAAAATATGATTGATAAAATTTAAAGATATTTAAGATGTGCTCTTTTTAAAAAAAAGCCGACATCTGTAAGATTGATGTCTGTCGTAAGGTTCTCAAGTAACAATTACTACACAGATCAAATACTGCTAAGTTTCTCAAAGAAATTCAAATTCCCCAGTGAAAAATAGTCGAAACCTTGTCGGTTACTGGTAGGGATTTGAAAAGTATATCCCCGCCAGTAAAACTAGTCAAAAACTGGTAGCTTTTTAAAAGGATATTTAAAAGGATTTTAAAAGGATATTTTAAAAGGAATTTTAAAAGGATATTACTTTTAATCATATATGGCTCTAATGAGCTCTATTAAATATAGAACAAATAAATGAAATGAAAGTAGAGTCCTACCAGTAAAACTAGTCAAAAACTGGTCTGTCCCCAATAAAACTGGTCAAAAACTGGTCGGTTTCTGACAGCGATATGCCCAGAAAATGAAGATTTTTCTGGTCGGAAGGTGCGTGATATCGTTTGCGAGTTACTGGACATGTAACTAATAAGACTGGCTGGATACTGGTATGATTTATTGCTTGGGTAAGAGTCTATTAAGCAGTTACAATGCGAATGTTCAAACTATAGATGGGCGCGTGCCTGTTTTTGATAGCACGGACACGCACCGGCACTCCGATAGGTGACACGCACGCGCACCAGTCCGACGACTAAATTTAAAGACACGCACGAGAAGCACGATAAAACATGTGATATAGAAAGACACGAGGAAGCGCGACAAAACACGATAAAAGCACGAAATCACATGAAAAACGTGAAAAATAATATTATAAACAGGGACTAAATAGCATTAGAATATCGGTTTCGGTTCTGGTTCCAAGATTTTTAAAATAGCGGTTCTGATTCCGGTTTCAACCAAAAAATTGTATGGGTTTCGATTGCTGTTCCACACATTTTTTAACGACGGTTCCGATTCCGGATCCGATTATCGGTTTCGGTTACAATTCCGTTTCTTTGCGGTCCCAGAGAAGGACTTAAACCCTTGGAATATCGGTGCCGGTTCTCGTTCATTTAAAATATAGTATTAAAATATAGCGGTTCCGATTCCAGTTCCAATCAAAACCAGTTGGGAAGGTTTGATCACATGGGAAATTTTAAATTTGGCGTTGTTATGATAGTTAGGATTATTATCAAAATTATAGTCGGTCTAAGCCGACTATAAATACCCTACACATATGTGTGGTTACCATTCAAAGTGGTATATAGGTCACCAGGGTATACAAATCCTGAAAATAACTACAAACTTTCAACCGCTGAAGAATGTTCATTCATTTGATACCCATATTTAGAAATTGGTAGATGTACCGAATTTTTTTTTGGGAACCACAAGTCGTTTCGCGGGAAAACATTATTTCCATGTATTTGAGCATGAAGTCAATATATATTTGACCAAAAAAGTTTACCTAAGCACGTATACAGTAAAACTGAACTGTAGATGTACATTTTATATGAGTTATTTGAATATAAATGGTCAGATCACAGGTCACAATGGACCGATATGCCTTCGCACATACAGCGTAGGTATATAAGTAATCTAAATTATGAGTTTCATTTATCTAACTCTTCAATTGTTTAAGTAGTAGTGATTTCAACAGACAGACGGACAGACAGACAGACGCTAAAACGACTCAGGAGGTCATCCTGATCAAGAATATATATACTTTTCCATACTGGAGATGCTTCCTTCTGGGTGTTACAAACGGCGTACCAAATTGAATATACCCTTTCACTCTTAGTGTAGGGTATAAAAATTATTTGGGTTCCAGTTCTGGGTCCACATATTTTTAACCGATTCTTTATGGTCCCTTATTATAAATAATTCAAAAATTAACTTTGGTACTGTTTTATTATCTGAATCGGAACCTCTCCGGCATCGGAACTTGTCGGGTACCACAAAGAACCGGAATCGAAACCGTTATTACAAAATGTGTGGATATTCCAAAGTGTTTTTGTCCCTGTTAAAATACCACCAACATATTATTTTCTGATGCTAGAGTAGAAACGCATAATACGAATAGATTCTTTGGTGAACTCCTGGTATACTTTAGAAGCTCAGGCTGGTTTTACAGAAGTCAATCCACCCTTTGACCCTTGTACGTCAACACACATTTACAATAGTGAACGCAATGTCGCTGAGACATGCCTGCAACACCTATAATTGACGCATACCTTAGTTCTCAATTCGATTTCATATTTTAAAAACAAAAAAATATATAATTTATAAAAGTTTCCGATCTTACTCAAATTTGAGGTTACATTCGATCGGATGTATTTGAAGAATTGATAATAATAGTTTGGCGCTACAGTCCTGAAGAACTAGGACCGAGCTCTCTCACCATTTCAGCTGTATGTGTTGTATCCCAATAGGAAATAGCATCATTACGTAGTCGATTACTGGCTAATAATTATAGAATCGTAATGCGTCGGAATCTTAATACTGATTTCTGTTTACTTTTACACAGACATGGCCTATGGCAACTATGCATTCACTGTAGATTACGAAGTAATGCTATGTAGGAGTCACCACCCATTACGAACTTCATCCAAAGTAAAAAAGAACCGAATGTTACCTCATGTACATATTGATTACTATTTAGAAGTATCGTAATAAGGGGTGAACCATACATCATTACTTCGTAACCAAACAGTCTCAAGGTGTACTTCCATTTCAGCATTACTTTTCACGCAATCGTAATGAAGATTGGTCGCTTTACACATACTTTGTAGGTAGTAGTAATGAGGGGTGGTCCATTGGTGCATTACTTTGTACGCAGTAGTAATGAGGGGTGGTTCGATTTGTACATTACTATGTACGCAGTGGTAATGAGGGGTAGTTCCATTTGTAGATTACTTTGTACGCAGTAGTAATGAGGGGTGGTTTCATTTATATATTACTTTCATTAATTTATTAAAAATGTTTGCCAATTGGTTACATGTTGTAACATGTAATTCATTTAATTAAATATCAGTTAATCTGTATATTTTTTATCCGCAAATGATGCATTAATCCTTAATTTCCACAGCACCAAATTGGAAAAAACGACCAATATGAAATTTTAATTATAATCAACATGTTACCCACAATGATAAATAAATGCGACTGGAGTTCAATAAATTTTAAATTTATTTCATTATTTTAAAGGCATATATTTTTATAATTTAAAAATCAATTCACATTTGATAAAAACAAATAATCAACAAGTACCTGTTCCCTTTACACATTACTTAGTAATCTGAGGGTAAAGGATGGTAGTTCTATTTCAGCATTACTACGTAAGTGGACACTGGAACTAGTCATTTATGTACATTACTGCTACTTTACAAATGAACTAATTCGAATTTTGTAGAATATGTATTGAAGAAAACATTGGTTACCGTTCGAACTAGGTCGGAATATTTCCCATTGTGTAGGTCGGAATATTTCCCATTGGGATTTGTACTCAAAGTGGTGGAAACTACAGTTTAAAGCAGAATGAGAACTATTCATAGGCAATAGGTTTGGCATTGACTGCCGAGAAGTAGCATCGTATAGAAAACTGTTTTCTATGAAAAATATGTTGACCGTTGTTGGCATCGAACCGGTGACCTTTCATTCCTTATCCAATGCCATAACCAACGAGCTAACGACGCTATATGAGGAATTAATGAATTGAAGAATTAATCTCGCAATTAAAATTGATGGGTTTTAAGAAAAATAGTTCTCTCTTCATCATAAACAAGACAAATTGTCTTTGCTCTTAAATTTAATTATTGCTGTTCGATCAATCAACACCAGAGTTTTTAAATACGTAGAATTTTCCATCAATACATCAATCAATAAGCTAAATTTGAAGTCGTTTATCCTCTGATTTGATCTCAAATATTAAAAAGATTAAGCAGAAAGTTAAAAAGACTTTCCCCTAATTGACCATTTGTTGTTTTATACCATTTATAGGCGGAAGATACCTGCACATACCAATGGCCTATGTTTGTCCGAGCTGTGGCCTGGAATTTGCCACTGGGTCGGACTGGAACGAGCACCTTGTAAAGGAGCACGACTTGCGAAATCCAGTCAATTTAAATTTCACAAAACTAACCAAAGACACTGAAAACAGTAGCACAATTTACAAGTGCAACAATTGTACAAAACAACTGAAGGATGTGGTAGATGCAGAGGCCGCAATGTTTATGCATCTCATAGCGGAGCACATGCCACACAAGCCCTATAAATGCAATAGTTGTTTCGTGGTTTATGGTAACAAGCATCATATGTTGGAGCACGGCATAAAGCACACCAAGCGTAAGTTGAAGACTAAAGCAGATCCAGAAAAGGAGGACGATGGCGTGCAGTTTGAGCAAAATTGGCAGCTCTGCTGTACGCTCATCAAGTGGCAATGTCCACAGTGCGATATTGATGGCACTAACATGGAGGAGTGTGATTTTGAGAAGCATTTTGAAGATATTCATGGCTTGAATACCGCAGACAAGCTGCATTTTGAGACCAATGCCAACGGCAGCTCTGTGTGTTTAAAATGCGATCAAGTTTTCAACGAAGTAGATACGTTGGAGACGCTGCGCGCGCATTATTTCGAGCACGAAAAACTAAACTCCTGGTGCTGCTTACGCTGCCCGCAACAATATTTAAGCAAAACACAGCTATTGGCTCATATTATGCAGCAGCATATGGAGAACAAGGCTGTTCGCGACTACTCGGCGTTGTTGCTCTTTCATTGTCCCGTCTGCGATGAACAATTTGAGGATCTAATCGACTGGCGTCTGCACTTAAATAAGTTGCATGCATTCGATAAGTTGGAAGGACTACGCATGACGTTGGAATCGCCAGATGGCGGCTACAAATGCTTGGATTGTGCCACAATTGTGCCGAGTATGCATCGTACACTGTTGCATCGATTGGAACATTTTACCCATCACGCGTACAAGTGTCGTTTCTGCGATATACGAATCACCAGGCGTTCCTATGCTTATTTGCACGCGCTTAGATGCCAACAGGAGCATAAAGCTAAGCTGAAAATTGAAGCGGCAGAGGCACGCAAGCAAAAAGCATTACTACCCAAGGTACCAAAGCCGAAACCAAAAAAGAAGAAAAAGCGAAAAGCAGAAACACCGCCTCCGGGGGTAACAGATCCATTGCCGCCAATGAACAAGAAGAAGAAGAAAAAGCGAAAAACAGAAAATTCTCCTCCGGTGCCGCTACCCAATGTTCAGTATGGACTTGTAGTTACGGATCCATTACCGCCCAACGAATCACCTACTTGTATGGATCCATTGCAGCTGGACATGAATAATCCCGGCGCCAACATCAGCGGAGCCAACATCAGCGGCTTAATACAAACGACTATGGCCACCTGCAGTACGAAGACTACGGCACTTAACGAGTTTTATGCGCTCATCACATACGCCTGTCCCGCCTGCAACGAGCCGCTTGCGACGCAGCAAGAATGGCACCTTCACATCAGTACACAACATGACTTTTTCGAGCCACAACAGCTAGGCATCCAACCGGTTGTCGGCGAAAAATTCAAATGGAAATGTGACGAATGCCAAGTTATTGTACACGGCAGCCAGTTGCATCTGCAGCGACACAAACTGACGCACATGCTGTACGGCTCCTTTGTCTGCACCGTCTGTCTGCATCGCTCCAAGACCCAGAACGTGCTGATCAATCACATACGTCGGCGCCACTTTACACCGGGTGAATTTAAGTGTCCCATCTGTTCGTACGTTTGTGGTACATTCTACGAACGTTTTGCGCATACCAAATCGCAACATGCAAACGTCGAGTGGCCGGATTACGTTTGTAAGATTTGTGTGAGCATGGTTAAACCCAGAAGCATGCCCGATCACATGAAGACGCACGCATATGATCGTGAATTCTACGATTGCGGTTATTGTAGTCGACGTTACAAGGGACCGCGCGACCGTGAGTTGCACTGGCAGCATGTACATCCGGTGGAGTATGCAGTGCAACTACAACAGCAGCCAAAGGTGGAGGAGGAGGAGAAGGAATTGACGAATGAAATGGAGACAACGACGAAGCCAAGTAGAAAACGCATATCTGACGACAAAGCGCCAAAGTCAAATAGGCGACGTACGATTGAGGTCGCCGATTAGGTGTTTAGTTCATAGTGTTATTTAAAAATGAGTATGGATTACTTTACATTACATTACTTTAAGATTTTTTTTTTCTATTTTATAAATTACCATAAATGATATAATAAAGTAAATTATATATAATTAATTGGTTACTTTATTAATTACACAGCACAGCAAAATAAATTGTATATCGAGGGCTTATATTCAATACACTCTATCTACAAGTTTTTCAGAAGAGCGAAAAAACTGATTAAATCGCAAACCGTAAAAGTGGCGATCAATATTTCTTCTACAATATTAAATAAACATGGTCTTTAAATGTTACAATTAAAAAAATTCATCAATTTCGCGCTATTCTTCGTGCTATGGTAGATAGAGATTATTGCTATTCAAATGTACTCAATGTCTATGAAAAAAATGAGCAGATAGAGCATATTGCACGATATTGTAGTGGAGATAGATCAGAAAATATTCTTGGAATCAGCGATTTGTTAATTATTTTATATTCTGGTGCAACCTAAACAAAATTCACTGACTAATTTTTGTCCTGTCATTTTCGTTTCACGAGGTATATGATGGTTAAAGGTCTTAATAATTCGTAATCTAACCCGACGTCTTTTAAAGATTAAAAACAGTTAACTCTTGTATCGCTATTTTAAAATCATTAATGTTATCCCAAATATTTAAACTAATATCCTATTTCGGCGGACGAATGTATTGACCTGTAAATATCTTACGAATCCCTAATATATCTGAAAACTATCTTTAAAAATTGCACCAAACATCTTGTCTGGAAATACCAATAAGGGAATGGTACAAGCTATATTTCCTCAATACAGACTAAATTCAAATTTCGTCCTTAAAGGCTTCATATTAAAGAATCTCTCAAAAATTAGATTTCCGTATACGAAAAATTCTTTTTAGTAGCTCCTATTACTTCTATGATATTGTATATCCATTGAGAAAAAGTGACGCCATCATTATTTTCACTAGATATCATATCCTTTTTCATACAAATTGAGTCATTTCTTTGTGAGTTACGATGGACCAGACGGACGGATGGACATGGCGAATTTGACTAATAAAATTACGCTTAAGAAAAATATATATACTTCTTCATACCTGCAACGCTTTTTTATAGTCATTATAAACTTTTAAAATACTATTGCTTTCATAAAATATCATTCATGTAGATAGACAAATTATTTAATAGAAAATATAATAGTAATTTTTTGCTTCCAAATTATTTTCATAGATGCAGCGGTGATCAGTGAAGATTTATGCATCAAAAACTCATTTTCGTCAAAATTGTAGATAGGCAGGATTGAATATTAGCCCTCGATATATAACGATCTTGGAATGATTTTCCGATTGGCTTCAAGATTCTAATCAGACCTAATACTGCCTTAAGTTTTTGAGTTATAAGTAAAACGAAAAATTCACGTATGTTTCTACACATTTTGGACTTTGTAAAGTGATACTATAACTATAGAAACTGATAGGTTGTGTACTAAGAAAGGGCATACAGTTACTTCTACTACCAAGACACCTACCTCATACCCATGGACATTGCCTATTAAGACATCTAATATCAACGAACATCTCATACCAAGATACCCCATATCAAAACATTTCATTTCAAGACACCTCTCACACACATGATCATTTCATACCAGAACACCTCAAACCAAGGGAAATTTCATATAAACGAATATCTCAGAACAATGGACACTTCATACCCATAGACATTTCATAACAATACACCTCATACTTATGGACAATTCATATCAATTTCACAAAAAATTGTTTGAGAATAAGGGGATTCATATCAGTCGCGTAAATGTCGTAAATAATAAAGGGGATTCATTTAATATTTAACTCTGCTGGGTATCAAAGTAACTCTTATAAATTATATGCGATTTCAAATGTATATGGAAATTTAAATACGAACTTTGTATAGTTAAGTCAAATTCTTTTCGTATTTTAGAGTGTGTATGTTTTTAAATGTCTAAAATATAATTGAAATAAATATTTTTTAAATTAAAAATATGCCAAAATATACAAATTCTTGCGCTTAAGTAAAATTATTAGAATTTCAAAACAAAATAAAATTATGAATTTACTTAAGCAATGAGCGATCTGATTGGCTCATTTCGTACGGAATTTTATTATTTTATATTATTTGACACTTTCGTGTGTTTGCTCAAGCAGAGGATAGCTGGGCCCACTTTATTATCATTCCGACAGATGTGCATTACTGTGCGCAAGGCTCACATTCTGCAGAGGAAAACATTTAATCGTATTTTGTCAAAGCAACGCTGTGGCCTCAAGTCTTCAGCGTGTACGGGCCCCGTTCACAACAAAAGTGTCTTTTTATCGGTGTTGTTTTCGTCTTTTCTTGCTATCAGAAATTGTTCTTAAAAAGCTTCAAGTTCCCAATATACACCAAAAGCCAAGAAAATAACATTAAGTTACAGTTGATATATCCGAAGTTAAAGGTAAAGTGAAGGAATTAATGGGTTTCATATACCGTTCAATTCAATTTTGCATTATTCCTGGGTTTCATTCATTTCCATTCATTATTTTTCTAAGTATACGCTGTACGAAATACGAACACTTACGAAGTGAATTGAATCCCCTTAATATAAAATTCATAATTAGAAAATTACGTACGTTTTTATGAGCAAATTTTACACGCAACTTATAAATTTATTTGTCAATTTTGAAATGGAAATGTTGCATCTCCATGATCTCACACATAATTGTACTAGTAATATAATTTGGCTTTTTGTATTACGAATGAATGAATAAAATGTAAATTTTTCATAAACATTTTGTTCTATATTTTCGTTAATTATCAATTTAGTTAAAATAAACTAACCTGTATATTCTTCAACGATAATTTGGACGATTTGAATTCGTTTCGAAAACCATTTTTTGTATTATGACATTGAATTTACAGGTTGTGTACAATTTAAGTGATTTAATCGGGAATTAAAGTGAATAAAATCGTTGATCAATAGTGTACGAAGTTACAGAACTTGGTGTATTCGAGACAAGTTACGCGTAAATTTATATTTACGAGAACAGAAATCTAATCTAAAGCCCCTATACACTTTTAAGAGTAAAAATACAGAAAAAAAACACAATTTATTGCATCTAGGCACGTGTTGTTTTATTTCATTCTAAATAAAATAATCTACGACTAAATTAAATTCAAAAACTATTTTTTATTTTTTTTCAATTTCTTTTTCTTCATGTCTGCCACCACAGACTCGAGTGTTGGACTAGTTGTGCTAAGGGTTGCTTTTGTGATCATCTGTCGCAGGCGATTATTTTGATCAAAATTCAATTTTTTGCTATCGAAATTGTTCAAAAGTTCGTCGCTAACGATTGCGGTTTTTTCAACTTTTTTACCATTCAATTTTGTTTTATCTTTTTTAATATGATCTTTCTTAGTTTTATTTAATTTTGATTTTTTATTTGGTTTAGTTGATGTCTCCCCAAAGTCTTCCCATTGTGTTGGCTGCTTTTGTTTCGATTGTATTCTTTGTTTTTCGGCTGCGTATGCTATTTTTTTCAGTTCCTTTTCATCTTCGACACCCCAAGTCTTAGCACTTTTTGCTTCTTCTTCGTCGTCTTTCAGTTGTGTCATGTCCTGCTTGAATGTTTTCCAAGGAGTAGATGGTTCTGCACGTGCTGTTGCTGCTACTGGATTGAATTTTACTTTACCCCAGTTGCTCTCTTTATCAGCAGCATTTCCCAATTGGTAGCCCTTCATGTCATCACCGTCCCCATCACGATTTCCTTTGAAACCTCCTCCTCGTCCACCACTTCTGCCTCGATCCGAGAAACCACCACGACCTCGTCCACCACCACGACCTCGTCCACCACCTCTGCCTCGATCCGAGAAACCACCACGACCTCGACCACCTCCTCTGCCTCCACGTCCTCTGCTACCACCACGTCCTCGGCCACCACCGCCTCTTCCTCTGCCACGATCCGAGAAACCACCATCGCCTCCACCATGTTCGTGACGTACAGCAGAAGGATTCTTGCGGAAAGGATTGTTTTGATCGCACATGATTTCGTATTATTTACAACTTGAACAATTTACAAAGCATGCGTGCAGTGGTGCCAGATGTTAACAATAACTACACTTAAAAAAGAAAACGTCCTCTTTTATAGAAAAAATGTGATTGAAAAGGTAGTAGAAAATGTAAAAGTGCTAAATTTTAAAAAAGTTCATAAGTTAGAATTATTAAAATATAATAAAATGAATTGCTGTTTGTAAATAAAAATTTACAAACTATTAATATTCTTTTATTATGTAAAAAAATTGCATAATTCAGTTTGAGTTTGAGTATAACAAGGACACATCAAATGGTGAGAGAGCTCAGCCTAAGGTCTTCAGAACTGTAGTGCCAAATTATTATAATGTTATTACATTTTAATACATAAGGTGTCCATATCGAATATAATAATAGGAGTATAGGAAATCTAAAATAAACACAAAAAATGCAAAAAGAATATAGAAATGGAAAAATGCGAATTCAAAATCCTACTATTTTTTATAATTTTTAGTGCGAAACGG
The DNA here is from genome assembly GCA_951804985.1 of Dryomyza anilis. Classification (NCBI taxonomy): domain Eukaryota; kingdom Metazoa; phylum Arthropoda; class Insecta; order Diptera; family Dryomyzidae; genus Dryomyza; species Dryomyza anilis. Next base: position 8,029,513 of record OX638131.1, on the reverse strand, counting down.
ATTTTGAACGGATTTTTTTTATTCTCTGTTAAGAACGTTTTTGAATGCAAAAAAAGAAAAAAAATATATATTTTTAAGTTGTACAGGGAAACCTAAACTATTCAATATACCTTCAACTTAAATAATATATATTCAGATACGATCAAATTTATATACTTATCAAAATATGATAAAGTAAAACTATCCTAAAAAATGATTGCTTAATAATTTATATACCTTATAAAATATAAATAATATGTATATATAAATCGGTGGCAAGTTGTAGATCGGAGTAGAATAACTCTTTTTCAAAGATAAAGATTAATTTTATAATGTGGCATCACCGTTTTATGTCTATTGTGAATAATTTCCACGTGCGTATTGAAATTTTGACAGACCTGCTATGTTTTGTTCGTTGAATGCAGCGTAAATAAACAATATATTAAAAAATATTATCAATGAAATGAGTGGCTTCGGTGGACACAATAATGGGCGGCAACAACACCACAGGAACAGTGATGGTCGAAATAGTCAACCAGGCGGTCGAACACATACACGGTTTGATAGTACATATGATGAAAGATTCCATCAAAGGAGGCCAGAAGAAAATCCATTTGTCGATGACAGAAGAGTAGGTGCTTTTGGAGGCGGTGGGCGTGGTGGAAGCGACGCTGGTAATGCTGGAAGCGACGCTGGACGTGATGGAGGGGGCGCTGCTCGTGATGTTGGCGACGGTGGTCGTGATGGAGTCGACGGTGGTCGTGTAGGAGGCGACGTTGGTCGTGATGGTGGCGACGGTGGTCGTGGTCAAAGAAGAGGACAAGGTGGTGGTGGTTCAAGACGAAATCGAGGAGGTGGTAATGGCCAAAACAATGGTGGCAGAAGACAAGGAAATCATGGAAGCAGAAGACGTGGCCCTGGTCGTGGTCGCATGGCATCGTTTGCGGGTTTCAGTGCCGATGCTGCAGATGCAAATGATACAAATAATGCGCATCGAGGAGGTGGAGGAAGAGGACGTAGGCCGGGAGGCAACAGATATGATGATGAAGATGATACGGAATTTAGCAAATTCCGTGATACGCGAATAAACGATGTGGGTAAAAATTCGATTATGTATGACAAATTAGTTACGTACAATGCATCTGAAACCGCTGAAATACGGCAACCGGACGTGGTACCTGTTGTTGCACCAATGTTGGCATCTGCGTCATCAGTTACAGCGCCAGTTCCAGTTGTTGCGGCGCCAATTACTGCCAAAAAGCCAGCCGAAAACGCCTCGAGTTCCAGCTCAAGTAGCAGCAGTGAAAGTAGCAGCGAAGATGACGAACCAGCGAAGAAAGCAGTACCGCCAATTAACGCCACACCTCAGCCAACTAAAAAGTTGCCTGAAAGTTCCTCAAGCAGCAGTAGTAGCAGCAGCGATGAGGAGCAGGAAATGGAGAAAGAAACACCCAATGAAATTGAACTTGTTACGCCAAATATAAAAAATGAAATAAAAATTGAGCAAATGAATGCAAAACCGTTGGTAGCAACTGTCACACAAGCAGCAACTACAGAAGTAGCAGCGAAACCTATTTCAGCATTGAAACCCATTGAAACAGCTAAAACTATTGCAACAGTCAAAGTTATTTCAGCTGCGAAACCCACTGAAGCAGCAAAAACTAGTACAGTTAAACCACCTATTTCAGCAGCCAATTCCACTGTGGCAGCCAAATCCCCTATGACAGCCAAACCCACAGCAATAGCCGTTACTTCGTCTTTAGCGAAAACATCAACTGTCGTCGCTGCCGGTACGACTAAGAAGCCACCAACAACCAAGGCAACAAAAAAAGTGTATAATAAAAATGATCGACAATCCTCAGAGGAGGATGTTGTCTGCTTGGGTCAACTTTCGAATCGTTTTGTATTGGATGACGACGATGAGGAGGCGCAGCAGACAAATCAGAATGAAAATGAACAGCATGAAGAAAATGAGCAGCATGAAGAAAATGAGCAAGACGAGGAAAACGATGTAGACAATGCGTCCAGTGCTGAAGAGTCTAGTGAGACATCAAGTGCTGAGGATAATGATGAGCCGCAACAGAACTCTATTTGCCTACTTTGTGACAAGAAGGTAGTAAAATTTTTAAAA